>NC_069458.1:217191-261373 GCF_026875155.1 Cherax quadricarinatus | reverse complement strand
CCTCCAAACGCTCTCTTCACTCCGAATTTTTCCACCAATCACACAATTCTTAAATGCTACAATTCGGCCACGACAAAAACACATGCACATCTACACAATGTCTGCTCCAGATGTTCAGCAACTGGCCACTTTCTGGAATACTTGCAACCTCCCCCTTAAATGTTCTTAACTGCGCGGGTCACAAAACTGCAGTTGCAAATTCCTGCCCTTCTAGAAAGCACATTCTCTCCTCCCTCAGAGCAAACCAACCTCCCTCCCTACCCAACCCCTTCCCTGCTCCTCCCTCCCCTTCCCTTTTACCTCCCTCCCCTTCCACACCTCCCTCCCTACCCCAATGCCTGGGCCTCCCCACGCACTTGTCATACCTCTTCTACTCTACACACATCAAACACCAACACACAGACTACAAGCACTTCTCCTTCAAACACCCACACTAGACTACAAAACTAACTGTCAACTTGCCACTGCTGCCCACTCTGCGATGGTAATCTCACAAGCTTACCAATCAGACTACTCACATGTCCTTAACCTAATCTTGTCTGCTAACAATCTTCCCTCTTTAATTATCCCTCCTTCCTGCTTCTCTTCCAAGCCTCCTACAACCTCTCCCTCCTTCCTCTCTCCCACCCCCCCACTTCCTACTCCCACCAGCTCTCCTCCTCCACTACCTCTCTTCACTACTTCTAAAACCTCCCACCAACACCCCTACTGCTACTGTACGACCACCCCTCCCCCCACTTCCTTACCCACTTCATCCCCTTCCAAAGCTTCCACTTCCTCACAGCTTACCAAAAACTTCCACTTCCTCTGCATCCACCTTCGCCCACTCCACCACAACCAAAACCTCATCCAGGTCCAACTCCACCTCCTCCAGACAAAATCCACTCAAACCTAAACCTACCCCAACTTCTAACGGACAGACCAAAGAACATAAAAACAGATCCATCTCTTCCTCCCCCTCCAGGAAACGGGTCCGTAGCACCTACAAACACACATCCACTGATGGCACCACTATCACGGCTTTAATCCAAACTCCTCCCCGACATTAACTTTGCTAAGACGAAACCATTAAATCACGTTTAAGGCGATTCAGTTCAACGTACGTTCTTACTTTACACAATTAGACACCTACTGGCCGAGCTCCTTGAAGCAGAGAGGCCAGATATTGTTTTGCTAAACAGTACCTGCCTCAAAGCCCCTCAATGTATCCGCCATTATGGTTTTTACTGCACTACAGTCCCCCTATGATCCCCACGATGGGTTGCCATCCTTGTCAATTCCAACATAAAACATGAATTTCTCCCAATCCCTTTTATTCACCAACACTGTCTTGCGGTCAGAATACACACCCACCTTGGCCCCTTTATCTTTTTCACCACCTATGCTCGCCCAAACACTACTCTCAACATACACGACCTCTCCTTAGTCTTCAACTACACCAACACACCAACTTACCTACTAGCTGACATGAATTGCCAAACACACTGCCTTTCATCACACCCGTAACAACCAACTTGGTCACCAATTACTCAACTTCACAAACCATAAACACCTAATTCATCTTGGCCCGACTTCAATACCTTCTTCAACCACAACGGGCCAAGGCAAACCAGACATCATTCTGGCAAACCGAGCCAGCTCTCTATTTCAACATTACATCTCACCTGGCCCTATTACAGGCTCTGATCACATCCCAGTCATCTTACACATCTCCTCCAACCCTATCCTCATTCCAACCACACCTTCATTCTCCTACAAGAACGCTGACTGGGATGCTTTCAAAAAACACATAGACAATATTAACCTCACCTATGACTACAACAACAAACCTATCTCTGACATCGATACTCAACTTGATCTCATCCAGGACACCATTACACAAGCAGCCAACATCGCAATACCAAAGAAAACTCACACACCACTCGTTATTCCTTCAAACCGTACTCAGAACAAGAAGACTAATTATCTGCTACCACAACCGCTTCCTCTACAACACACATAGATTTAATCAAGTCCGATTAGATCTCACTTACCTTAGAAACAACATTTTACACAGCCTAGACCAAGACCACAACAATCACTGGTCACGACTAATACAACAAGCGGACAGGCAGCGTGTTAAAAACACTAAAGCCTTCTGGAACTTTATCAAAAAAATCAGAGGCACTACTCCCACCAACAAATTCAAACACATCACCCACAACAACACACACATCTCAGACCCACAGGCTGCTACAACATCTTCAAACACATCTGGGAGAACATCTTCCACGCTCACCCACCTCACCCTAACGTTTTTTCAACACATTCAGAACATAGAACACTGGAAACACTGCACACACACAAGAAACAACACCAGACAGCCACATACATCTAGACACTCTTACCTCCTCCCAAGAACTCGACACTCCTTTCACCAACACAGACATTAAAACTCTCCTCAGACACCTTCCTCCAAAGGCTCCTGGGGCCTCTGGCCTAAACCATATTATCCTGAAACACCTTCCTGACTCTATCATTACTGCCTACACAAACCTCCTCAATGCCTCCCTTGCCTCTGGATACTTCCCTTCCCTCTTCAAAGCTGCTACTGCTATCCTCCTTCCTAAACCCAATAAAGACCACTCTGACCCTAGAAACTATCGCCCTATCAGCCTCCTCGAAACTTTAGGAAAACTCTTTGAAAAACTCATTAAATCATCGCCTTCGCAGATACCTGGAACATAATTCTCTACTTTCAGATGGCCAGTTTGGCTTCAGAACACACAGATCCACACAGGATGCCATTAACATCATTCTCAACTACATCCACATAAACACAAAACAAAGAAAACAGGACAGCCCTGGTTGCAAAAGACGTTGAAAAAGCTTTTGACACTGTGTGGCACGAGGGCTCAAGTACAAACTCTGCACTAACTTCAACCTGCCTCTCAATACTCGTAAACTCCTCTGCAACTTCCTAGACGGCCGTACCATGAGAATCAAATTCCAAGGCTGTTACTCTGACTACTTCACACTAAATGCTGGAGTACCCCAGGGATCTGTCCTTTCCCCTACCCTCTACATTTTATACACTAACGACATTCCAACACCTATATACCACAACTCCATCACACTAGCCTATGCAGACGACATTACACAACTTATCACTCATGCCAATATAGATACACTCACACACAAAACACAAAATGAGGTTGACAGGATAGCCATCTGGGAACAAAAATGGAGGATCAAAACCAATGCAGCAAAATCCAGCATTACGTATTTTAACTACAGGAAACGTGATCCTCCATTACCTGTCGAACTCAGAACAGCTGACACCCGCACTTACTTCCCTATCACACAATCTGTCACTGTCCTTGGCGTTAATCTTGACTACCTTCTTCGTTTTACACGGACACATTCACTCAAGGCATGCAATAGCTAGTAAGGCCCTTGCGGGCCTCTACAAGCTGAAACATGCCTCTCAACGCACCAAACTACACCTCTACAAATCCCTAATACGTCCTCTGATAACTTACTCTCCTCTAGCCCTCTCTCTGCAGCAAAAACAAACTTACTTAAACTGCAGCGTGTCCAGAACAAGGCGCTGCGCTGGGTGCTTGATGTCAGATGGGAGGACTTCGCCACAAGCGAGTCTCTCCATGCCCAGTTAGACGTCCCTGCGCTGAATCTGTACTGGAAGAGGCTCAGTGACAGACAGATAGACAAACTTGAGACACGACATGACTACTGTACCTCTCTCCTTGACGAAGACTTTCGCAGACCCACATAACCAACACAACCTTTTCTACTCCTGTGCATGATCCTGCCTGCTCTAACCCAACTTACAAATAACCTTGGATCCGCTGACAGTACCTTCTAAGACAGGTACCATTCTCTGACCCACGTTCGCCTTAGCTTTTTTTGGGTAAGACATGACTCAGTTCTGCACTCCTCTCTAGCTCTAAACCGTCGCAAGTCCCTTACTCCCAGCTCACTGCCCCACCGAGTCGCCAACAGAAGAACCGGAATTTCTCCTTTCAATGATCTGTCCCACGATCGCCTTTGCTGCTGGTTAAGCCCTGCCTCTATTTCTACGACTAAGAACAACTCCTCTCCAGCACTATTCTTCGTCCTGTCCCTCTTCCCCGCTCATCCCTTTGGGATCTTACCTGAACTTTCGTTCTTCTTTCCTCTGTATGTTAGAAGTGATCAATGTCCCAGGACCGAAACGTTTTCTAATAATATGCTATAGTTTGCTTACGTGTCGTTCTAAACCAACTTGTCGGTATTTATTACCAAGGTTTATACCATCTACAACTCATGTTTAGAAAACCAGTACTTACCTATGTCCCTTTCTAAATCTAAATTTATCCAACTTAATCCATTATTCCTGGTTCTTACTTACCTGGTTCGAGACACCCTCAGTACTTATTAATGTCTCCCTTGTTTAATGCCCTCATCCACTTATAACACTTCAATGATATCTCCCCTTCATTCTACGCCTCTCCCAAAGTGGAGATTTAAGGCTTTAAGAAGTCTATCTTCATACGGGAGGTTCCTTACACAGTAAATCAATTTAGTCATTTCTTCTCTGTATGTTCTCTAATGAGTCTGTGTCCCATCCAGTAGTAAGGGACCAACACAGAGCAGCATAATCTAATGAGGCCTCACTTAGTGATGTATAGAGCTGTAAAATAAAACTTTGGACTTCTGTTCTTATACTTCTTGAGATGGTATAAACTTTGTAATAAAATAAATACCGACAAGTTGGTTAGAAAGACAAACGTAACAAACACTATAACATAATTATAGAAAACGTTTCGGTCCCTGGGACTTGATCACTTCTAACCATACTTATGTATGTATAATGTTCCGCCATGACCATAGTCCTGGCACGGGTCCCAATCTTGCGATGACCCCGTCTCATGGGCTCCCGAAGGAGAAAGGTTTCCACAATGATGCGAAACCATGCCGCTCAAGCGCCCCCCTCTGGTCAGTTTCAACAGGTTCATCTCATAAGCGACACCATATGTAACTATGGCACTAGCGAGGGAGGAGGATATGTCATTATACAGGAAACAGCTTGTATGGTTCTTGACCCCATATACACTAGTCTGTGGCCGCCATCATCTCTGGGTCCTCTTCGGGAGGGAAGATTACCCCTAGTTGCCTGCGGAGTGGTCTCAGTAGCTTCGCACTCTAGAAGATAGTGTTTAGGGCAGCTGTCAACGTGCTGACAGTCCTGGGCACAATCTCCTCCTCAGCGCTTGTGTCTACCATCTCTGCTGTGGTAAGCCATACGAAGTCCGATGGATGGTGGTACACTGCGCTCTGGACCAAGCTTACTATCATATTGGGAGGGGGGTTCTCCCTGAGTTCGCTGCTTCTCAGTACCCACTGTTGAGATGGGTGGTATCACCTAAGACCTCCCCATAAGTTTCGTGGCTCTGGCAGCCACCAGTTTGGTCTGTTCCGTAGGCTGATTGGGACAGTATCCAACATGTGGATAGTCTGTTGCTGCCTTGGCTGCTCAACTGCCGCCTCATTTCCCCGGATGCCACATGCTGGGGATCCAGTTTCAATGTCAACTATTACCTGAACTTCTAAGGCTGTCATTATGCTCTGGATCGAGTGTGATGAGGTGAACATTATCCTTGTGGTTTAGGATGGAGAGGCATTGATTGGCAGAGGTGGAATCAACATGTATGACAGGTCGAGTCGATGTCGTAGGCATGTGACAATGCCTGCTGGAATCCGCCACCAGCACAAGCTTGAAGGATCGTGCATGGTCAGGGAGTCGCCAGCCTTTGGTGTGACTACCATTGTGGTACATTCAGCTTGCTGCTTCATCCTTCCTATCAGGGTCCGACAGAACATCTTGAAATACACTGCACATGTGCCTCCCCTCGCAGTGCCATGCTTGTCTCAGCCTGGATGCTGAGGGGTCTCGACTGCAGAACACTTAAGATGGGCAGCTGCATGATGAAAACATCGTGCTGGATCCGGGCACCAGGGAGGTGGGATGGTACCCACAAACAGAAGGTCACAACTCCTCTCACAGAGTCTTTCTACAGATGTAGAAAGACATTATATATATAGCCGAGAGGAGAATGTAACGCACGTGACCTGAGAATGTCATAAAACATAAGAATGGAGGAAACACTGTAGAAAGGCCTCACTGGCCCAAGCGAGGCAGGTCCTTTCAAAAAACCTCTTACCTATGGATGATGACTCAGTAGACATGAAATCATGTGGAGACTCCTGTGTTGTTGGTTGGTGCTGCTTAAGTAACATGTTGCCATGTTTTTGAAATTTTGTAGTTTCCAGTGTCGCGTTCTATAGTGCGGTGACGGGATTAGTGAGGCTTTCTAGGCACCGTCGGCGGTCTGAGGTCTGGTGCCTAGAAGCCACCAATCACCGTTCACCGACACAAGAACGCAATCATTGGAAACTACAAATTCAAAAACCATTGCATACATGATACTTAAGCAGCACCAACCCAACAACACAGGAGTCACATGATTTCATCGTCTACTGGTCCTCATCATAGGTAGAGGTTGTTTTGATAAGAACAGCCTCGCATGGGCCAGTAGCCATCTACAGTGTTCCTCCATTCTTATGTTCTTATGACATTCCTCAGGTCACGTGCGTTACATCTCACTCTCCGCCTATGAACATAAGAGACTATGTGATGAACATAAGAATGTAGGAACACTGCAGAAGGCCTACTGGCCCATACGAGGCAGGTCCTTATCAAAACGATCTCTACCTAAAGCTACTCAGGAAACAACTCCCGCACCCCCCAACACCAATCAAACCCAGCCCCTCCCACTCATATATTTGTCCAGTCTCTTCTTAAAGCTACCCAAGGTCCTAGCCTCTATCACCCCACTGGGAAGACTGTTCCACGCATCTACAACTCTGTTAGAAAACCAGTACTTACCTATGTCTGTATGTTAGAAGTGATCAAGGTCCCAGGACCTTGATCACTTCTATACATCACTAGTGAGGCCTCATTTAGATTATGCTGCTCAGTTTTGGTCCCCTTACTACAGGATGGACATAGACTCATTAGAGAACATACAGAGAAGAATGACTAAAATGATTTACTGTGTAAGGAACCTCCCGTATGAAGATAGACTTAAAGCCTTAAATCTCCACTCTCTGGAGAGGCGTAGAATGAGGGGAGATATCATTGAAGTGTATAAGTGGATGATGGGCATAAACAAGGGAGACATTAATAAAGTACTGAGGGTGTCGAACCAGGTCAGACAAGTAAAAATGGATTTAAGTAGGATAAATTTAGATTATAGAAGGACATAGGTAAGTACCTGGTTTTCTAACAGAGTGTAGATGCGTGGAACAGTCTTCCGTGGGGAGATAGAGGTCGACCTTGGTAGCTTTAAGAAGAGACTGACAAATATATGAGCGGGAGGGCTGGGTTTGATTGTGTGGGTGTCGGGAGTTTTTTTCTTGAGTACTTTAGGTAGATGTCGATTTGATAAGGACCTGCCTCGTATGGGCCAGAGGGCCTTCTGCAAAGTTCCTACATTCTTATGTTCTTATTTCTTAAACGTTATGTTCTAAAAATATGTTATAGTGATTGCTTACGTGTCCTTTCTAAACCAACCTTCTTGAGATAAATCCAAGTATTCTGTTTGGCCTTGTTGCGCAACACTGAGACTGCTGACCTTGGCTTTAGATTTCTGCTTACCATGACTTCCAAGTCTTTTTCACATTCTGTATGAACCAAGCTCTACTCACCTAGATTATAGCTCGAGGGTTATTTTTCATTACCAAGGGACAAGTACCTTACACTTATCCACATTAAACTTCATCCTGCCATTTCTCAGACCAAGACATTAATTTGTTCATATCGTCCTGGAGTCATTGATATCCTCCTCAGAGTGAATTATACGCCTATCTTTGTATCATCAGCAAACTTACTCATGTCACTAGTAATCCCTTCATAAAGGGTCATTAAGTAAATTATGAACAAGAGAGGGCCTAAAACTGATCCTTGTGGAACGCCACTAGTGACTAATCCCCATTCAGATTTCATTCCATTAATGGTAACTCTCTGCTTTCTATTGGTAAGCCATGCCTCAATCCATGCTAGAACTTTACCTCCTATACCATGACTGCCACTTTTCTTAAGAGTCTCTTGTGAGGTACTCTGTCGAAGGCTTTACTAAAATCCAAATAAACAATATCATATTCCTTATCACTGTCAACTGCCTCAAATGTTCTATTGAAGAACGTCAGTAAGTTTGTCAGGCAGGAACGACCTCTCGTGAATCCATGCTGAGATTCATTTATCAAGTTATGCTCTTCAAGGTGACTTCTGATAATGTCAGCTATAATTGATTCTAATAACTTGCCCACTATAGATGTCAGGCTTATTGGACGGTAATTTGAAGGAGTGGACTTATCCCCTGATTTGAATATAGGAACCACATTAGCCATCTTCCACATCTCTGGCACAACACTGGTAAGGATGGACGCATTGAATACACTCGTTAATGGCTGACTAAGCTCCATCTTGCATTCCTTAAGTACCCTTGAAAACAACTCATCGGGTCCCGGGGACTTACTTTGTTTCAGTTTGTCTATCTGTTTAATAACCATGTCCCTCGTGACAGTAATATTAGTTAACTTAAATTCATCAGGAACTAAATAATTGTTAATTATTGGAATCTCATTTACATCTTCCTGTGTAAAAACTGACAAAAAATAGTCATTAAATAAGGAACACATTTCCAGTTCATTATCCGTCAGCTGTCCATTCCCAGATTTCAGAGGTCCTACTTTTTCCTTCACCTTCGTCCTATACACTTGAAAGAACCCCTTTGGATTAGTCTTTGATTCATTAGCGACTCTAATTTCATAGTCACGTTTAGCCTTTCTAATCGCCTTTTTTACTTCTCTTTTAAGCTGAACATATTGGTCAGTAAGGTTAACCTCTCCTCTTCTGATGCGCCTATAAATTCCTCTTTTCTCCCCCGCTCTTGAGTGCTGACCTGTACTTAACTCTGTGAAGAAGTGTCTTGTTTGCTCCCGTGGACTGAACCAAGATGCCCTCCATCGAGCAACTTTACCAGCAACTTAAGGAAGAATTGAAGGCAGCGAAGATGGAGATACGGCGATTGACCGAGGAAAACAAGAGGATTCGTAGTAGTCCTCCTGTTTCGAGTCCTCAGGTCAAGAAGGGATCGTGGTCAGTGGCTGGACAGCAGGGGACGACGAAGTTGACGATCAAGAAGACGAATGGAAAGCCAGAAACGATGAAGAAGAAAGAGACTGCTGTGGAAACTCCCGTGGAAACCTCCAACGCATTCTCGGTGCTACCCGACGAATGTGAGTCTACTACTGGGATCGTCACGACGAACGACAAGGAAGGTAAGAATATTGTTGTTGTTGGGGATAGCCAGGTTAGATACATGGATAGGGCTTTTCTGCTTGAAGGACAGGAGTAGGAGACAAAGGGTATGCTTTCCTGGGGCTGGGATGGAGGACATTGTTAGCCGGCTTGACAACATCATGAACGGTAATGGGATCAATCCTATTATTTGCCTCAGTGCTGGAGGCAATGATGTAGGCAAGCGTAGAAGTGAGGATTTAGTTAGAAAGTTCAGGACAGCTATAGACATGATTAGAAGAAGGGGGGCGCCCTGTTTTTATGTGGCATTTTGCAAGAAGAGGTGTTGGTAATGAATGGTTGTCCAGAGCAATTGGTATTAATTGTTGGCTGGATAAACACTGTAAGGATAATGCAGTACCATTCATTGACAACTGGGACAACTTCTATGGCCGAAATGACATGTATGCCAGGGATGGGGTTCACTTATCCAGGGCAGGTGTGGGTTTTCTTGCTAACTCAGTTGAGGGGGTTGTTAGGACTTTAAACTAGGATTAGTTTGAGGTATGGTTTAGAAATGATTAATAATGAGTATGGATATATTGACTTATGCTCTGATATTAAGAATCTTAATAGTAAAATGTCATGGAGTAACTCTGGGTAATGATAATTTCAGAAATTTTGTAAAAACAAAGATGAATAGGAAAAATGTGCAGAAGAAAAAACATATGATGGTATTTTATGCTAACAGTAGAAGTGCAAGAAATAAAATTAATGAACTACGTTTGGTAGCATGTGCTGGGAACTTTGATATCATTGCATTAACTGAAACGTGGTATGATTTAAAGAGTCGGGATATGACTGCTGAGTGTAATATTCAGGGATTTAAGTTATTCAATGTGGATAGATGTAATGGGAAGGGGGGAGGAGTTGCATTGTATGTTCGAGAAATATTAATTGTTGCATAAAAAAAGGTATAAAAATAGATGGAGCAGTAACAGAGTCTGTTTGGGTAGAGTTCGTGGAGGGTCAAGAAAAAACTAATTCTAGTGTAATATACCGACCTCCAGGCTTGGATCACGATAGAGGGAGACTTCTTTGGGACGAAATTGTTAGGGCTTCTGGACACAGTAACGTAGTCATAGTAGGGGATTTTAACTTTAGCCAAATTGACTGGAATTCTTTGACAGGTAATCTAGAGTCCAGTGACTTCATGGAAACAGTTCAGGACTGTTTTCTGAAACAGAGTGTAACTGAACCTACCAGGGTAATAATTTGCTAGACCATAGTCTTGTCAAATAAGGAAACACTAGTGAATAATCTGGAGATCACTGAAGAGCTTGGCGCAAGTGATCACAAATCCATCACCTTTAGCATTAATTGGGAATGCAAGAATAATGATAATACAGTAAAAATCCCCGATTTTCGTTCTGCCGATTATAATGGACTTAGGGAACATCTGTCTAATCTTGATTGGGGTTATCTAGCTAATGATTTTATTGACGATAATCATACTTATGAATATGAAGGGATCTGCTTTTATGATTGTTTTCTTAATAATGTACACAGTGCCCAGAGTATATACATTCCCCAGAGAGAAATTAGGTCTAATAATAACGATCCCAAATGGGTTAACAGGAGGTTAAAGCATCTGTTAGGGGAGAAAAGGGGAATTTATAGGCGCATCAGAAGAGGAGAGGTTAACCTTACTGACCAATATGTTCAGCTTAAAAGAGAAGTAAACAAGGCGATTAGAAAGGCTAAACGTGACTATGAAATTAGAGTCGCTAATGAATCAAAGACTAATCCAAAGGGGTTCTTTCAAGTGTATAGGACGAAGGTGAAGGAAAAAGTAGGACCTCTGAAATCTGGGAATGGACAGCTGACGGATAATGAACTGGAAATGTGTTCCTTATTTAATGACTATTTTTTGTCAGTTTTTACACAGGAAGATGTAAATGAGATTCCAGTAATTAACAATTATTTAGTTCCTGATGAATTTAAGTTAACTAATATTACTGTCACGAGGGACATGGTTATTAAACAGATAGACAAACTGAAACAAAATAAGTCCCCGGGACCCGATGAGTTGTTTTCAAGGGTACTTAAGGAATGCAAGATGGAGCTTAGTCAGCCATTAACGAGTGTATTCAATGCGTCCATCCTTACCAGTGTTGTGCCAGAGATGTGGAAGATGGCTAATGTGGTTCCTATATTCAAATCAGGGGATAAGTCCACTCCTTCAAATTACCGTCCAATAAGCCTGACATCTATAGTGGGCAAGTTATTAGAATCAATTATAGCTGACATTATCAGAAGTCACCTTGAAGAGCATAACTTGATAAATGAATCTCAGCATGGATTCACGAGAGGTCGTTCCTGCCTGACAAACTTACTGACGTTCTTCAATAGAACATTTGAGGCAATGGAAATAAATGGTATAAAATACCGACACAATGGCAATATAAACACAAATGCAGTATAATGTGATCCTTTATTGACTACGTTTCGCCCACACAGTGGGCTTTTTCAAGTCACAAACAGAACTACCTGGGGTGGAAGGAAAGCGAGTATTTATAGTCCGGCTGAGGTCAGGTGAAGAATGCTGCATCTGATGATGTACCGAGGGGGGTTATAGAGTCTAAAAACTTGGGTAGCTTGGAAAGGAGAATGGATAAGTTTGTGAGCAGACCTTCTACAGTGTTCTTATGTGGGATAGCGATGAAGAAGTTTCTTGGCAAGTGGTTCAGCTATGTTATAGAAGCCACTATTCTGGTTGAAGTTGTCGGATGTAGAAATAAGTGATGATTCCAGGATTCTTCGGTATTGAGTGTTGTCTTCTGTGGCGGGGTCATAGTGGTACCATCCACTAGTCGAAGTAGGTCTTCGTCCAAAGGTTGAACAAGTGTTGAAGAATTCTTTGTAACAAGATCCCATGATGCTGCAGTGTCTGACAGTTGTGATGAATGGTTTGAAAAACCGACAAGTTGAAGATTGAGACACTTATGCAGCATATGGGAAACTTTATTCAGGAAACGTTTCGCCACACAGTGGCTTCATCAGTCCAATACAAAGAGGAAGGCGTAAGGAGAGGAGGAGAATGAGGTAATCAGTCCCTCAACCTGGAGTCGATGTGTTCAGTCCATCAATCTTGTAGAATGTACAGCATAGGGCCGTAGACGTGGCTTATATACTGTAGTGAGGTGACGTGAAGCAGATGGAGGCGGGGTCATAGTGGTACCATCCACTAGTCGAAGTAGGTCTTCGTCCAAAGGTTGAACAAGTGTTGAAGAATTCTTTGTAACAAGATCCCATGATGCTGCAGTGTCTGACAGTTGTGATGAATGGTTTGAAAAACACTTGTTCAACCTTTGGACGAAGACCTACTTCGACTAGTGGATGGTACCACTATGACCCCGCCTCCATCTGCTTCACGTCACCTCACTACAGTATATAAGCCACGTCTACGGCCCTATGCTGTACATTCTACAAGATTGATGGACTGAACACATCGACTCCAGGTTGAGGGACTGATTACCTCATTCTCCTCTTCTCCTTACGCCTTCCTCTTTGTATTGGACTGATGAAGCCACTGTGTGGCGAAACGTTTCCTGAATAAAGTTTCCCATATGCTGCATAAGTGTCTTAATCTTCAACTTGTCGGTTTTTCAAACCATTCATCACAACAGTCTACCTAGTTGGGTTATTGAGGCTAGGACTTTGGGTAGTTTCAAATTTAGGTTGGATAAGTACATGAGTGGGAGGGGTTGGATTTGAGAGGGACTTGCATATCGGAGCTTGTTTCTTGGGTGGCATTGAAAATTGGGTTGGTCAAATGTTTGTTAGTGGGATGAATTGTAAAGGACCTGCCTAGTATGGGCCAACAGGCTTGCTGCAGTGTTCCGCTTTTCTTATGTTCTTATGTTCTTATGTTCTAAAGATACCTAACTGTTGCATATGTGTCTTACCTAACAACCTGTCGGTATTTTATACCATTTTATTGTTCAAGTTTATTGTTGGAGAATATGACAGTAATATCAACTCTACAGCTTATTTATCTATCACAATTCAACTAATATGACATAATAAACAATACTAATAACATAGAAACATGGAATATACTCTAGAATGAATAAAATAAGTCATGTATGTCACGAGAGGTGTTGTGTTGTGTTGTTGTTGGGTATATAAGGGCCACTGAGAGTAAGCCGTCCATAATGGTGGTGAAGCAGCAGCTGAGGCAGCAGTGTTTTCTGTAGCCCTATATAACTCCAACAACATTGGAGGAGTTGGTAGAATTGCTGAATCACTAAAGAAGACACCCTCTACCACCACTACCACCTTCTAACACTATTACAATGCTACCACCTTAAGAACATAAGAACGGAGGATCACTGCAGCAGGCCAGTTGGCCCATACTAGGCAGGTCCTTTACAATCCATCCCACTAACAAAACAATGCCCAACCCAATTTTCAATGCTACCCAAGAAATAAGCTTTGATAACTATCCACTCATCTGCAAGTCCCACTCAAATCCAACCCCTCTCACTCAGTGTCATCGAAGACTGTCTAACTTATTTCCATTGGGGTCCTTAATCTTGTCTCCCAGGATGCAACCCACACCAGTCGACAAACACCCAGGTGAACAGGGAAAAATACCTGGAACTAGTGCTCATATTGATAAATTTAAGCCAGCAAAGGTTGGTTTGAGAGATTTTAAGAATCGTAGTGGCATAACAGTGTTGATAAGCTGTTTGGAAGAAAATCCAAACGGCCTAAGTACTCAGGAGGAAATAGGCATCCAGGACACAGTGTCTCATCAGTCATTGCTGCATCTTCAAATAAAAGGTAAAGTGAAACATTTATTTTTTTTCATTTGTAGAGTAGTCATTGCACAATTAATTTGCTGTATCCTACTATGTGCATGTTCTTTTGGTTGAAACACTAGCAACACATAACATTTATAAAACTTTCGGTCTGGGACCTTGATCACTTCTAACATACAGAGGTAGAAAGAATTAATATAAGGCGGAGATTTGAGGAGGACGCCGTGACCTGAGGAATGTCATTACATGAAGGAACACTGCTAAGAAAACCAAACAACACAGGGAGTTAATGATAGGCAGAGGTTGTTTTGATAAGGACTTGCCTCGCATGGTGAGTAGGCCTTCTGCAAGTTCCCAATCAGATCTTATGACTCTAAAGGTACGTGATAACATCTCACTCTCCGCTATTATTAAGTCTGTACCTCTGCATTTGATGATCAAGGTAGGAGTAAAGTTTCTAATAATTATGGTTATGTCTTGCTTAGGTGTATTGAAACAGATTGTGGTATTTATTACCTTTTCCATGTATCTTTCTCTTTGTGTGTAGGAAAATATATATTTCATGTGGTAAATTTTTTTTTTTCATTCTTTTGGGTTCTTGCACGAATTAATTGATTTCCATTATTTCTTATGGGGAAAATTCATTCGCATAGATTAATTTCGCATAACAATGAGCTCCCAGGAGTGGATTAATATCGTTATGCGGGGCGTCCGCTTGTACTTGTACAATTATTCCATGAAGTTCATAGTTTGGGAAAACATTAAACACTTATGCAGTTAATGTGATCCTTTATTGACAACGTTTAGCCCATCAGTGGGCTTTTTCAAGTCACAAACAGATTACCTGGGGTGGAAGGTCATGAGTATTTATAGTCATGCTCAAATGTTAAGGTCTGGTGGAGTATGCTGCATATGATGATCTACAGGTGGGGTTAGAATCTAAAATCTGCGTAGCTTGGAAGGGGATTGGATAAGTGTGAGCAGACCTTCTGCAGTGTTCTATGTCTTTATGTGGGATAGCGATGAAGAAGTTTCTTGGCAAGGGTTCATCTAGTTATAGAAGCCATTGTTTGGTTAAAATTGTTGGTTATAGAGAAAGCGATGATTCAGGATTCTTCGGTATTGAGTGTTGATCTTCTGTGGCGAATAAGTCTTGAGTTTCTGTAGTTAATTAAATGGTTGTGTAAAAGCGATGTTGTTACACAGGCATTCCTTGTATCATCAGTCGCTTGCGTATTGGTGTTCTGAATAGTGTTTGGAGGTCTCTTGATGTTTCGCCACGTATAATTTGTTTGTAGTCATTACAAGGGATTGTGTATACCCTGCAGGAATGGAAGCTTGTCCTGTCTACTTCTGGTGATGTCCTTGATGGTCGTGGTTGTGGAGGTAGATACTTGGAATGAGTTATTGGAAAAGATGTTGGAAACATGTCTTGCAATGGAGTTGGTGGGGGAGGACTATGTATCTCTTCTCGGCAGTGTCTTCTCTGGGTGTGGTGAAGATGTTTAATGCCCACCATCTGCAGTCTCTGATGAAGTGACGAGGATAGTGGAATTTAGATAATACTTGTTCATTATAGTGCATTCTTCCTCAAGGAACTCATTGCTGCAGATTCTGAGTGTGCGCATGGAAGAAGCCTATAATTACACAACGTTTAGTTTTGGTGTCATGGTGAGAGTAGAAGTGGAGAAGATCATTTTCGTTGGTTGGTTTTCGATAGACTTTAAAACAAAGTTCATGGTCAGCTTTGCAGAGAAGAACGTCAAGGAAAGGAAGAGTGTTGTCGACTTCTTCAAGTGTGAACTGGATTTAGGGCTCGACCTGGTTGAGCTTGACTTGGAGAGCTTGAACGTTGAAGTGCCTGGGAGTTATGACGAGAATGTCATCAACATAATGGAGCCAGGTGACAGTTTAAGGAATAATGGTGGAGAAATGCTCAGCTTCCAGATGCTCCATGTATAAGTTTGCCAGGATGGCACTGAGTGGTGAGCCCATGGGTAGACCAAAAGTCTGTTGAAAGAGGTGATTTTCGAAAGAGAAACATGTAAAGCTGACACATAGTTCAACGAGGTCGATGAAATCGCTGGCTGGAATAGGAAGATCAAGTGAATTGTCAATTTTTCTGTGCAGGAGATCGATGGCTTGTGTAGTAGGTACTTTGGTGAATAGGGAAGTTACGTCAAGGCTGGAAAGTTTCTTGTTCCTGATGCTGATGTTTTTAATGTGATTGAGAAGATCACCCGAGTGTTTGAGATGTGTTGGATTGATAGTGCCCAAGAGTTTGGAGAGGTGTTTTGTGAGAATTCCTGAGAGTTGGTGGGGAGCACTGCATATTCCCGAAGATATGGGTCTCAATGGGATACCAGGCTTGTGAGTTTTTGGTAGGCCGTGCATTCTGGCAGGTCTGGGGTTGCTGGGTATGGTGTGCAGAAGTTTCTTCCCTTGTTTTGAGTTCCTCAGAATGCGGTGAGTTCTTTGAAGAAAAGTTTTAGTAAGGTTGTCCACTTGGTTAGTTGTGAGGGGTTTGTAGGTATCTGGGTCATTAAGTAGATTGAGCATTTTGTTCCTGTAGTCATCAGTGTTCAATATAACAAAGTGCCTACTACACAAGCCATCGATCTCCTGCACAGAAAAATTGACAATTCACTTGATCTTCCTATTCCAGCCAGCGATTTCATCGACCTCGTTGAAGTATGAGTCGGCTTTACATGTTTCCCTTTTGAAAATCACCTCTTTCAACAGACTTTTGGTCTACCCGTGGGCTCGCCACTCAGTGCCGTCCTGGTGAACTTGTACATGGAACATCTTGAAGCCGAGCATTTCTCCACCATTATTCCTTCGACTGTCACCTGGCTCCATTATGTTGATGACATTCTCCTCATAACTCCCAGGCGCTTCAACGTTCAAGCTCTCCAAGACAAGCTCAGCCAGGGTCAGCCCTCAATCCAGTTCACACTTGAAGAAGTCGACAACACTTTTCCTTTCCTTGATGTTCTTCTCTGCAAAGCTGACCTTGAACTTCATTTTAAAGTTTATCAAAAACCAACCAACCAAAACAATCTTCTCCACTTCTACTCTCACCACAACACCAAAAACTAAAACATGGTGTAATTATAGGCTTCTTCCTGCGCGCACTCAGACTCTGCAGCAATGAGTTCCTTGAGGAAGAATGCACTATAATTGAACAAGTATTTTCTAAACTGCACTATCCTCGTCACTTCATCAGAGACTGCAGACGGCGGGGGCTACTAAACATCTTAAAACACACCCAGAGAAGACACTGCTGAGAAGAGATACATAGTCCTCCCCACCAACTCCATTGCCAAACATGTTTCCAACATCTTTTCCAATACCTCATTCTAAGTATCTACCTCCACAACCACGACCATCAAGGACATCACCAGTAGTAGACAGGACAAGCTTCCATCCTCTACAGGGGTATACATAATCCCTTGTAATGACTGCAACAAATTATACGTGGTCAAAACATCAAGAGACCTCCAAACACGTATTTCAGAACACCAATACGCAAGCAGGACTGACGATACAAGGAATGCCTGTGTACAACATTGCAATTCACACAACCATTTAATTAACTCCAGAAACTCAAGACTTATCACCACAGAAGACAACACTCAATACTGAAGAATCCTGGAATCATCGCTTATCTCTATAACCAACAATTTCAACCAGAACAATGGCTTCTATAACATAGCTGAACCACTTGCCAAGAAACTTCTTCATCACTATCCCACATAAGAACATAGAACACTGCAGAAGGTCTGCTCACAACTTATCCAATACCCCTTCCAAGCTACCCAAGATCTTTAGACTCTATAACCCCACCCGGTAGATCATCAGATGCAGCATTCTCCACCTGACCTCAACATTCTGAACTTGACTATAAATACTCACGTACCTTCCACCCCAGGTAAATCTGTTTGTGACTTGAAAAAGCCCACTGTGTGGGCGAAACGTTGTCATTATTAATCCGTTCCTGAGAGCTCATTGTTAGCCGAAATTACCGGTAGCCGAGTTAATTTTCCCCATAAGAAATAATAGAAATCCAATTAATCCATTCCAGACAGCCAAAAGTGTTAAATTTTTTTTTTCATGAAATATACATTTCCCTACAAAGAAAACAAGGCATGCACAATAGCTACATAAATAAATGTTAAAATGACACTTACCTTTATTGAAGAGTATTGATGAGTGATGAGACACTGTTTTTCTTGAACTCTGGGATTTTCAGAGTGATACACCAGTAAAGACTTCACTTTGCAATCCCCACTAGCATTACAACAAAACATGAGAGTTAGCCTGTCTTTCATAGGCTTGTGTCCTGGGAGTGCCTTTTCCTCCTGAGTAATGTAGGTCCTGTTTGGCATTTTCTTCCAGAACAGGCCTGTTTCATCACAATTGAACACTTGTTGGGAGATGAATTTTTCAGCTTCACCATGCCTTATCACACTGTGTATGCCACTACAATTCTTAAATCTCTCAAACTAACCTTTGCTGGCCTTAAGTTCACCAATATGAGCACTAGTTCCAGGCATTTTTTCCTGTTCACCTGGGTGTTAGTTGACTGGTGTGGGTCACATCCTGGGGGACAAGATTAAGGACCCCAATGGAAATAAGTTAGAGAGTCCTCGATGACACACTGGCTTTCTTGGGTTATCCTGGGTGGCTAACCCTCTTGGGTTAATCGTTTCTCGGTAATTGTTTCACGTTAAGCCACTCCATCAACACTCTCTCCACATCTTTGAGTAGTACAGCTATGGTGGTGGAGCAACAGCTGACTGTGGTGGAGCAACAGCTGACTGTGGTGCAGCCACAGCTGACTGTGGTGCAGCAGCAGCTGACTGTGGTGCAGCAGCAGCTGACTGATCCAGCAACAGCTGACTGGTCCAGCAACAGCTGACCGGGGTGCAGCAACAGCTGAATGATCCAGCAAAAGCTGACTGGTACAGCAACAGCTGACTGATCCAACAACAGCTGACTGGTCCAGCAACAGCTGACCATGGTGCAGAAACAGCTGACTGATCCATCAACAGCTGACTGGTCAAGCAACAGCTGACTGATCCAACAACAGCTGACTGGTCCAGCAACATCTGACCGTGGTGCAGCAACAGCTGACTGATCCAGCAACAGCTGACTGGTCCAGCAACACCTGACCGTGGTACAGCAACAGCTGACAGATCCAGCAACAGCTGACTGGTCCAGCAACAGCTGACCATGGTGCAGCAATGGCTGACTGGTCCAGCAACAGCTGACCATGGTGCAGCAACAGCTGACTGGTCCAGCAACTGCTGACTGATCCAACAACAGCTGACTGTTCCAGCAACAGCTGACCATGGTGCAGCAACAGCTGACTGATCCAGCAACAGCTGACTGGTCCAACAACAGCTGACCATGGTGCAGCAACAGCTGACTGGTCCAGCAACAGCTGACTGATCCAACAACAGCTGACTGATCCAGCAACAGCTGACCGTGGTGCAGCAACAGCTGACTGATCCAGCAACAGCTGACTAGTCCAGCAACAGCTATCCATGGTTCAGCAACAGCTGACTGATCCAGCAACAGCTGACTGGTCCAGCAACAGCTGACCATGGTGCAGCAACAGCTGACCATGGTGCAGCAATGGCTGACTGGTCCAGCAACAGCTGACTGATCCAACAACAGCTGACTGATCCAGCAACAGCTGACTGGTCCAGCAACAGCTGACTGATCCAACAACAGCTGACTGGTCCAGCAACAGCTGACCATGGTGCAGCAACAGCTGACTGATCCAGCAACAGCTGACTAGTCCAGCAACAGCTATCCATGGTTCAGCAACAGCTGACTGATCCAGCAACAGCTGACTGGTCCAGCAACAGCTGACCATGGTGCAGCAATGGCTGACTGGTCCAGCAACAGCTGACCATAGTGCAGCAACAGCTGGCTGGTCCAGCAACAGCTGACTGGTCCAGCAACAGCTGACGGTGGTGCAGCAGCAGCTGACTGTTGTACGATAGTATTTCTCACCCTTTTTACCACATGGTTGGCACTAGAAGCTTTCTTTGGGCCCATGGTTACTTATTTAGCAGTCACAAGCACTATAAGCAATGGAATAATACAAAATGTATCGAATGTATGCATGCAACCGGCCACCCTGGCTTGTAAGCAATGATGGCAGTGCTGGATGGACAGGTTCGGGACGAGTCATGTTGGTCAGAAACAGCTGAAGGTAGTGCAGCACAAACAGCTGACTGGGTGCAAACAGCAGCTGTGGTGGCAGCACAGCTGACTGTGGGGCAGCAGCACTGACTGTGGTTAAGCAGCGCTGACTGTGGTGCAGCAGCAGCTGACTGTGGTGCAACAGCAGCTGACTGTGGGTTTCTTTCAAGGAGCGACTCTGGTGCAGGAGCACTCACCGTGGTCAGCAACCTGCTGACTGTGGTGCAGCAAACAGTTCACATGGTGCAGTCAGCAGCTGACTGTGGGTGCAGCACAGCTTACAGTGGTTCAGCAAACAGTGACTGTGGTGCAGCAGCAGTTGACCATTTAGTGCAGCAAAAAGCTGATGGTGGTGCAGCAACTGGTGCAGCAACAAACTTGACTCGGTGCAGCAACACTGGACTGCGGTATGATGTTTTTTCTCAACCCTTTTTACCACAGGGCTGGCACCAGAAGCTTTTCTTTGGACCCATGGTGGCCTTATTTTTAGTTAGTTACGAGCACTATACACAAAGAATAATACAAAATGTATCGAATGTATTTCATGCAACCAGCCACCCTGGCTTGTAAATAATGAGGGCAAGGCAGCTGAGGTGCTCAGGCTGGATGGACAGGTTTCGGAGGAATCACGTTGGGCGAGTTTTTTATCGTTAACAGGCCAAATCTTTTTTCACACAAATGTTCGTTAGGCGGATTTAACGTTATGCGATATGTCGTTAGGTTGAGGTCCATTTTATATTCGCATTTGTCAAATGAGTCCAAAAAATGAGAATACAACCATAAAAACCATATGAAAATATACTGCAAAGAGGCGGCTAATGGCTGAGAAGTGAGCTCCCTTATTTAATCGTCCGTCTTCTTACTTTTGTTGTATGTTAAGAAGATCTTTTCCTCATGCATTGCCCAAGTTTCAATGAGATAGCCCAACAAACAACCGTCATATATGGCAAGCCCAAGCCAGGTACTGGAAATAAGTCACTTTGTCTGACTTTTCTGGGTTATCGTAGGTTCTCTATACATACACTGCTATGCATGATAATCTGTGTAACTGTATTTGTGTATACCCAAATAAACTTTATTTACTTCTAGTCTGTCAATTGAGTACAAGAAACCGCCCATTCACTAGCAGTGGAACCTCAAAAATCAAACGTATCACATATCGAACGTTTCGAAAATAGGACAATTTTTCGGACAAACTGTGTCCCTATTATCGAACTTGCCCCTATTTTCGAACCGCCAAGTACAGGACCTGTCTGCCGGCCCGCTTGTCCGATCCCCGCCAGGCACCATTGAGCAGTCTAGCTTTTCTTTTGATTGAGTGACAACTAACCTGCACTCTTTATTCACTCATTTTACCCAAATTATTTCATTGTGTTTAGTGCTTGCGGGACTGTGAAATAAGCTTCCATGGGCCAAAGAAACTTCTAGTGGTACCCTGTGGTAAGAAAGTGAGAAATACCAAGATGTGAAGAAGGAATAATACAGAAGTTTGAGAGTGGTGTGAACTTCTTGAGCTTGCCAGGATGTATGGGAAAAAAGTCAACCATCGGTTCTATCCTGACAAAGGAAGAACAAATAAGGAACTGATGTTGCGAAGGTGTTTATTTTTAGGGAGTGGATGAGGTGCCTTCTTCAAAGATTAAGGAGATTTGTGCCAAGTGGAATGATGTCCAAATGTTTGTGCAGAAGTACCACCCTGAGCAAGCTGAAACAAGTCATCTTTGTAACAAGTTCAGTGACAGAAATATGTCCCATTTTAGGGAAATGTTAAAGAGGCACCAGAAACTGAGGACTGTGGACAGTTATTTTGTGAGACAGGGGTCCAGTGACTCTCAAGCTGGTCCTAGTGGCATTAAAAGACAGAGAAGGGAAGTAACCCCAGAGAGGGCTTTACCTGAAGTCCTCATGGAGGGGGATTCTCCTTCCAAACACTAACCCCAACTCCGTCTCTCCTCCTCCCTATCTTCCAGATGCCATCACCAATCTTCAATAAAGTAAAAATGCTATTTTATATGTATTACTATACATAATTAAAAACTATAGTATTTGTTGTATGTAAAACTGTAATTAATCTCTGTAAAATGTATTTTTTGTGTGAATATTTTTGGGTTTCTATAACAGATTAATTGTATTTCCATTATTTCTTATGGGAAATATTGCTTCTAATTTCAGACTTTTCGAATTTAGAACTAGCTCCTGGAATGGATTAAGTTCAATTTTTGAGGTTCCACTGTATTTCAACTACCAAATAAAGTGGTCAGAAATTGGCAGTTTGGTCGATTTCACAAAAATTTTTAAAAGATCCCAATTTTCAAAATAGGGCCAGAAAAAAAATCAGAATTCCTGGCACAAAAAATGACATTTTTCTCTTTTTCATTAGTCAGGTGCAGGCCCTCTTATTTACCTTGCTTCCCATTTGGAAATTTTTTTTTCAAAAGAAATAGAAGATTTACTGTTAGCAGAACTGATTATTGTAAAATTGATAATAATGTAAAACCCTTCTTGCTCTGATGGAAATTTTGGGACTGGCGGGCAGACAGGTATTGGACGGTGAATCATTTTTTTTACTTTTGGATTCCAAAGAATAGAAATTTTGCGACTTGGGTGAAATTTAAAGGCCCTTTTCTCTGAAAGCAATCAAAATCATATCTATCTCTGAAATACAGTGGCCCCTCACCTAACGTTTTAATTTGGTCCCCGAAAAACGATATTTTAGGCGAGTTTTTTGTGTTAGCCGGGGCAAAATATTACATTAAATGTATCTTGGGCAATTTAACATTATGCTTGCGTCATTGGTGAGGGTCCACGTTATTTAAATCTTCAAATGAGACAAAAAAAATGAGACTAAAACCCAAAAAAAAATACAAAAATATCCCGTAAGGGGTGCTAAGGTGAAAAGGGGAACCCCGATTTATTGGCTATTTTTTTTTTTTTTGGTCTACGTTAAAAAGTATTTTTCATCATACTTTGCCCAAGTTTAAATAAGTAACCCAAAACAAATGAGAAAATAAATAATAATAATATTTTATTTACTACCGTACATGTAAAGGAAACAATCTAGTGCATCAGGACATACCATTTTCAGTCCCCCACTTGTTATGCTGAGTATTTCAAAAAAAATTGGGTCATTTCCCAAGGATAACACCACAAGGGGGGCTAAAAAACCAGGTCCCCTTTTTATGTTTGGTAAACATAGAAAAACGGGTTAAAGAAACATCCAAATTTTTCTACCCTAGTGGGAATCGAATATTTAAAAAAAACATTTTTGGCAACCAAGCCAGGTACTAAAAAAAAAGCATTTGGGCCCCTTTTTTGGGGAACCCTGGGTTTCTCTACACATGTGCTATGTTGAAAATCTATTAGAGAAAAGAACTTTTTGTTTAGTTTATGGTGCAGTATGATGTTATCAAGTTAGCCCTGTGTATATCTGTTTTCTCAAATAAAAGCCACCAAGCAGGGATGGGAGAAGGGTATTTGTATACCAATCCTCTTCATACCCCTTAAAAATGCTGGGATTATGCCAAATATTATTTTTTTTGGGTATTTAACATGTTTTATGTTTTTTATTTTTTTATTATGTCTTAAAAATCAATTATGATAGGCATAAGCTGTAGTGTTGATATTATTTTAATAAAAAACAATTCCCCTGTTCATGAGACTGATTCAGGCAACGACAGGGGTTTCAAAGCCATCTTATTTTTAAAGGGTAATTACTGTGAGGTGCTTTACTAAGAAAGCATTCTATTATTTTATTGGGAACCCTGGTAGGGCTAAAAATAAGCAGGTTAAAAAAAATAAATGGGGAAAAAAAAAATTTGGGAAACTTTTTGCAGCAAGTAGTGCCCCCAAACAGTACCAGAGGTTGGGGTGTGACCCTGGAAATTTGAAATTATGTTGCCAAAAAATTTGTGCCCAAACCGAAGGGAACCCAATAACGATTGCCGGATTTGTGATGGCGGACCCGTACCTTCGAATGGGAGTAAAAAAAAGTTTACGGTGAGTGCATTTCCCCCTGTTTGAACACGCTCATTTTCTCTCAACTTTATGCCCCTAATCTCGGTAATTTGATGGGAAATTTTTTGGGGGGCCCCTTTAAACAATCAGAAAAATAATCATAACGTTTTCATAAAAAAAAAATTTTTTTTTTTAAAATTTTTTTACACCAGGGAAAATTCGGATTAGGATTTCGACAGTCAAAGGGTTAATTTAAGTGATTTTCATTAGGGGAAACACAGTTTAAATGCCCGTTAAGTTTAGGTATGATCTGTCTCCTCCCCAAAAGTGATCCAAACCTATTTCAGTTACCTGCTTGGGAAAGCAGTAGGGTTAGCCCTGAGCGTGAACTACCCCCGGGACTTTAATATTTTGTGGTTCATGTATGCGGCCCTTTTAGAGTTTCCCCTTTTGGGAAAAATAGTCTGGTAAACTTGTGGAAGCTCTCTGAAATTTTTATGGGTGTTTTAAATTTTATCTATGTATAATTGTCCATATTTAATGAGTTGGTTTGGTTTTGCTTTCTAGGATATTTTTATTATAACCTTTAATTGTCCAAACGTAGATCTACGTTTGCCCCTTATAGCGTCCAAACGAAAATCAACGTTTTATTTTTCATATCTTCAAATTTGGCCACAATATGGGCTTGTGTCGCCTAGCTAGGACAGGAAAAAATTGGGGTCTGTGTGGGAGCACTTAGCTACCTAGTGGGGTGCACCAATTCACTGAGCACCAGCTAGAGCAAATAGCATGGCAAACAACTGGGGATTCACTGATGCCATGCTATTACATTCCCATTTTAGAGGGAAAGGAAAAAAACAGTATATAAATACATGTGGTGCGTGTGGGTGGGTGTGAGTTGGACCTGTCTAGCTTGTGCTACTTGGTTCTGATGTCAGGCTCCTTCCTTCTTTGGAGGTGGCCCTGACTAGGCGGGGTTCATGCATCTATGTGGGTGGGAGGGTGACATGTAACTGCCTTGCATGAGACCAATAGCCGGCTGCAGGTGTTTCTTCTTATGTTCTTATGTATTCGGCAGGCTGGCTGCTTTGCTTAGGGCTGATCTGTCTGTTTCTCTGTCTATATCTCTGCCTATATACATCTATGCTATCTGTATCTCTGCCTATCTGTTCTTGCCTATCATATCTACTGTTCTTCGATATCTGTCTCACCAAGTACACATAAGTACAGTTATTATAAAACATAGTGTTAATTACCTTGGATACCCAAAAATTCCAGGCAAAGATGGACAGATAGATAGATAGGACAGGACAGATAGTCGAAACATGTTTGTGAGTATCAGTGAAAAAATAGAGCCAGGGTTCCCCGGCACCCATTTATCAGATGTCATGAGCTTATAACAGATGCCCAAACACAATTAGTCAAGGCGTGCGATATACATATATCAGGCAGACAGAAAGGCAGATAAGCAGAGACAGACAGGCAGAACAGATAGACAGACAGTGACAGAGGGCAGATAGATATATTGACGGCAGATAGACAGGGACAGTATAAATTGACAGAGAGGACAAGGACATGGTTTGTGTGTAACAGTGTAATAATACAGCGAAGGTTACCTGGAGCAGTGGGCATTTATCTAATATCACTAGGCTGTCAACAGTATAGGGATATGTCTTTCATAACATAACATGCTTTATGGTATAGCCAGGGTATCTAAAATATTGCTGGGGACCTATAAATTGTATATATTGTAGGACAGCTTATAAATAACACAGTAGTGTAAAATGTTCACCTGTCATGTGATTGTGTCTGTTTGAGCACTATTTCAGTTTCTTACATTGTGTTCAGAACAAGATTGGTTATGAAATTACAAGAACTATTATAAATGGTAATTATCAGAAGCATAAAAAAATATTATTTTTTTTTATTTTATTTATCACACTGGCCGATTCCACCAAGGCAGGGTGGCCGGGGGCCGAAAAAGGAGAAAAAAAAGAAAAAGAAAAACTTCACCGTCATTCACTCCTCACTGTCTTGCCAGAAAGGGTGCTTTACCACTCAGTTATTTAAACCCTGAACATGAAACAACCCTTCCTTTCGAGTGAAGGCACTGTACTTCCATCTCCAGGACTCAAGTACGGCCCCTGCGGTTTCCCTGATCCCTTCATAAATGTTAAACTTTGACTCACACTCCAACAGCACGTCAAGATATTAAAAACCTTTGTCTCCATTCACTCCTATCAAACCCGCTCACGCATGCCTTGCGGAAGTCCAAGCCCTCGCACAAAAACCTCCTTACCCCCCTCCCACCAACCCTTCTAGGCCGAACCCCCACCGCCTTCCTTCCACTTACACGACTGATTACACTCTTGAAGTCTATTATGTTTCGCTTCCCATTTCTCCTCTACATGTCCGAACACCTCAACACCCTTCCTCAGGCCCTCTGGACAACAGTTTTGGTATATACCGCACCTCCTCCTAACTCCAAACTACGAATTTCTGCATTATTTTCACTCCACACATTGCCCAAGACAGACATCTCCACTGCCTCAGCCTTCTCTCGCTGCAACATTCATCACCCACGCTTCCAACCCATTAAGAGCGTTGGTAAAACTATACTCTATACATTCCCCTCTTTGCCTTCTAAGGACCAAAGTTCTTTGTCTCCACAGACTTCCCTAAGTGCACCACTCACTCTTTTTCCCTACATCATTCTATGATTCACCTCATCTTTCATAGACCATCCGCTTGACTGTCCACTCCCAAGATAATCTGAAATACGTTCACCTCTCCATACTCTCTCCCTCCAATCTGATATTTCAATCTGTCATCACCTAATCTTTTGTGTTATCCTCATACCTTTCTCTTTCCTGATTCACCTTTAATTTACTTCTTTTTGCACACCCTACCAAATTCATCCACCAAATCTCTGCAGCTTCTCTTCAGAATCTCCCAAAAGCACAGGTTTTCATCAGCAAAGAGCTGCTGTTGACAACTCCCACTTTGTGGTGTGCATTTCTTTAATTTTTAACTCCCGCCTCTTGCCAAGGCCCCTCGCATTTACTTCTTTTACTACCCATCTATAAATATATTTAACTACCACGGTGACATCAACACATCTTGTCTAAGGCTTCTTTTACTGGGAAATAATTTCCCTCTACCACATACTTTTTTTTCCTTTTTAAACTTTGAGCCTCACTATCTCGTAAAAACTCTTCACTGCTTTCAGTAATACCTCCTACACCATACACATGCCAACATCTGCCACATTGCCCCCCTATTCCACCCTGTCATACGCCTTTTCCAAATCCATAAATGCCACAAAGACCTCTTTAGCCTTATCTAAATACTGTTCACTTATATGTTTCACTGAAAAACACCTGTCCCAACACCCCCTACCTTTCCTAAAGCCTCCTTGTTCATCTGCTATCCTATTCCCCGTCTTACTCTTAATTCTTTCAATTATAACTCTACCAAAACACTTTACCAGGTCACTCAACAGACTTATCCCCTATAATTTTTGCACTCTTTTTTATCCCCTTTCCCTTTTATACAAAGGAACTATGCATGCTCTCTGGCAATCACTAGGTACCTTACCCTCTTCCATACTTTTTATTAAATAATTGCCCCAAACCCAAACTCCAAACTATATCCCACCTGCTTTTAAACATTTCTATCTTTATCCCATCAACCCCGGGCTGGCCTTACCCCCTTTCATTTTACCTACTGCCCTCACGAACTTCCCCCACACTCACAACTGGCTCTTCCTCACTCCTACAAGATTTATTCCTCCTTGCCCTATACACGAAATCACAGCTTCCCTATCTTCTTTCAACATTTAAAAAATTTCCTCAAATATTTCCCTCCATTTTTCCCAATACCTTAACTCTCCATTTAATAAACTCTCCTCTCCTATTTTTAACGGGACAAATCCATTTGTTCTCTAGGCTTTCTTAACTTGTTAATCTCACTCTCAAAACTTTTTCTTATTTTCAACAAAATTTGTTGATAACATCTCACCCACTCTCTCATTTGCTCTCTTTTTACATTGCTTCCACTCTCTTAACCTCTCTCTTTTTCTCCATATACTCTTCCCTCCTTGCATCACTTCTACTTTGTAAAAATTTTCTCATATGCAAAACTTTTTCTCCCTTACTACTCTCTTTACATATCATTCCACCAATCGCTCCACTTCCTCCTGCACCCATTTTCCTGTAACCACAAACTTCTGCTGAACACTCTAACACTACATTTTTAAACCTACCCCATACCTCTTCGACCCCATTGCCTATGCTCTCATTAGCCCATCTATCCTCCAATAGCTGTTTATATCTTACCCAAAACTGCCTCCTCTTTTGTTTATAAACCTTCACCTCTCTCTTCCCTGATGCTTCTTTTTCTCCTTGTTTTCCCATCTACCTTTTACTCTCAGTGTAGCTACAACTAGAAAGTGATCTGATATATCTGGGGCCCCCCTCTAAAAAACATGTACATCCTGAAGTCTACTCAAAGTCTTTTATCTACAATACAATAATCCAACAAACTACTGTCATTTCGCCTACATCATATCGTGTATACTTATTTATCCTCTTTTTCTTAAAATATGTATTCCCTATAATAAACCCCTTTCTATACAAAAGTTCAATCAAAGGGCTCCCATTATCTTTTTAAAACCGGGCACCCCAAACTTACCTACCCACCCTCTCTAAAAGTTTCTCCTACTTTAGCATTCAGGTCCCCTACCAAAATTTAAACTCTCTCACTTGGTTCAAAGGTCCTATACATTCACTTAAAAACTCCCAAATTTCCCCTCTCTCTCCCTGCATTCCTCTCTTCTCCGGTGCATACCGCTTATTATGACCCACTTGTCGCACCAACCTTTACTTTAATCCACATAATTTTTGAATTTACACATTCATATTCTCTTTTTCTCCCTTCCATAACTGATCATTTAACATTACTGCTACCCCTTCCTTTGCTCTAACTCTCTCAGATACTCCAGATTTAATCCCATTTATTTCCCCCACTGAACTCTCCTACCCCCTTCAGCTTTGTTTCGCTTAGAGCCAGGACATCCAACTTCTTTTCATTCATAACATCAGCAATCAACTGTTTCTTGTCATCCGCACTACATCCACGCACATTTAAGCATCCAGTTTTATAAAGTTTTTCTTCTCTTTTTTAGTAAATGTATACAGGAGAAGGGTTTCTAGCCCATTTCTCCCGGCATTTTAGTCGCCTCATACACACGCATGGCTTACGGAGGGGAAAAATTCTTTTCCACTTCCCCATGGACAATAGAAGAAATAAAAAAGAACAAGAGCTATTTAGAAAAAGGAGAAAAACCTAGATGTATGTATATATATATATGCATGTGCGTGTCTGTGAAGTGTGACCAAAGTGTAAGTAGGAGTAGCAAGATATCCCTGTTATCTAGCGTGTTTATGAGACAGAAAAAGAAACCAGCAATCCTACCATCATGCAAAACAGTTACAGGTTTTTGTTTCACAGTCATCTGGCAGGACGGTAGTACTTCCCTGGGTGGTTGCTGTCTACCAACCTACCTATTGGCAACACTTCTGCAAGCGGCAGCAGTCGATGTTGCCGGCTGGTGAGCATCCAGAGCCAACTTCACGGTCTTATATCTCAGTAAGTACTCACCCTAAAGTTTTTTTTTTATCCTATAACATGTTTAAAAATGTGCTTTTCATTTTAAAAGAAAAAATCTATTTTTGTAATTTTCAAAATATTCTATTTTTTTAATTTTCAAAATATTCGGAGTGCCACATGAGTGAACGTAGATCTACGTTTGGGCAGTTTAAAGGTTAAAGGAGTAAACTGTACTTTTCTGGAGTATATAAATTTATATGTATAAAGAACTTTATTATCTTCTCAAAAGAATTAAAATTAAAGATTGGAGTATTTTATTTATTGAGTCTTTATTCTCCCATGAAAAAGAAGTGAATTAATAATTTGTTGCTGGTAAAAGTTACTTTAAATCAATCTTATCTAGATAAATGGTTGCCATCAACCAAGGTAATCTGGAACTAAGCGTAACATGCAGTCATAAATTATTTAGGAGATTTTGAGTAACTGGCAGATGTTAAGTATAGTGTCTCGGTTTTATTTTGGGTGATGAGGTGACTTCTAAGCACAGTGGACCCCCACTTTACGATCAGCTCCCAATTTGACCAATTATGTAAGTGTATTTATGTAAGTGTGTTTGTACGTGTATGTTTGGGGGTCTGAAATGGACTAATCTGATTCACAATATTCCTTATGGGAACAAATTCGTTCAGTAATGGCACCTGAACATACTTCTGGAATGAAATAATATCGTAAAGTGGGGGTCCACTGTATAGTGTTTGATAAATTGTTTAGTTATTAATCCTCTTCTATATTGTTTCTCATATTGATGTTTCGTATTGATGGATCTTACAGTGCTGTTAGTAAGTCATGGACAGCTTAGTATTTTATTAGTGATCTGTTTAGTTTTTATATGACAATGTTTGTTATTTAGTCTTTGAATTTTGCTTAGAAATATCTTCCCATTCTTTGATACCACTGGTATTGGAAAATTCTGTAGTGTTGTCAGTGATTATCCCCACTCTAAGGGTCAATTATGGTTAGTAGTGTTGTCAGTGATTATCCCTGCTCTAAGGGGGGCTAGTATGTTTGTCCATATATGGTCAATTATGTTTGTACTCATCTCAGTCTTGTTGGTTTTATAATTGCTGGTATGAGTAGTATACTGTTCATATTATTAATGAAGTCAGCAACAGGTTGGTCATCTGTCAGGCCAAGGTTGATGTTGACATCTCCTGCTAGTAGTAGCTGGTGCTTATTCATTTGTGTATCTGTAATCAGGGTTTTTTGTTTATCACTAAAGGCTGGGATATTAGTATGAGGCATCCTGTATATGGCCCTAATTGCTATAGGGTTTTTAAAATTTTTTACAGAGTTTCCAAATATATACAGGATACAAACAGTTGCTCGGTCGATTTTTTATTTCTGGATACGAGCAAAAATTCTGGATGCGAGCTTCCCCCTCAAATAACTTGTTTTTTAGACCTCCAGATCTTACAAAAATAAAGGTTAATATATAACTGTAGTTCATTGCTATGATGTATTATGTTGTTTTTACTGCTTAAGACTATAACTGTAACAGAAATAATATTTCTTATTTAAATTGTGGGTGCTGGTGTTTGCGGATGATTGTGGAGAGTGAAAAGATATGCTGTGGTCCTATTGGGCTGAGGTGAATGGTAAAGGTTCTGGTAATGAAATTCTATTTTACCCTGAAGTACATTAAACAACTGACAGTAAGGAATCAGCTGCTCTAGACACCATTTCAGTCAGTCAAGTCAGGAAGTCAGTCAGTTAAGTCATTCATTCAGTCAGTCAAGTCATTCACTCAGTCAAGCCATTCAGTCAGTCAAGTCAGTAAATTAGTAAGTCAGTCAGTCAGTCAAGTCTGTAAGTCAGTCAGTCAGTCAAGTCTGTAAGTCAGTCAGTCAGTCAAGTCTGTAAGTCAGATATGGTAAGAAAAAGATCAAAACTAAATTTCCCCAAACACTGCTACTTGTGGAGAAAAAGCGGGAACTGAAAAATTTTATTCAAAAAAAGCTGGGAGGGTGGTGTTGGGGGAGGGCCCCCGGGGAATGGGGGGAGGCCCAAAAAAGTTTGGGTGGTGGTGTTGGGAAATGGCAGGGGAAATGGCGGGAATTTCTCCTTCACGGGACCCACAACAAGGAAAACATTGAGGGGGGAAAAATTTGGCTTGCCAGGGGACTTTTTTTTTAAATTTATTTTTTTTATTTATTTCCAATTTGTGCCCCCTTTACAGAGGTTAACAAAAAAAAAAAAAGGGATATAGCAGTTCCCAAAAAGCCACTTATATTAAATGGGCTTTAGGGGGCCTGGCTTAAAATTAACTTAAGTTTTAACTAAGCAATGATTTTATTATTATTATAATCAAAAAGAAACGCTAAGCCCCCAAGGACTATACGCGCTCAAAACTAAGAAATGATAAATCAGTGATAAAACTTTTTTTTGTAAACAGATAACTATAAACAAAAGTGGGGTTATTACAAAGACGGGTTCATAGGGTTTTGCTTTCAGTTAGGTAGTTTATTCTGTTTGGTTTGTATTTAAAAAAAATAAAGTTAGATTGGGGTTTTTGGTTTAACATTTTTTGTGAAATTTAAATTGGGGAGAACATTTTTAAAAATATACAATTTATAAGTTCAGTTATTCCTATTAAATTTGGGGTTTTGGGGGGAGTAAGTAATCTTTGAGAAAGATTTTAATTTATAAACATGTAGTGTTTCTTTTATATTTAAAAGGTAATGAATTCCCGATTTTAGGGGCCCTTTTTATGTGCATTGAGTTTTTGCATAGTGTGAAAATGGACACGGGGAAACATCAAAGAGTGATCTGTGCCTTGTGTTATGGTCATGTGTTCTGTTGAGGTTGGCAAGGAGATGTTTGAGGGGAGGGTTAATACAGAGTTAATTTGTTCTATGTATGTAATAGGTGCAGTAATAAGTAGGGGATTTTTGTATGGTGAGTAGGTTTAGTGTATTGAATATTGGTGGAGTGTGCTGCCTGTAGTGAGAATTTTTTTATCATTCTAACTGCAGCCTTTTGTTGGGAAATTTAGTGGTCTGAGATGGTTAATTGTTGTTGAGCCCCATGCACAAATTCCATAGGTGAGATGGGGGTAAATAAGGAGTGATATAGGGCCAGGGGGGCTGACTGTGGAACATAGTACCGTATCTTCGATAGTATGCCTACAGTCTTGGAAATTTTCTTAGAAATTTGATGTATATGTATATGAAATTTGAGTCTATTATCAAGGTGGATTCCTAAGAATTTCCCTCTGTTAGTTTTGTGAAGGTGATCCATTTATCATTATGTTAAGAGGGACATCTGTAGCTCTGTTACCAAACTGAATGAATTTAGGTTTGTCAATGTTTAGTGTAAGTTTGTTAGTCCTCATCCAGGTAGATATTTTCTGTAATTCGGTATTTACAGTATTTTGGGTAGCGTGACTGGGCTCGGGTGAGAGAAGACGTATGTAGTGTCATCTGCAAATAGTGTGGGTTTGAGTAATTGCGAAGCATTTGGAAGGTCATTTTGTATAGGAGAAGAGAAAGAGGGCCCAAAGGGCACTTCCCTGTGGGACACCAACTGTAATTGGTTGTGCAGAAGAGTTTGCCCCATTTGCGTACACATATTGGCTTCTGTTGCTGAGGGAAGACTTGAGGTAGTTGAGGGAGTGCCGTCTTATACCATAGTGTGACAATTTTACGTGGAGCAAGTCATGGTCAACTGTATCAAAAGCTTTACGTAAGTCAATGAAGATCCCCAGTGGGACTTCTTTTTTCTCTATTGCAGTGTATATAGTTCTAGCATGTGTATAATAGCATCATTAGTATTTTTATAGGCCTGAATCCAAATTGGCAGGGGTTGAGTATGTTTTGGGATAAGGTAGGAGTAGATTCGTTTATGAATTAATTTTTCGAAGATTTTTGAGAGAGGGTGCAAGTTGGATATTGGCCTATAGTATTCAACTCTGTTTGGTCTCCTCCTTTGTGGATCGGGGTGACCCTTGCTATTTTGAGTACTGTAGGGAAGGTGGAGGATTCAATGGATTTGTTAAAGAGTGTTGCAATGATTGGTGATAGCACTTGTGACACTTTTTTTTTATATAAAGGGGTGGTAAGGTATTTAAATCTCCTGCCTTGTTTTTTTAGGCGTTGATAATAAGGGAGACTTCGTATGGGGTTTGTCGGAGTAGGAACAGTGTGTTCGGGTAGTTGCCGGTGAGGTAGTCATTTGGTGGGGTATCTGAGCTTGGGATTTTATTGGCAAGGTTTTGTCCTATAGTGAGAAGAAATCATTGAGTCTGTTTGCTGTTTCTTTTGAATGGGAGTTGGGGTTCATCTGTTTTGCAATTTTTATTTCGCTATTTCGTGATATCTTTTTTGTTCCCAGAATTTCTGATAGGTTTTTCCAGGTCTTTTTTATATCACCTCGTAAGTAGGATAATCTGTTCCATAATACAATTTTTTTGCCCTTCTTATCAGCTGTTAGGATTGACGAGTAAACGTTTTGTTTGGTCTCTGGTTATGTGACCCATTCTGTACTGTTTTTCATATTGGTGTTTTTGTATTTATGTTTGAGAATGCTGGGTCTTAGCCAGGGACTGTTCAGCTCTTTGCTGTCATCTGTTTTTAGGTTTTTTTAGGGCAGTGTCTTGTTATAGAGGATTGGTTTTTTTTAGAAATTATTTAATCCATTCGTCAATATCTGTATAGTTTCTAGCTCAGTTGTGCCAATCAATGTTTTGCCTATTGTGCTGTTGTGAAGTTATTAATGGGCTGCCTCATTGTGAAGTCTGAAGGTGACTTTAGTAGTGTCTTGGGGTAAGTTTACCAAGAGTTGTATATGAGGAAAGTAGGGTAGTGGTCTGTGGTATTATTGTAATTATGCTATTTAAAGGGATATGTGTTGGTCCAGATGTGGCAAGTAGGGAAAACACTAGTCTCTGTAACTCTTGTAGGTTTTTTGTTACTGTTGGTAGTAACATACAGATTTTCACGCATTGTGTTTGTGAATTTCAGTAACGTGTGGGTTCCTCCCTGGACTGCAGGAGATTTATATTGAAGTCACCTGAAGAGTATAAGTGATCTTTGTTCAATGCGTGCATCAGTTTATCATACGTCCTAGATTTTGAGCTAAAATGCTAATGTTTGACTGGAAACTCTGTTAGTGTTTATCAAATGTGAGAGGTTTTTGCCAGGTAACTTTGATTTGAATTTAGCTATTAAATATTCCCCATGTTTTCATCGCCCTGTGCAAGATTATGATACATCTAGTTGGTCTGAGTAGTATATGGCTTGGTGCCCACCCCCTGTTTGATCTGCCTAACAGGTTGTGTATGGCTGTGTAACCAGAATGGCATAGGACATCTGTACTATCAGGCTTTAGCCAGGTTTCAGTTAGTGTAATGATGACATATATGGCATATAAGAATTTATAATGCTATGAGGTCATTCGTAATGCTTGCTTAAAGATCTGAATTGTAGTTAAATATGTTATGTTTGTTGGCACTGAGAAGTGCCTTTGATGTTCTGCAGTGGTATAAATACAGTACTGTGTGATTCATTTAGTCATTAAATAAGAGTTGTAACAGGATCAATGCTTGTTAATACATATAGATTGTAGGAAATCTATAGTTTGAATTAAGTATAAAACAAAGTAAATAGTCTTAAGCTAAAAAAAAGCACCTGATTATTATAACACATGTAAAAAAATGAGCTAAGGACAATACCAAATAAGTGATGATCAAATAGTGGAGCTTGGGAATATGATAGTAGGTAGTACTATAAAGTAATTTTTTAAAGTTAGAATTATAGATAAAATTATAATATAAAAGGGACTATATAGGTTGTGGTTACCAATAAAGTGGTAATCAAAAAAAAAGAGCTTTGAATATAATTGCAAAATTGTGAACATTATTCTACTTTAGCACCTAAGACTAGCACCTTGATTAATTTTAACATTGTTAATATATAAACTAGGATAGGTTATATAAAGCTAAAATAAAGGAGAAAATATATAAGGGACTAAAAATTAAGAATGGTAAGCAAAGATAAATGGACATATGGTAGGAATTATAATATAAACTTATAATATAAAAATACAATTTTGAAATGGTCTTGCAACAATTGCACTAGAGTCTGGATCTTAGTTGGGTTGAAAATCAAATTATTCCTAGATTTAAATTGACAAAATAAAATTACAATTAAAGTACCAAAGAATAATAGTAAAAAAAAAATAACAATGGCAATGTCTCGATTATAATATGATAGTAGGAGGGTAGACAGGTCAACAGGTACAAGGGATAATAATAAAGGTTGGGGTTGAATATAAAAACTTGAAAAATTTGGCTACAAAATGTTAATGAAAGTAAAAATAATGTTTAATGTACAAAATCAAAATTGACTGGTATAAATATGGTGTTTTATAAAATTTTAGTAAGTAATAATGAATTACAAAAAAGTGAAAAAGTAATGTTTATTTCATTCATATTGCACTGGTAGTTTAACTTGAGTTATATGGCATACAAAGGTAATTAAGAGTAAATCTATGATAGTAAATGTGGTATTAAAACAGGTATAAGGTAATTAGACAAAGTAATGGTTATTAAATGTCATAAAATGTTAAGAGTAAATTGAAATTTTAGTAAAAAATGAATTTATTAATTTTAGTAAGTAATATCAATTGATAGTATTTTAAAAAAAAATATGAGGAGTAATATGGACAAGAAAGTATCAATTCAGCTAATGTTTAAGCGAACAATAGTAAATAAACAAAAATCACATAAGGTGACTTATGCTTACTAGTAAAATCACAAAATGAGGGTAGTTGATTATTTAATTACTAAGAGATTGTACAATGAAATTTGAACCTAATGGAAGCAAAACGTAAACTCTACACTAGTAGGCTTTTTAGTTGGACTTGTTTAGTTATTCTCTGTAAGATTGGTATCCCTGAGAAATCGTGATAGATCATTCTCAGTTCGGTGATTGTGTACAGTTTGACCGACATTTGTTTTCCTAACTAGAATTTTTTTCCCATCCCGTGTGAAGCAATGGTGGTGTAAAAAAAAAAAAAAAAAAATGTGTCATTATTCTCTCGCTTAAGTTTTCTGACTCTATACAGGAGGTTTTGACGTTTTTTTGGTAAGACACGTCGTTTAATATACCTCTTTCTTTACTTTAAATAGATCAATAATTAAGTCTTTTTTCTGTCATGTGATGGAATCTAACATAAAACACTTCTTCTACCATGGGATCCTAGTAACCTGGCTTCTTTTAATTTCTGACTCTGGTACAATAACACTTGTTTGGTCCTTTATGACTGCAGAGTAATTTCTTTACTGTTTGTTGGTTCATATCACTGGTAAAAAGTGACTTTTAAACTATTACTTCTTTAGACACTACTGCGTCCGATAGTTTTATCTTGTTCCAGTTTTATCTTCTTGAAGAAGCAAAGTATCACTGAACTGGTTATCTAAGTTGCTCTTACCATTCTTTTACTGCTTCTCAACCTTTGTATTAAGAGATATTATTTGTTGGGTTATGGGCTATCATGACATCTGGATGGTCTTGTCACTAGTTAGTCGTGTTCATGGTGTTGAAAACTTTGTCAAGACTGAGGATTTTTGTTTTCCGAGTTGGTCCATCATCCTGTTGTCTGTTTTGCTAGCGTCTCTCGAAGATTCATATTTTCAATAACTAAGTTGGAGATGCATGACTTTAGGGTATCTGGATTCGTTGGTCATACCTGAGAGACTTACTTGGAAGGTTTTGAATCCGGGGGAAAGAGGAGGGAGGATGGGCTGGTGGAAAGCCATGTTTGTGTTATTGTTGTGGTGTGGCCTTGAGTGGTGGTGAGTGGGGGTGGTTCTGCGCCGGCGTCCTCCCTGGACTAGCACCTTGTTTGAATAGTTTGAATTTTTCGGTGTTTCCTTACTGGCCTTTGTGCTGTTTCCCTCTTTAGATTGCGCCTCATAATACAACAGGAATTGTTGTAGTGTTTAAGAAGAAGTTGTAGTATACAAAGCTTAGGGTTACGTTGTTCGGCTGGCAGCGGGGTGTTGCTTACGGTTAGTTTGCAGTCTTCCTTTGATCTCTATTTTTTCGATTTGTAGGTTTCACTGTTGGTAATCTTTGGTCATTCTGGGTGCTACGTTGGGTAGTGCAGTTTTGCTTGTAACTAGGTCATCATAGGAGCATTGGTAGCTCTGGTAGTTGGAGAAAAGTACGGAGCTTGGAAGTCGCTGCTGCCGCTGCCTGGTGTCCTTTGTCACATAATGACAGTATTTTATTCGTTCTAGAGCATATATCAGGTTTCTGTGCTATTTATATTATTTATTATGTCATATTAGATGAATTATGATAAATAAATAAGCAATAGAGTTGATATTAGGATCATATTTAACCCTTTGACTGTTTTGGTTGTATATATACATCTTACGAGCCAGTGTTTCAGATGTATATATATAGTTATTATTTTATTTTATTATCACACTGGCCGATTCCCACCAAGCAGGGTGGCCCAAAAAGAAAACTTTCACCATCATTCCCAAACTAATCCATCACTGTCTTGCCAAACGGGTGCTTTACACTATACAGTTTTAAACTGCACAAACATTAACAAACACCCTCCTTCAAGTGCAGGCACTGATCTTCCCATCTCCAGGACTCAAGTCCGGCCTGCCCAGGTTTTCCCTGAATCCCCTTCATAAATGTTACTTTGCTCACACTCAAACAGCACGTCCAGGTATTAAAAACCATTTGTCTCCATTCACCCTATCAAACACGCTCCCAGCATGCTGCCGGAAGTCCAAGCCCCTTCGCACACAAAACCCTCCTTTACCCCTCTCTCCACCTTTCCTAGCCGACCCCTACCCCGCTTCCTCCACTACAGACTGATACACCTCTTTGAAGTCTTTCTGTTTCGCTCCATTCTCTCTATCATGACCGAACCAACCCCTCAACAACCCTTCCTCGCCCTCTGGACAACAGATTTGGTAATCCCGCACCTCCTCCTAACTTCCAAACTACGAATTCATCTGCTTATAATCACACCACACACATTGCCCTCAGACATGACATCTCCACTGCCTCAGCCTCTCCTCACTGCAACATTCATCAAACCTCCATGCCCTCAACAACTCCATATAAGAGCCTTGTAAAACTATACTCTCATAAATAACAAAAGGCAACAATACCGTACTGGAACATAACACAAAAAACCCGCACATAAAAGACAGAACTTACACGACGTTTCAGGTCTGACTTGACCATATGACTTTGTCAATGGTTCCAATCGGACCGAAACGTCTCCGTAAGCTTCTGCCTTTATGTGCAAGGGTTTTTTGTGTATACTCTCATACATTCCCCTCTTTGCCTCCAAGACAAAGTTCCTTTGTCTCCATCAGACTCCTAAGTGCACCACTCACTCTTTTCCCCTCATCAATTCTATGATTCACCTCATTTTCATAGACCCTCCGCTGACACGTCCACTCCCAAATATCTGAATACATTCATCCTCCTCCATACCCTCTCCCTTCCAATCTGAAATTCATTCTTTCATCACCTAATTTTTTTATTATCCTCATAACCTTCTCTTTCCTTATTCAACCTTTAATTTTCTTTCCCCCCCCTTCTTTTGGACACCCAACCAAATTCATCCACCAATCTCTGCAACTTCTCTTCATATCTCCCAAGAGCACAGTGTCATCAGCAAAGAGCACTGTGACACCTCCCACTTTGTGATGTGATTTCTTTATCTTTTAACTCCACCCTCTTGCAAGAACCCTCGCATTTACTTTCCTTTCTCTTACAACCCCATCTATATATAATTAAACACCAGGTGACATCACACATCTTGTCTAAGCTTTTACTTTACTGGGAAAAAATTTCCCCTCTTTCCTACATACTCTAACTTGAGCCTCATCTATCCTCGTAAAAACTCTCACTGTTTTCAGTAACATACCTCCTACACCATACACTTGCAACATCTGCCACATTGGCCGACCCCTATCCACCCTGTCCATAACGCCTTTCCAAATCCATAAATGCCACAAAGACCTCTTTAGCCTTATCTAAATACTGTTCACTTTATAATGTTTCACTGTAAACCCTGGTCCACACACCCCCCTACCTTTCCAAAGCCTCCTTGTTATCTGCTACCTATACTCCGACTTAATCTTAATTCACTTTCAATAATAACTCTTACCATACACTTTACCAGGGATAAACTCAGACAGACTTATCCCCCTTTAATTTTTAGCACTCTCCTTTATCCCTTTTGGCCTTTAACAAAGGAACTATGCATGCTCTCTGCCATCCCTAGGTACCTTACCCTCTTCCATACCTATTAAATCATTGCAACCAACCACATCCAAAACTATATCCCCACCTGCTTTTAAAAACATTTCTATCTTTATCCCATCAAATCCCTCTGCCTTACCCCCCTTTCATTTACCTAACTGCCTCACGAACTTCCCCCACACTCACAACTGCCTTCCCCCCTCCTCGTAATACTTTTAAAATATAAATAAAAATTTTATTATTAATAGGGTTCCAATATGTAAAACTTTTAAAAACCGTTTAAAAAAACCCTTTCAAAAATTTTTCTTTTAAACTTTAAAATTATTTTTTTCATTAATTTAGAAAAATTTAAATTTCAAAAAAGGAACTTAAAAAAACTTACCTCCTTTTAAAAAGAACAATTTTTTTGCCAACCCAAAAATTATTTTAATTTTTTAAAAAATTTTAAAACTAAAAAAAACCCCAGGAAATTTTTTTTTCTTGGTTCAAAATTTTTGGCAAATTACATCAAAAATTTTTTCATTTTCCTTACAAGAAAAACTTTTATTTAAAAATAATTTTTTTAAAATATATATATAATATATATATACAGGAAGGCCCCGCTTTACGGCGTTTCATTTTACGGCGTTCCGCTAATACGGAATTTAAAATTATACCAAAACCGCTTTTCGGCTCCCCCCACCTGACTTTTTAATGGGTCACCGGCCCCCCCCTGTTTGTTTAATTCCCCTGACTCGTAAGCACTATCTCTCCATTTTGTCGGAAACCCAAAATTTAAAATTTTTTTTAAAAGTTATTTATTTTTTAAATTATACTCTATAATAACTTATGTATACTGTACCTAAATAAACTTCATACTGTGCTGGATGCAGGTACACATAAAATTGGTAAGTTCTTTGTTCCGACGTCATATTAGAAATAAAAATAATCATCGAGTCATTTAAATGTCGTATTTTTACGTTTTACACTTTTTTCTTTAAACCCCATCCATGATTTTTTTTTAAAAAATTATATAAAAAAACACGATGCAAAACAATAAATAAGATAAAACACCCCACATAGAATAAAAAAACAAAAAATGTGAGTGGGGGTACAACGACTTGCACAATGACGCCATTTTTGAAATGAAATAATAACAATATCACCGAGTCTCATTAAATGTGTATATTACGGAAAATTACACATTTCATTAATCCATCCATGATTTTTTTTTCAAAATTATATAATAAACACATGCTAACATATAAAAAAAAAATACACCCCACAGTAAATAAATAAACATAAATGTGAGATGTGGAGCGACGACTTGCCAATGACGCCATATTAGAAATGATAATAACAAACTACCGAGTCCATTAAATGTCGTATATTACGTTAATATACATTTTCTTTAAATCCATCCATAAATTTTTTTTTTAAAAATTTTATATAAAAACACATACATAACTAAAAAGATGAAAATACACCCCACAATAGAAAAATAAACATAAATATAAGATTGGGGGACCACATAATTTGACAAGTGATGGCAAAATAACATTTTCTCTAATCTAACATAAGAGAAAAAGGTCTGGGGTAACTGTAAAAATTTTCCTTTCGTATGTATGAATAAGTTTATTCAGGTATACACAAAAACAGTTACATAGATTATTCATAAAAACAACTTTGGGAGAACCCGGGGTAACCCAAAAAGTCAGTGTGACTTATTTCCCTTGCCTTTACTCAGAGCTTTATTTTTTTCTCAAAAAAATGTTACATGAAATGGGAGTGTTCTTCTTTATTAAATTTTACCCTTCAAAATAGAGACAACCTGTACACAATGTAAAATTTTAAAAACCAGAAAGTGTACACTTCGTTTGTTTTCAAAATACCTTCGCCCCGGTTTGTTTCATAACTTTTGGCCTGCCCCCCCCCTCATGACCCAAATTTTTTCCTCTCTCATTTTTTCGTTTTATCTCATTTACTTTCTCCTGACCCACATTAAGACTACAAATTTTAAGTAAGTAATGAGGAACTGTTATAATTTTTCGCTCTGGGTGAAATATATAGAATAATGTGTGGGGGGGGGGTGGCCTGGGAAAGGGAGCCTGGCTATTACCCCAATACCACACTTGATTTTTTAAAAAAAAATACTACTTGTCTCCCCCTAATTTTGACTTTAAAATTTTAAGGGAAGTAATGGTCCTATGTGGTATTGTAATTTTTTTTTTTTTTTTGATGCCTGGTTTTTTGCAACTTAATATATGTTAGTGTAAACTTTATTAGTTTTGTAGCATTTATAAGTGGAAAAAAAAAGGGGGGCCACTTACGGCGATTTCCCTTTACGGGGTAGCCTGGAACCCAACCCGCCGTATAATGGGGGCCCTCCTGTATATATATATACTCAATAATTCTGCGGCTTCAAATCAAGCGGAGAAAGCTGGAGGCCCACATTGAGAGGATGGGTCTCTGTGGGCAGTGTGCACACATAAAAAAAATCGTGCAGCACGCATGCATATTGAAAAAAAATTTACCGTTTTTTTTATTTTAAAAAGCCCACTTTGGTGTATTTTTAAAATAGCATTTTTCATTGTATTTCATTTTCTGGTCTGGGGATAAAATGGAAACATTTGCAGAAATAGCAATAATTTTTTATCATTTTCACAATGAAAACGACCTTGATATTGAGCTCAAAAAAGCAGAAATGTTCGTTTTTACCCCAAATTTCATGAGTAACAAAACACACCCATGTCCAAAAACGTCAAATGTGTAGTCTAAAATTTTTTTACTATGCACTGATATTTTTTATACCATTTTTTACAATAATGCAATAGTCGCAAAAATTTAAAATTTTGCACAGTGGGCCCCCCCCTTACAAATTAATCTTTCCTGAGAGCTCTTGTAGCCAAAATATCGTTAGCCAAATTAATTTTCCCCAAAGAAATAATGGAAAACAAAAATTTAAACCATTCCTACACCCCAAAGTTGAAAAAAAATTTTTACCACATGAAATATTAATTTTAATACATACAAACTGAAAAGACATGCACAATTATTCCTACTAAGAAGAGAATACATACAGTACCTTTTTTGAAGATCTGGTGGATTTAGGGATTGGGGGAAGGGAGAGTGAGGAATATTGTTTAGAAGGGGGAAACCCCTTTCCCTTAGGGCTTGAGGTGCCTAAGATGAAAAAAACTCGCCCAACGTGATTTTCCAGGACCTGTCCACGTGTGGCCTGGCGCCTAGCTGCCCCGTGGGTCCAGTGTTTATAACCAGCCATTGTGATCACATTTGGCCCCTTTACATTATCCCATGTTTTTGTGCTTGTAACTGCAAAAGGATGAAAAGGGGAGAGCCTGTTAAGAAATTTTAAAAAAATAAAAAAAATTTGAAATTTAGTTAAATAGTTTAAAAAACCTAGAGAACAAATGGGTTTTCATTAAAACCCTTTGAGGGTCGACAGGCCCTCTCCCAAACCCTTTTCGGTCGGCCAAATTTAAAAAAAAAAAAAAAAATTTTTTTCTCTTATGAAAAATAGAATCTTTTCCCCCACATAAAAACACCAAAATTTGAAATTTTATAGAAAATTTCGGAATTATGCTCCGCAAAGTTTTGGGGTCTCGGCGAAGTTTTCCATCGGCGATTTTGCCCATTTGAGCCCCATTTTTTGGCCAAATTTTTCCCGTACTATCGACAAAAAACAGAAATTCCGCTAGAACTCCATTTTTTTTATCGAATGGGGCAAGAAACCATCATTTATGAAATACAACTATCCAGTACAGGGTCAGAATTTACAAATTTTTCCAATTTCACACAAATTTCAAAAGATGCCAATTTCCCAAAAAGGGGCCCGAATAAACAAGAAAACATTCCCCGGCCTAAAAAACATTTCCTCTAGTCATTATACGTCTAAGGCCCCTCTTATATTCTTTTGCTTCCAGTTGAATTTT
>NC_069458.1:186940-216691 GCF_026875155.1 Cherax quadricarinatus | reverse complement strand
TCTTTTTTTGTTTTTGTGCTTGTGACTGTAAAAAGTTTCCCCCGGGCCCCCAAAAAAAACTTGTAGGGGTACCATGTGGTAAAGAATGAAAAATACCTAATTGGGGAAAGGAAAAAATCAAAAAGTTGGGTGGTGTGAGTTTCTTGATTCCCGGAGTATGGGAAAAAAAAGTAAACCTGGGGTTACCCTGACAAGAAAGAACAAATCAAGGAGCTGATTTTGCAAAAGGTGTTAATATAGGGATGATGAGGTGCCTTCTAAAGATTGAGGGTTTTGTCCCAAAGTGGATGAGTCCAAATGTTGTGCAAAAGTACCCCCTGAGAAAGCTGAAAAAAGTCATTTTTGTAAAAAGTTCGTGACAGAATTGCCCCTTTTGGGGAAAATTTTTTAAGGGGCCCAAAAGAAATGGGACTGTGGACGTTTTTTTGTGAGCAGGGGTCCTGACTCTCGCGGCCCTGTGGCTTTAAAAGACAGAGAAGGGATAACCCCAAGAGGGCTTTCCCTGAATTTTCCTCATGGAGGGGATTCCCTTCCAAACCAAACCCCCAACTCCGCTTCCTCCCCCCTATCTTCCGATGCCATCCCAATTTCAAAAAGAAAAATGCATTTTTATGTATTACTTCCCTATTAAAAACATAGTATTTGTGTATGTAAAACGTAATTAAATCTCTGAAAAATGTATTTTTGGTGAATATTTTTGGTTTCTATAACAGATTAATTGTACGTGGACCCCCCCTACGATGGGATCACATAGCGATTTTTCCGCATCCGTTACTTTTATCGCAAAAATTTTTTCCGCGCATACCGATTTTAAAAAACCCCCTTTTCGATTTTTGTCCCAGCGGTCCAAAGTGCCCTCAGCCAGCCTCACATTGCCGGGCCCTCCTTGTTTACCGCGCCCCGCGGGAACTCCAAAACCTCGGGTTTTCGTATTATTCGTGTTTTCGGGCGTTTTGGAAAATAAATGACCATGGGCCCCCGGCTTCTGTGCCAACCCTGTGGTAAAAAAGGGGGAGAATTTTATGGGAAAAAGAAAAATTTTGAAGGGTTTGGGGCAACCCCCGAGAAGCCTATGCCAGTTGTGGAAAAACCTTTTTGGGCCCACTTCAAAAAATTGGAATGTGTGACATGGGTTTTAATGCAAACCTTTATAGATGAAAATTTACCCTGACACAGCTGTTGCAAGCCGTGCTGGGACTATTTCAACTGACAATGTTGTGGCCCATTTTAGACAAATCGTAAAGGGAACGGGAGGTACAGAGCTCTATGGGGAAAGATTTGTTGTGCGACGAGGTCCAGTGACTGCAGTGGTCTAGTGGCATTAAATGAAGAAGGGAAGTAACCCGGAAAGGACTTGCTACTCAGTCGTAATGGAAGGGGATTCCCTTCTAAACAGTAAGAGATAATGCCTTCCCTCCTCCCATCCATCAATCATCACCAGATCTTCAATAAAAGTAAGTGTATGTAAATGGTGCATGCCTTTTTCAGTTTTGTTGTGTATTAAAATTAACATTTATGTGGTAAAAAAAAATTTTTTTCATACTTTTGGGCGTTCTTGCCACGGATTAATTTTATTCCATTATTTCTTATGGGGGAAAATTTCATACGCATAACGATTATTTCGCATACACAATTATTCCTCTTGATCGGAATTAAAATCGTTAACCGGGGTCCACTGTTTTTCCATTATTCTCTTATGGGAATATTGCTTCTAATTTTAAGGACTTTTTCGAATTAAGAAACTTAGCTTCTTGGAAATGCTTTTTAGATTAAGTTCAATTTTTGAGGTTCCACTGTATTTCAAACTACAAAATAAAAGTGGTCAGAAAATTGGACAGTTTGGTCGATTTCACACAAATAATTTCTAGCAGATCCAATTTCAAAATAGGTCCAGAAAAAAAAATGCAGACTTTCACTTGGCACTAAAATGACTTTTTTTTGTTCTCTTGTTAATTAGTCCACGCTGCAGGCCCCCCCTCTTATCTTACTCTTGACTTACCATTTGGAATTTTTATCACAAGAAAATAGAAGATTTACTGTTATGCAGACTACTGCATTATTGTAATAATTGTATAAATAATGTCAAACCATTCTTGACTCTGTATTGGAATTTGGACTTGGCAGGCAGAACAGGTATTGGAAACGGTGACATCATTTGATTACTCTTGAGATTCGCTAAAGAATGAACATTTTTGCGGATCTGTGGAGTGCAATTTAAAGGTCCTTTTCATCATGAAAGCAATCAAAATCATATCTATCTCTGTAATACAGTGGACCCTCACCTAACGATATTAATTGGTACCCGAGAACGAATATTGTTAGGCGAGTTTTTTAGTGTTAGCCTAGGCAAATCATTAGCATTTATCAATGTATCATTTAGGCGAATTTAACATTATGCTATGCGCTCATTAGGTGAGGGTCCACTGTATATCTTTCAATCTATCAAATGAGACTGAAAAAATGAGACTATAACATACAAAAATATACCGCTAAGCGGCTGCTAATGGCTGAGAAGTGAACTCTGCTATTTATGGTCTGATTTCTTTTATTTTTTGGTCTACGTTTAAAAAGTATCTTTCATCATTACATTGCCCATGTTTGAATAAGATAACCCAACAAACAAATGAGAAAATAATATAATAATAATAATATCTTTATTTACTACACGTACATGTACAAGGTATACAATCCTAGCTGACATCAGTGACATACCACTATACAGTCGCCACTTGTTATGCTGAGTATTTCAAGAAAATTAGGTCACTGTCCAAGGATAACACTCACACTAGTCGGCTAACACACAGGTACCCATTTACTGATTGGTAAACATAGACAACAGGTGTAAAGAAACATGCCTAATGTTTCTACCCTAGCTGGGATCGAATATTTACCAAAAATCATATTTGGCTAACCCAAGCCAGGTACTAAAAATAAGCATATTGGCCCTTTTTGGGTAATCCTAGGTTCTCTACACATGCTGCTATGTGTGATAATCTATATAGAGAAAAGAACTTTTTTGTTTCATGTTTATGGTGCAGTATGAGTGTATATCACAGTTAGCCCTGTGCTATATCTGTTTTCTCTATATAAGCCACCAAGACAGGGATAGGAGAATGTATTTGTATACCTATCCTCTTCCATACCTCCTTTGAAATATGCTCGGTATCTATGCCAAATATTATTTATTTTGGGTATTTAACATGTTTTATGTATTTATATTGTTTATTATGTACTATTAATCAATTTTGATAGGGCTGTAAGTGTAGTGTTGATATTAGTTTAATAATAAAAATTATTCTCCTTGCTTCATGAGACTGAGTTCATTGGCAACCGACAGTGGCCTTCAAAGCCATCTACCTTTAATGGTAATGCTACTGTGTAGGTGCTTTACATAATGGAGAAGCATTTCTATTATTCATTGGAACCATGGCTAGGGCTAAAAGTTAGCAGGTTTAAAACAATTAATGGAGAAAATAGAAATTGGATTGACTTATGCAGCAAGTTAGAGCACCCAAACAGTACCAGCAGGTTGGTGTGGGACCTGGAAAATTTGAAATTATGCTTGCCAAAATTAGTGCGAAAAGCTGAAGCACCGAATAACTGATTGCGGGATTTGTGATGGCGGACCTGTACATTCGAATGGGATAGTTATAAAAAAGTTTACTGGTGAGCTGCATTTCCCACTGTTTGTGAATACACGGACTCCATTTTCTCTCAAACTTTATGCTCTATATCTCGGTAAGTTACTGATGGCAAATTTTGGGGGGCCTTTAAACAATCAGAAAAAATAATTCATAACGTTTTCATAAGAAAAAATAATTTTTTTTTCGAAATCTTTTTTGACACAGGATTACACTTCAGGATTATGGATTTCAACAGTCAAAGGGTGTTATATTAAGTGATCTTTTTTCATGTTAGTGGAAACCACTAGTTAAGTGCAAGTTACTAGTTCAGGTACTGATCTGTCTCCCTCCGTCCACGTGATCCAACCTGATATCAGCTTACCATGCATTGGAACTGGCAGTAGGTTCAGGCCCTGAGCTGTGAACGTATCCCTGGCACTGAATATTTTTGTCGGTCTCATGTATGCGGCCTTTATAGGGTTTCCCTTAGCTGGATAACTAGTCTGGATAATCTTTTGGAAGACTCTCTGAATTATTATGGGTGTTTACATTTGATCTATGTATAATTGTCCATATTAATGAGTTGGTTCTGGTTTTGCTTCTAGGATATTTATATTAACCCTTAAATTGTCCAAACGTAGATCTACGTTTGCACACCCGGTGGCCTGGTGGCTAAAGCTCCCGCTTCACACACGGAGGGCCCGGGTTCGATTCCCGGCGGGGTGGAAAACATTTTTCGACACGTTTCCTTAACACCTGTTGTCATGTTCACCTAGCAGCAAATAGGTACCTGGGTGTTAGTCGACTGGTGTGGGTCGCATCCTGGGGGACAAGATTAAGGACCCCAATGGAAATAAGTTAGACAGTCCTCGATGACGCACTGACTTTCTTGGGTTATCCTGGGTGGCTAACCCTCCGGGGTTAAAAATCCGAACGAAATCTTATCTTATCTTATCTTACATATAGCGCTCCAAACGAAAATCAATGTTTTATTTTTCATATCTTCAAATTTGGCACAATAGGCTTGAGTCGCCTAGACAGGAAAGAATGGGTGTGTGTGTTCATTGTGCGCACTATTAAAAAAATATGGGAGCACTTAGTACCTTGTGGGAGCACCAGTTCAATTGAGCACCAGCTAGAGCAAATAGCCATGGCAAACACTGGTGAATTACTGATTGCCATGTCGCATTAACACTCCCATTTTTAAGAGGAAATAAAAACAGTGTTAATAAATACATGAGTGAGTGTGGGTGGGTTGTATGAGTTGGACCTGACTAGCTTGTGCTACTTGGTCTGATTGTCATGCCTCCTTCCTTCGTGGTGTGGCCTGGACTAGGTGGGTCATGCTCTATGACTGGGGGCAGGGTGACATGTACCTGCCTTGCATGGGCCAATAGGCCTGCTGCTGTGCTATTTCTTCTTATGTTCTTAATTGTATTATTGGCAGGCCGGCTGGTCTTGCTTCGGATGCCTCTGGCTGTTTCTCTGTCTATTTCTCTGCCCTATCTACCATCTCTGACTATCTGTATCTCTGGCCTATCTTATATCTCTCTCTATCTATATATTCTGTCTATCTATATCTGTCTACATGTACACATTAAGTCAGTTATTATACATAGTGTTAAATTACCTAGGATAACCCAAAAAATTCCAGGCAAAGGATGGACAGATAGATAGATAGACAGACAGATAGACACAGAAGAAACATGTTGTGTGTATCAGTGAAAACAATAGAGCCAGGTACCCGAGCACCCATTTATCATATGTCACTGAGCTTATTAAAGATGCCCTAACACGATTTCTTCAAGGAGTGCGATATACTTATACTCCAGCGCAGACAGAAAGGCAGATAAGCAGAGCAGACAGGCTGACAGATAGAAGACAGAGACAGAGAGGCGCGATACGATATATAGACAGGCAGTAGACAGGACAGATAAATAGACAGAGAAGAAAAGACATGTTTGTGTTGTAACAGTGATAAAAAATACAGCGAAGGTTAGCTGGAGCTGTGGGCATTATCAGAAATATCACTAGGCTGTCAACAGTATAGGATGTCTTTCATAACATGCTTCATGGTATATGGCCAGGGTATCTAAAACATGCTGCCGGGACTATAAATTGTTATATTTCTAGACAGTATAAATTACCCTAGTCAGGTGTAAATGTTCACATGTAATGTGATTGTGACTATTTGAGCACTATTTCAGATCTGACATTAGTGTCAGAACATGATTGGTTATGAAATTACAAAAACTTATTATAAATTGTAATTATCCAGAGTTAAAAAAATTAATAAATAAAAATATAAACGAGAAAAAAAGGCTATATTGCGAACACTTCTGCAAGCTCGGCAGCAGGTCGATGTTGGCCGACTGGTGAGCATCCAGAGCCAACTTCACGGTCTTATATCTCAGTAAGTACTCACCCTAAAGTTTTTTTTTTATCCTATAACATGTTTAAAAATGTGCTTTTCATTTTAAGAAAACATCTATTTTGGTAATTTTCAAAATATTCTATTTTTTTAATTTTCAAAATATTCGGAGAGATTGCCACATGAGTCGCACACGTAGATCTACGTTTGGGCAGTTTAAGGGTTAAAGGAGTAAACTGTACTTTTCTGGAGTATATAAATTTATATGTATAAAGAACTTTATTATCTTCTCAAAAGAATTAAAATTAAAGATTGGAGTATTTTATTTATTGAGTCTTTATTCTCCCATGAAAAAGAAGTGAATTAATAATTTGTTGCTGGTAAAAGTTACTTTAAATCAATCTTATCTAGATAAATGGTTGCCATCAACCAAGGTAATCTGGAACTAAGCGTAACATGCAGTCATAAATTATTTAGGAGATTTTGAGTAACTGGCAGATGTTAAGTATAGTGTGTCTGGTTAATTTTGGGTGATGAGGTGACTTCTAAGCACAGTGGACCCCCACTTTACGATCAGCTCCCAATTCGACCAATTATATAAGTGTATTTATGTAAGTGTGTTTGTACGTGTATGTTTGGGGGTCTGAAATGGACTAATCTGATTCACAATATTCCTTATGGGAACAAATTCGTTCAATAATGGCACCTGAACATACTTCTGGAATGAAATAATATCGTAAAGTGGGGGTCCACTGTATAGTGTTTGATAAATTGTTTAGTTATTAATCCTCTTCTATATTGTTTCTCATATTGATGTTTTGTATTGATGGATCTTACAGTGCTGTTAGTAAGTCATGGACAGCTTAGTCTTTTATTGGTGATCTGTTTAGTTTTTATATTACCTGGAGACCTGGAGAGAGTTTCGGGGGTCAATGCCCCCGCGGCCCGGTCTGTGACCAGGCCTCCTGGTGGATCAGCGCCTGATCAACCAGGCTGTTGCTGCTGGCTGCACGCAAACCAACGTACGAGCCACAGCCCGGCTGATCAGGAACTGACTTTAGGTGCTTGTCCAGTGCCAGCTTGAAGACTGCCAGGGGTCTGTTGGTAATCCCCCTTATGTGTGCTGGGAGGCAGTTGAACAGTCTTGGGCCCCTGACACTTATTGTATGGTCTCTTATCGTGCTAGTGACACCCCTGCTTTTCATTGGGGGGATGGTGCATCGTCTGCCAAGTCTTTTGCTTTCGTAGTGAGTGATTTTCGTGTGCAAGTTCGGTACTAGTCCCTCTAGGATTTTCCAGGTGTATATAATCATGTATCTCTCCCTCCTGCGTTCCAGGGATACAGGTTTAGAAACCTCAAGTGCTCCCAGTAATTGAGGTGTTTTATCTCCGTTATGCGTGCCGTGAAAGTTCTCTGTACATTTTCTAGGTCGGCAATTTCACCTGCCTTGAAAGGTGCTGTTAGAGTGCAGCAATATTCCAGCTAGATAGAACAAGTGACCTGAAGAGTGTCATCATGGGCTTGGCCTCCCTAGTTTTGAAGGTTCTCATTATCCATCCTGTCATTTTTCTAGCAGATGCGATTGATACAATGTTATGGTCCTTGAAGGTGAGATCCTCCGACATAATCACTCCCAGGTCTTTGACGTTGGTGTTTCGCTCTATTTTGTGGCCAGAATTTGTTTTGTACTCTGATGAAGATTTAATTTCCTCATGTTTACCATATCTGAGTAATTGAAATTTCTCATCGTTGAACTTCATATTGTTTTCTGCAGCCCACTGAAGATTTGGTTGATGTCCGCCTGGAGCCTTGCAGTGTCTGCAATGGAAGACACTGTCATGCAGATTCGGGTGTCATCTGCAAAGGAAGACACGGTGCTGTGGCTGACATCTTGTCTATGTCGGATATGAGGATGAGGAACAAGATGGGAGCTAGTACTGTGCCTTGTGGAACAGAGCTTTTCACCGTAGCTGCCTCGGACTTTACTCTGTTGACGACTACTCTCTGTGTTCTGTTAGTGAGGAAATTATAGATCCATCGACCGACTTTTCCTGTTATTCCTTTAGCGCGCATTTTGTGCGCTATTACACCATGGTCACACTTGTCGAAGGCTTTTGCAAAGTCTGTATATATTACATCTGCATTCTTTTTGTCTTCTAGTGCATTTAGGACCTTGTCGTAGTGATCCAGTAGTTGAGACAGACAGGAGCGACCTGTTTCTAAACCCATGTTGCCCTGGGTTGTGTAACTGATGGGTTTCTAGATGGGTGGTGATCTTGCTTCTTAGGACCCTTTCAAAGATTTTTATGATATGGGATGTTAGTGCTATGGTCTGTAGTTCTTTGCTGTTGCTTTACTGCCCCCTTTGTGGAGTGGGGCATATGTCTGTTGTTTTATGTAACTGAGGGACGACCCCCGTGTCCATGCTCCCTCTCCATAGGATGGAAAAGGCTCGTGATAGGGGCTTCTTGCAGTTCTTGATGAACACAGAGTTCCATGAGTCTGGCCCCGGGGCAGAGTGCATGGGCCATGTCATTTATCGCCTGTTCGAAGTCATTTGGCGTCAGGATAACATCGGATAGGCTTGTGTTAATCAAATTTTGTGGCTCTCTCATAAAAAATTCATTTTGATCTTCGACTCTCAGTCTGGTTAGCGGCTTGCTAAAAACTGAGTCATATTGGGACTTGAGTAGCTCACTCATTTCCTTGCTGTCATCTGTGTAGGACCCATCTTGTTTAAGTAGGGGCCCAATACTGGGCGTTGTTCTCGATTTTGATTTGGCATAGGAGAAGAAATACTTTGGGTTTCTTTCGATTTCATTTATAGCTTTTAGTTCTTCCCGCGATTCCTGACTCCTAAAGGATTCTTTTAGCTTAAGTTCGATGCTTGCTATTTCTCTGAAGAGTGTCTCCCTGCGCATTTCAGATATATTGACCTCTTTTAGCCGCTCTGTTATTCTTTTCCGTCGCCTGTAAAGGGAGCGCCTGTCTCTTTCTATTTTACATCTACTCCTCCTTTTTCTTAGAGGAATAAGCTTGTGCATACATCGAGTGCCACCGAGTTAATCTGTTCTAGGCATAAGTTTGGGTCTGTGTTGCTTAGTATATCTTCCCAGCTTATATCGGTTAGGACTTGGTTTACTTGGTCCCACTTTATGTTTTTGTTATTGAAGTTGAATTTGGTGAATGCTCCCTCGTGACTAGTCTCATTTTGTCGGTCTGGGGCTCCTCGCATACATGTCTGAACCTCAATTATGTTGTGATCTGAGTATATTGTTTTTGATATTTTGACATTTCTTATCAGATCATCATTGTTAGTGAATATGAGGTCTAGTGTATTCTCCAGTCTAGTAGGCTCTATTATTTGCTGGTTTAAATTGAATTTTGTGCAGAGATTTAAAAGCTCGTGTGAGTGTGAGTTTTCATCAGAGCTGCCTCCTGGTGTTATTTCTGCAACAATATTATTTGCTATATTCCTCCATTTTAGGTGCCTTAAGTTGAAATCCCCCAGGAGCAAGATGTTGGGTGCAGGAGCTGGAAGATTTTCCAGACAGTGGTCAATTTTTAACAGCTGTTCCTGGAATTGCTGGGATGTTGCATCGGAGGCTTGTAGACTACCACAATGACTAGGTTTTGGTTCTCGACCTTTACTGCTAAAACTTCCACTACGTCATTTGAGGCATTAAGCAGTTCTGTGCAAACAAGTGACTCTGCAATGTACAGGCCAACCCCCCCCTTTTGCCTGTTCACTCTGTCACATCTGTATAGGTTGTAACCTGGGATCCATATTTCATTGTCCAAGTGATCCTTTATGTGGGTCTCAGTGAAAGCCGTGAACATTGCCTTTGCCTCTGCAAGCAGTCCACGGATGAAAGGTATTTTGTTGTTTGTTGCTGGCTTTAGACCCTGTATATTTGCAAAGAAGAATGTTATCGGACTGGTGGTATTGTTGGTTACTGGGGGGGATTTTTTTTCCGGCATTAGTATCTGTATCTGTTGGTTTGGAGTGGAGGCCATCGACTGTGGTTCCACTCCAGGAATGACTGGATTTGGTGTACGATTTCTGCCATTTCCTGCCAGTTTTTTTTTCCTTCCTGGCACTAAAAAACCTCTCCCTCTTGAGTGGCTGTGGCTACCAGGTTTTCCATGGCCTGGATGTTTTGTATCTTTTTGTCCCCTTTAGATGGTATGCCTGGCAATTTAAGTTATAGCACAGTCTTTCCTGTACTGAAGAGGTACACATTTCAGGGTGAAAAAGCTTACAGGAAGGGAGTTTGCATTTTCCTGTTGTCATATGGGCATGGCATTTTCTAGGGTGGTCATAGTTGCACGTCCCATCTGTTTTTCCAGATTTCCCATGCCAGCAGATACCAAGTGCATAGTATGTGCACAGGCTTGGTTTCCGCTTGCCTTGGGTTTCTGTGACTGTATTCCCTGTTGGTGCATGTTTCCCTGTCTTACTTCTATCCTCCCTAGCACCAACAATGGAGCTCCCACCAGTTGTTTTTGGTAATTTATCCTCACTATTGCTATTGGAGTCCTCTTGTTTGCTATTTCCTGTGGTATTTCTAGTTTGCAATATTGGTTTTATCTTATCTTTGACTACACTTGTTTCCCTACTATGGCTCCTGTCCCCTATGAGGTCATTTATATGTATTCCTTCCTGCGTTATAATTCCCGACTACCTGGACAAAATCTCCAGCTTCACCATTACTGTCTCCCAGGACAGTATCTCCAGCTTCACCATTTCTGTCTCCCAGGACAGCACCTCCAGCTTCACCATTACTGTCTCCCAGGACAGCACTATCAGCCCCACATTTACTGACTACCAGGACTTCATCTCCAGCCTTACAGTTTCTGACTACATGGCCAGTATCAAGGGCAGTACCATTCAGCCCAGACTTTTTATGTTCCCATCTGTTGTAGAAAGCTTCCAGGTTTTCTATGAAAGCAGCTTTGATGTTGTCCTCTTTTAATACCCTTGTGATTTTAGTCCACAGATTTTCCTCATTTGGGCATACCCAGAAACACTTCTCTGTTTTAATACTGCTTGTAGCTTGTTCTGGGATATCTGCACAAGGGGCGTGACACCAATTTCCACAAAAATGACAATTTATCCATGTGGAAGCCCATTTGTTTGACTGACCACAGACTACACACAGCTTCATAATGATTTGAATGGTTGATTTTACTGCAATTCTACTAGCAACCTCTTGAATATTATATTAATAACCTTAAATGAAGCTCTAGCTATTTGTATTTCTGTTTCTAACTCTTTTTGTATATTGGACAGCTTACCGTCACGTTCCTGATTTTTAATGTTTGTGTTTATAAGGGCGCCTACAACCCCATCCATTTACAGTCTGCTTTATTGTCCAACGAAACTGTTTGAAACCAGTCCCGGGTTCGGACCAGTCAAGGGTTCGGACCAGTCAAGGGTCTGGACCAGTCGATTGCTCTGATCAGTGGGTCATTATTTAAAACATACTGGTCGGTGATTTGAGCTAACACATGAAGGATCTTCTGGAAATTATCTACCCGAGTAATATGTGATTTGACTGATACAAAAGTATAACTTGCGTGTTGAAGAGCCGGTGATATCTGGCAGCTCCTACAATGATGAACGGTCACCTCCTTGTTTATCAATCGCTGTATCTGGCTTTTCTATTTTTTTTTCCGTCTCCACCACAATAAATGCTATATTATCACTATAGTTGACTGGTGCAAATTTTGGAGGGAGGACGCTTTTTCTGTAGTAATAATTGCTTCTCGTTGTGTATATTGCGACCGCTGGTAACTACAGGTTATATGAAATTCACAGTAACGTCTCGTATTTCAAGAAAAGAAACTAATGAAAGTCACTCCACTCCACTAAGTACCATTATAATACTGGTTAGTTGCTACTACAACACTGTATTCTGCTATTCACTGGTATCACTAGATTATATGCGAGTACACTAGCATTCCAGTAAGATTATTAAAAACAGCTGACCTGTGGTAAGTTTCTGGCGACTTCTGGCACCTTCCTCTATAGGCTTATCACTTCATTTACAAATTCACCTGTTTTCAAATGACACTTTAGCCTTTATCATCAATATACTAGGGAGCCACTGTAGTATACACTATACACTATGTATACTCAATGTTATCAGGGAGACTTTCTTTCCTCTGACATGAAAAGTTCAATTATTATTATTTTTTTTTCCACACGGGAACAGGCCTATGATTCCCCTCTGGCAGTAAACTCTCCTACGCAGTGCACACTAATTCTCCTTTTTTGACTCAGTATATAATGTTTTCCGCCCAAGATTGGTTCCAGGCGCTAGAGGGATGTATCGTATAGGATTGATGACACAAATTAAAGTTCTAGCACGTAAGAGCGACCGTGAAAACACGAGAAAACCGGGAGCACAACGAGGCACGCTGACACGCAGTACTACTACTATGACAATGTTTGTTATTTAGTCTTTGAATTTTGCTTAGAAATATCTTCCCATTCTTTGATACCACCAGTATTGGAAAATTCTGTAGTGTTGTCAGTGATTATCCCCACTCTAAGGGTCAATTATGGTTAGTAGTGTTGTCAGTGATTATCCCTGCTCTAAGGGGGGCTAGTATGTTTGTCCATATATGGTCAATTATGTTTGTACTCATCTCAGTTAGTCTTGTTGGTTTTATAATTGCTGGTATGAGTAGTATACTGTTCATATTATTAATGAAGTCAGCAACAGGTTGGTCATCTGTCAGGCCAAGGTTGATGTTGACATCTCCTGCTAGTAGTAGCTTGTGCTTATTCATTTGTGTATCTGTATTCAGGGTTTTTTTTTATCACAAAAGGGGCTGGGATATTAGTATGGGGCATCCTGTTAGGGCCCTAATTGCTATGGGGTTTTTTAAAATTTTTTACAGTTTTCCCAAATATATACAGGATACAAACAGTTCCCTCGGTCGATTTTTTGTTTTGGTCGGCAAAAATTCTGGATGCAGCTTCCCCCAATAATTTTTTTTTTAGCCCTCCGATCTTACAAAAAAAAAGGGGTTAAATATAAAAATGTATTCTTGCTATGTGTATTATGGTTTTTATGCTTAAGACTAAAACTGCAAATAAATAATATTTCTTAATTTTAAAATTTGTGGGTGCTGGTGTTTCGGTGATTGGGGAGAGTGAAAAAGATATGCTGTGGTCCTATTGGGTGAGGTGAATGGTAAAGGTTTGGTAAAGAATTTTTTTACCGAAGTAATTAAAAAAACTGACAGTAAAGGAAAAAGCTGTCTAGAACCCTTTCAGTCAGTCAAGTCGGAAGTCAGTCAGTTAAGTCATCATTCGTCAGTAAGTATTCCTCAGTCAAGCCATTCAGTCGTCAAGTCAGTAAAATTTGTAAGTCAGTAGTCAGTAAGCCTGTAAGTCGTCAGTCAGTAAAACTGTAAGTCAGTATGGTAAGTAAAAGATCAAAACTCAATTCACAAACACTGCTAGATTGTAGGAGAGAAGCAGAACTGAACACTTATTCACAAAAGCTGGGATGGTGGTGTTGAGGGATGGCAGGGAATGGTGGGAGACCCACAAAAGCTGGGATGGTGGTGTTGGGAAATGGCAGAGGATGGCGGGAAGTCTCCCCCACTGACCCACAACAAGGCAACCACTTGAGGTAGGGAATGGCTGCCATGACTTGTCACATAATGACAGTATTTTATTCGTTCTAGAGTATATATCAGGTTTCTGTGCTATTTATATTATTTATTATGTCATATTAGATGAATTATGATAAATAAATAAGCAATAGAGTTGATATTAGGATCATATTTAACCCTTTGACTGTTTTGGTCGTATATATACATCTTACGAGCCAGTGTTTCAGATGTATATATATATTTATTATTTTATTTTATTATCACACTGGCCGATTCCCACCAGGGCAGGGTGGCCCGAAAAAGAAAAACTTTCACAATCATTCACTCCATCACTGTCTTGCCAGAAGGGTGCTTTACACTACAGTTTTTAAACTGCAACATTAACACCCCTCCTTCAGAGTGCAGGCACTGTACTTCCCATCTCCAGGACTCAAGTCCGGCCTGCCGGTTTCCCTGAACCCCTTCATAAATGTTACTTTGCTCACACTCCAACAGCACATCAAGTATTAAAAACCATTTGTCTCCATTCACTCCTATCAAACACGCTCAAGCATGCCTGCCGGAAGTCCAAGCCCCTCGCACACAAAACCTCCTTTACCCCCTCTCTCCAACCTTTCCTAGCCCGACCCCTACCCCTCCTTCCTTCCACTACAGACTGATACACTCTTGAAGTCATTCTGTTTCGCTCCATTCTCTCTACATGTCCGAAACACCTCAACAACCCTTCCTCAGCCCTCTGGACAACAGTTTTGGTAATCCTGCACCTCCTCCTAACTTCCAAACTACGAATTCTCTGCATTATATTCACACCACACATTGCCCTCAGACATGACATCTCCACTGCCTTCAGCCTTCTCCTCGCTGCAACATTCATCACCCATGCCTCACACCCATATAAGAGCGTTGGTAAAACTATACTCTCATACATTCCCCTCTTTACCTCCAAGGACAAAGTTCTTTGTCTCCACAGACTCCTAAGTGCACCACTCACTCTTTTCCCCTCATCAATCCTATGATTCACCTCATCTTTCATAGACCCATCCGCTGACACGTCCACTCCCAAATATCTGAATACATTCACCTCCTCCATACTCTCCCTCCAATCTGATATTCAATCTTTCATCACCTAATCTTTTTATTATCCTCATAACCTTACTCTTTTCTGTATTCACCTTTAATTTTCTTCTTTTGCACACCCTAACAAATTCATCCACCAATCTCTGCAACTTCTCTTCAGAATCTCCCAAGAGCACAGTGTCATCAGCAAAGAGCAGCTGTGACAACTCCCACTTTGTGTGTGATTCTTTATCTTTTAACTCCACGCCTCTTGCCAAGACCCTCGCATTTACTTCTCTTACAACCCCATCTATAAATATATTAAACAACCACGGTGACATCACACATCCTTGTCTAAGGCCTACTTTTACTGGGAATAAATTTCCCTCTTTCCTATATATTCTAACTTGAGCCTCACTATCCTCATAAAAACTCTTCACTGCTTTCAGTAACCTACCTCCTACACCATACACTTGCAACATCTGCCACATTGCCCCCCTATCCTCCCTGTCATACGCCTTTTCCAAATCCATAAATGTCACAAAGACCTCTTTAGCCTTATCTAAATACTGTTCACTTATATGTTTCACTGTAAACACCTGGTCCACACACCCCCTACCTTTCCTAAAGCCTCCTTGTTCATCTGCTATCCTATTCTCCGTCTTACTCTTAATTCTTTCAATAATAACTCTACCATACACTTTACCAGGTATACTCAGCAGACTTATCCCCCTATAATTTTTGCACTCTCTTTTATCCCCTTTGCCTTTATACAAAGGAACTATGCATGCTCTCTGCCAATCCCTAGGTACCTTACCCTCTTCCATACATTTATTAAATAATTGCACCAACCACTCCAAAACTATATCCCCACCTGCTTTTAACATTTCTGTCTTTATCCATCAATCCGGCTGCCTTACCCCCTTTCATTTTACCTACTGCCTCACGAACTTCCCCACACTCACAACTGGCTTTCCTCACTCCTACAATATATATATATATATATATATATATATATATATATATATATATATATATATATATATATATATATATATATATATATGTATATATATATATTGCTGGTTTCTTTTTCTGTCTCATAAACACGCTAGATAACAGGGATATCTTGCTACTCCTACTTACACTTTGGTCACACTTCACAGACACGTACATGCATATATATATACATACATCTAGGTTTTTCTCCTTTTCTAAATAGCTCTTGTTCTTCTTTATTTCTTCTATTGTCCATGGGAAAGTGGAAAAGAATCTTTCCTCCGTAAGCCATGCGTGTCGTATGAGGCGACTAAAATGCCGGGAGCAATGGGCTAGTAACCCCTTCCTGTAGACATTTACTAAAAAAGAGAAGAAGAAAAACTTTATAAAACTGGGATGCTTAAATGTGCGTGGATGTAGTGCGGATGACAAGAAACAGATGATTGCTGATGTTATGAATGAAAAGAAGTTGGATGTCCTGGCCCTAAGCGAAACAAAGCTGAAGGGGGTAGGAGAGTTTCAGTGGGGGAAATAAATGGGATTAAATCTGGAGTATCTGAGAGAGTTAGAGCAAAGGAAGGGGTAGCAGTAATGTTAAATGATCAGTTATGGAAGGAAAAAAGAGAATATGAATGTGTAAATTCAAGAATTATGTGGATTAAAGTAAAGGTTGGATGCGAGAAGTGGGTCATAATAAGCGTGTATGCACCTGGAAAAGAGAGGAATGCAGAGGAGAGAGAGAGATTTTGGGAGATGTTAAGTGAATGTATAGGAGCCTTTAAACCAAGTGAGAGAGTAATTGTTGTAGAGGACCTGAATGCTAAAGTAGGAGAAACTTTTAGAGAGGGTGTGGTAGGAAAGTTTGGGGTGCCAGGTGTAAATGATAATGGGAACCTTTGATTGAACTTTGTATAGAAAGGGGTTTATTTATAGGTAATAATATTTTAAGAAAAAGAGGATAAATAAGTATACAAGATATGATGTAGGGCGAAATGACAGTAGTTTGTTGGATTATGTATTGGTAGATAAAAGACTGTTGAGTAGACTTCAGGATGTACATGTTTATAGAGGGGCCACAGATATATCAGATCCTTTCTAGTTGTAGCTACATGAGAGTAAAAGGTAGATGGGATACAAGGAGAATAGAAGCATCAGGGAAGAGAGAGGTGAAGGTTTATAAACTGAAAAGGAGGCAGTTAGGGTAAGATATAAACAGCTATTGGAGGATAGATGGGCTAATGAGAGCATAGGCAATGGGGTCGAAGAGGTATGGGGTAGGTTTAAAAATGTAGTGTTAGAGTGTTCAGCAGAAGTTTGTGGTTACGGGAAAGTGGGTGCAGGAGGGAAGAGGAGCGATTGGTGAATGATGATGTAAAGAGAGTAGTAAGGGAGAAAAAGTTAGCATAGGGAGAATTTTTTTACAAAGTAGAAGTGATGAAAGGAGGGAAGAGTATATGGAGAAAAAGAGAGAGGTTAAGAGAGTGGTGAAGCAATGTAAAAGGAGCAAATGAGAGAAATGGGTGAGATGTTATCAACAAATTTTGTTGAAAATAAAAAAAAGTTTTGGAGTGAGATTACAAGTTAAGAAAGCCTAGAGAAACAAATGGATTTGTCAGTTAAAAATAGGAGAGGAGAGTTATTAAATGGAGAGTTAGAGGTATTGGGAAGATGGAGGGAATATTTTGAGGAATTGTTAAATGTTGATGAAGATGGGGAAAAGCTGTGATTTCGTGTATAGGGCAAGGAGGAATAACATCTTGTAGGAGTGAGGAAGAGCCAGTTGTGAGTGTGGGGAAGTTTGTGAGGCAGTAGGTAAAATGAAAGGGGGTAAGGCAGCTGGGAGTGATGGGATAAAGATAGAAATGTTAAAAGCAGGTGGGGATATTGTTTTGGGAGTGGTTGGTGCAATTATTTAAAAATGTATGGAAGAGGGTAAGGTACCTAGGGATTGGCAGAGAGCATGCATAGTTCCTTTGTATAAAGGCAAAGGGGATAAAACAGAGTGCAAAAATTATAGGGGGATAAGTCTGTTGAGTATACCTGGTAAAGTGTATGGTAGAGTTAAAATTTTGAAAGAACTAAGAGTAAGACGGAAAATAGGATAGCAATGAACAAGGAGGCTTTAGGAAAGGTAGGGGGTGTGTGGACCAGGTGTTTACAGTGAAACATATAAGTGAACAGTATTTAGATAAGGCTAAAGAGGTCTTTGTGGCATTTATGGATTTGGAAAAGGCGTATGACAGGGTGGATAGGGGGGCAATGTGGCAGATGTTGCAAGTGTATGGTGTAGGAGGTAGGTTATTGAAAGCAGTGAAGAGTTTTTACGAGGATAGTGAGGCTCAAGTTAGAGTATGTACGAAAGAGGGAAATTTTTCCCAGTAAAAGTAGGCCTTAGACAAGGATGTGTGATGTCACCGTGGTTGTTTCATATATTTTATAGATGGGGTTGTAAGAGAAGTAAATGCGAGGGTCTTGGCAAGAGGCGTGGAGTTAAAAGATAAAGAATCACACACAAAGTGGGAGTTGTCACAGCTGCTCTTTGCTGATGACACTGTGCTCTTGGGAGATTCTGAAGAGAAGTTGCAGAGATTGGTGGATGAATTTGGTTTGGGTGTGCAAAAGAAGAAAATTAAAGGTGAATACAGGAAAGAGTAAGGTTATGAGGATAACAAAAAGATTAGGTGATGAAAGATTGAATATCAGATTGGAGGGAGAGAGAGTATGGAGGAGGTGAACGTATTCAGATATTTGGGAGTGGACGTGTCAGCAGATGGGTCTATGAAAGATGAGGTGAATCATAGAATTGATGAGGGAAAAAGAGTGAGTGGTGCACTTAGGAGTCTGTGGAGACAAAGAACTTTGTCCTTGGAGGCAAAGAGGGGAATGTATGAGAGTATAGTTTTACCAATGCTCTTATATGGGTGTGAAGCATGGGTGATGAATGTTGAAGCGAGGAGAAGGCTGGAGGCAGTGGAGATGTCATGTCTGAGGACAATGTGTCGTGTGAATATAATGCAGAGAATTCATAGTTTGGAAATTAGGAGGAGGTGCGGGATTACCAAAACTGTTGTCCACAGGGCTGAGGAAGGGTTGTTGAGGTGGTTCGGACATGTAGAGAGAATGTAGTGAAACAGAATGACTTCAAGAGTGTATCAGTCTGTAGTGGAAGGAAGGCGGGGTAGGGGTCGGCCTAGGAAAGGTTGAAGGGAGGGGGTAAAGGAGGTTTTGTGTGCGAGGGGCTTGGTCTTCCAGCAGGCATGCTTGAGCGTGTTTGATAGGAGTGAATGGAGACAAATGGTTTTTAATACTTGACGTGCTGTTGGAGTGTGAGCAAAGTAACATTTATGAAGGGATTCAGGGAAACCGGCAGGCCGGACTTGAGTCCTGGGGATGGGAAGTACAGTGCCTGCACTCTGAAGGAGGGGTGTTAATGTTGCAGTTTAAAAACTGTAGTGTAAAGCACCCTTCTGGCAAGACAGTGATGGAGTGAATGATGGTGAAAGTTTTTCTTTTTCGGGCCACCCTGCCTTGGTGGGAATCGGCCAGTGTGATAATAAAAAAAAAAAAAAAATATATATATATATATATACTCAATAATTCTAGCGGCTTCATATCAAGCAGGAGAAAGCTGGTAGGCCCACATATGAGAGGATGGGTCTCTGTGGTCAGTGTGCACCACATAAAAAAAATCGTGCAGCACGCAGTGCATGATGAGAAAAAAATTGACCGTTTTTTTTTATTAAAATGCCGACTTTGAGATGTATTTTAATATAGCATTTATCATTGTATTCTCATTTTCATGGTCTCAGGTGATAAAATGGAAAACATATTGCAGAAATAGCAATAATTTTGATCATTTTCACAATGATAACGACCTTGATATTGAGCTCAAAATAGCAGAAATGCTCGATTTTTACCAATGTTCATGAGTCTGATATTATTTATACCATTTTTACAATAATGCAATAGTCTGCATAACAGTAAATTTTGCACAGTGGACCCCCGCCTTACAATATTAATCTGTTCCTGAGAGCTCATCGTAAGCCAAAATTATCGTTAGCCGAATTAATTTTCCCCATAAGAAATAATGGAAATCAAATTAATCCATTCCTGACACCCCAAAGTATGAAAAAAAAAATTTTACCACATGAAATATTAATTTTAATATACACAAACTGAAGAAGACATGCACAATTACTTCTCTACTAAGAAGAGAATACATGACAGTTACCTTTATTGAAGATCTGGTGATGATTGATGGGATGGAGGAGGGGAGCGTGAGGAAAGTTTATTGTTTTAGAAGGGGAACCCCCTTCCATTAGGACTTGAGGTAGCCTAACAATGAAAAACTCACCCAACCTGATTCGTCCAGGACCTGTCCACGTGTGGCCTGAGCACGCCTCAGCTGCCCCATGGGTGCCAGTGTTTATAAGCCAGCCATTGTGATCACATTCCGGCACATTTTCACATTATCCCAGTGTTTTCAGTACTTGTAACTGCAAAAGGGATGATAGACTGGGGAGACCGCACTGTTAAGAAATTTAATAAAATAAGAAAAATTTTGAATTGAGTTAAACTAGTTAAGAAAGCCTAGAGAACAAATGGATTTGTTCAGTAAAAAACACGTAGGAGTTAGTAGAAGGGGAATGGAGGTATTGGGTAGATGGTGAGAATATTTTGAGGAACTTTTAAATGTCAACGAAGAAAGGATAAGTGAAATTTCAATGTACTGGCCAAGGATTGTATACCATCTTTTAGGAGTGAAGAAGAACAGGATGTGAGTGTGAGGGAGGGTGCGTGACGCATTACATAGAATTAAAGGGGGTAAAGCAGCGGAACTGATGGGATCATGAACAGAAATGTAAAAACACAGGGGGGGATATATTTGTTGGAGTGGTTGGTATTTTTTGTTTAATAAATGTATGAAAGAGGAAGGTACATAGGGATTGGCAGAGAGCAATGTATAGTCCCTTTACATAAGGGAAGGGGGAATTAAGAGGTAGATGGAGAATAGGATAGCAGATGAACAAGGAGGCTTTAACCCTTTTCAGGGTCTGTCCCGTAGAATTCTACGGCTTTTCGTGATGTCGGCAAACCATAGAATCTATGCCAAAATTCTAGCGTCTGTCAAATTTAGTGCGAAGTCACTCATAGGCCTACATGTGAGAGAATGGGTCTGGTGCCATGGTGTCGCCATAAACAAAAAATCTAGGCACCTTCAAGCATTGGGGAACGCCGGCTCAGTCACCCTGTTCACCATGCCACGACGCAAGTCAGCTCTCACTCCCCGAAAATTGGGACTCTCCTCTTCCTGTCTGATAGTTCTGACACTGAGAAGTGCAAATGAAACGAATTCTACGGCTTTGATAAGTTATGACCGAAAATAATGACCAGGATATCGATAATAGTGCAGAGAAACCCCGACGAACCTCGACCTCTAACCTCTGGTGTGTGCACTCAGACTCATGGTCGGGTGTTCTAAACATAAGAGAAAACTAATATTTTCGCGTGGCCAGGCCTCTGACTTCATATGACGATGATTCTTTTTTTTTGAAAAAATACGTGGGATTGTGATTTTATTTGTGCTCGACGATCATGATCGAGTATGATATGAGGAAATCATATTCACCGCGCTATGAAGCGCCGGTATGTTTGCCGCCGCATACCGCTCGGGTAGTGTACCCTATGCCTGTGGCCCAGGGGATGGATTACATCCCGGAGTACATCCCCAGAGTACATCCCGGAGTACATCCATGGCCCTACACCACATTTTTAGGTATCATAGTGAGGATGATGTGGCTACACTTGGCATGGATGGGCCACAGCATCAGTGGGAATGGTGTTAGGGTGCTGGGTGGTAGTGGCACCGCCATGCGTGACTCACCGTGCCACGCGGGACCCCCATGCTGTTGACATCTTCAGTTATCAAGGACAAAGCGGAGCGTCAGCCACCAGCCCGCCACAAGCCACAACCACCCGTACAACCAGCCTACGATGTCCAGTATCCACCACAAAACCGTATGTGGGATTGGCAGCAAAATCCCAATTTTTGTTCCCAAGCCTCACCACTTGATTGACTCTCAAAAGTGGAATTCTACCCTACCTTGTCCCCTTGGAGACCACGGCCAATGAACTGGAATCTTGAATTATTTTTGACCAGCCATTGATGAAATTATTGCCAGGGAAAGTATAAGTATTTTTCAGTACAACCATGGCAAATACGATCTTTATCACCATAGTCAAGACTACACAGGTGGAAAGGACCCTTTGCGAAATGTAATTGCTTTTTGCAACAATAATGCTTATGCCTCATGTCTATAAGCATAATATAAAAGCATACTGGTCCACAGAAAAAAAAAAACCGGACTAATTTCCTACCCCATCCCTTCAGTGAAATAAATACCAGTGAACAGGTTTATCTTACTGTTAGGTATGTTGCACTTCTCTGCCAAAACCAGGCCTGACAGAAGTGACAGTTATACAAGATTAGCAAATGTTTTCATGTATCTCAAACAAGAGTTCAGGAATACTTTTTATCCTTTCAAGATCTTGTAATTGACGAGTCTTTGATTTTGTTCAAAGGTAGACTGTCAATTCAAGCAGGAATACCGAGGCAAGAGGAACTGCTTTGGTATAAAATTGTTTGTACTCTGTGCTTTGTGACAGTGGCCTGGTGTTGGATATGTTGTATACACAGGTAGAAAACATTGAAAGATACCAAGATGTTATTGGTATCTCAGGTGACAGTAGTGAGAAACATGAATATATGCACCTTATCTTAGGTAAGGGCCATAACCATTATTACCTAAAAAAACCGATAACTGTACACAACCCATTACTCAGTATTTCATGCGAGTGAAACAAGACAGATGTGTGTGGCACAGTGCGTTCTAATTCATAAACATATGCCCGAGCGCTCAACGCAGGTGTTCATGGTGATGACGTGCAGGTTTTTTCTGCCAATGACATCATGGCATTAACGGTGGCAGACACCCGAGATGTCACATTGTTGACAACCATTCACCGTAATGAAATGCAAGACATTGGCAAAGTTGATCGAGTGACTAATGAACGTATTCGAAAACCGTGTCATTGATTGATTATACACAAAACATGCGCCTGTTGACAAGTGGATCATGCAGATTGGTTTTGTTGACTGTGTTCTTAAGAGTTACAAGTGGACATAAACTTTTCTTCCACTCATGGACATTTCAATGCTGATGCATATAATATGTACTAAATAAAGACTGGTAATCAGACACCGTATGGTAATTTTGTTTTGTCTGTTGTCAGACAACTCCATAATGAAATAACAGGTAACAACACCTCAATACAACATGGTCCACGAATTCATCGCAAGATATACCCAAGCTTTGAATAGAGAAGGAGATCATTTCATAATACAGCTTCCTTCAACTCAAAAAAAATTTGCTCAGAAAGAGAATGCATTGTCTGGTGCACAAACAAAACTACGGCAACAAAGACGCAAAGACACTCGGTTTATGTGTGAGGAATGTAAGGTCCTCTGTGATGGTGCATTGGTTTCCAAGAGTGTCCACAAGCTCCAGCATTCTAAAACCATGTCCATGATTGTAATATGTAAAATATGATAGAACATTAGTAATTAATACAATATTTGTGGGCATGTTTATTGTAATAAACAACAGTGGTAAACTATAATATGATAATAACTTAGTGCGGTTATTGTGTTTCAATACATGAGTTTATTATATATCAATTATACTACAGTATTGGTCTCTCAGGCCACCAAATGTTAGTAGAATAGAAAAAAAATTGGAAAAAAAAGAAAAAAAACAACTAAAACCAAAAAATAATATAATACGCGTATGTGGAATTTCGTCGATGTGTCCAGGCCACCACCACATCATTTTCTATAAACTTCATGGGTCACTGTATCTGCGGATAAGTACTGACAGATTCTATATTTTTTGTTTTTATTCCTTCACAAAATATGCTCTTTAATTCTGTAAGAAAAAATAATTTTCTTTTTTCATTCAAAAATTTCTTGGACACTGGTGCGTGACTTCGATTTTGGCCTTGGACCCTGAAAGGGTAGGAAAGGTGGGGTGTGTGGACCAGTGTGTTACAACAGTGAAACATATAAGTGAACAGTATTTAGATAAGGCTAAAGAGGTTTTAGTGGCATTTAGGATTTGGAAAAGGAGTAATGACAGGGTGGATAGGGGGGGGGGCAATGTGGCAGCAGATGTTGCAGGTGCATGTGTAGGAGGAACGTTACTGAAAGCATGACGAGTTTTTAGAGGATAGTGAGGCTCAAGTATAGAGTATGTAGGGAAAGAGGGAGGATTATTTCCAGTAAAAGTAGCCTTAAAAACAAGGATGTGTGATGTCACCATGGTTGTTTAATATATTTATAGATGGGGTTGTAAGAGAAGTAAATGCAGAATCTTGGCAAGAGGCATGGTGGGTTAAAAGATAAAGAATCACGCATAAAGTGGGAGTTGTCACAGTTGCTCTTTGCTGATGACACTGCTCTTGGTGAGTTCTGAAGAGAGTTGCAGAGGTTGGTTGATGAATTTGGTAGGGTTTTCAAATGATTGGGTCTATGAAAGATGAGGTGAATCATAAATTGATGAGGGAAAAGGAGATGGAGCACTTAGGAGTCTGTGGGGACAAAGAACTTTGTCCTGGAGCAAAGAGGGGAATGTATGAAGTATAAGGTTTTTACAACGCTCTTATATGGGCGTGAAATATTGGTGATGAATATTGCAGCGAGGAGAAGGCTGAGGCATTGGATTGTCATTCTGAGGGCAATGTGTGTGTGAATTATAATGCAGAGAATTTGTAGTTTGGAAGTTAGGAGGAGGTGCGGGATTACCAAAACTGTTGTCCAGAGGGCTGAGGAAGGGTTGTTGAGGTGGTTCAGACATGTAGAGAGAATGGAGTGAAACAGAATGACTTCAAGAGTGTATCAGTCTGTAGTGGAAGGAAGGTGGGGTAGGGCTTGGCCTAGGAAAGGTTGGAGGGAGGGCGTAAAGAAGGTTTTGTGTGCAAGGGGCTTGGACTTCCAGCAGGCATGCGTGAGCGTGTTTGATAGGAGTGAATGGAGACAAATGGTTTTTAATACTTGACGTACTGTTGGAGTGTGAGCAAAGTAACATGAAGGGATTCAGGGAAACCGGCAGGCCGGACTTGAGTCCTGGAGATGGGAAGTACAGTGCCTGCACTCTGAAGGAGGGGTGTTAATGTTGCAGTTTAAAATAACAAAAAGGCACAATACCGTGACTGGAACGATACACAAATAACCCGCACATAAAAGAGAGAAGCTTGCGGCGACGTTTCGGTCCGACTTGGACCATTGACTTTGTCAATGGTCCAAGTCGGACCGAAACGTCGTCGTAAGCTTCTCTCTTTTATGTGCGGGTTATTTGTGTATTGCAGTTTAAAAACTGTAGTGTAAAGCACCCTTCTGGCAAGACAGTGTTGGAGTGAATGATGGTGAAAGTTTTTCTTTTTTGGGCCACCCTGCCTTTGTGGGAATTGGCCAGTGTGTATTCCAGGAAAAGTGTATGGTAGGGTTATAATTGAAAGATTTAGAGGTAAGAGATAATGTAGGATTGTGGATGAACAAGGAGGTTTCAGAGTTGGTACGGGATGTGTAGATCAAGTGTTTACATTGAAGCATATATGTGAACAGTATTTAAACAAAGGTAGGGAAATTTTTATTGCATTTATAGATTTAGAAAAGGCATATGATAGAGTGGATAGGGGAGCAATGTGGCAGATGTAGCAAGTATATGGAATAGGTGGTAAGTTGTTAAATGCTGTAAAGAGTTTTTATGAGGATAGTGAGGCTCAGGTTAGGGTGTGTAGAAGAGAGGAGACTACTTCCCAGTAAAAGTAAGTCTTAGACAGGTATGTGTAATGTCACCATGATTGTTTAATATATTTATAGATGGGGTTGTAAAATAAGTAAATGCTAGAGTGTTCAGGAGAGGAGTGGGATTAATTTATGGGGAATCAAATACAAAATGGGAATTGACACAGTTCCTTTTTGCTGATGATACTGTGCTCATGGGAGATTCTAAAGAGAAATTGCAAAGGCTAGTGGATGAGTTTGGGAGTGTGTGTAAAGGTAGAAAGTTAAAAGTGAACATAGAAAAGAGTAAGATGATGAGGGCATCAAATGATTTAGATAGAGAAAAATTGGATATCAAATTTTGGAGGAGGAGTATGGAAGAAGTGAATGTTTTCAGATACTTGGGAGTTGACGTGTTGGTGGATAGATTTATGAAGGATGAGGTTAATCATAGAATTGTTGAGGGAAAAAGGTGAGTGGTACATTGAGGTATATGTGGAGTCAAAAAACGTTATTTATGGAGGCAAAGAAGGGAATGTATGAAAGTATAGTAGTACCAGCACTCTTATATGGGTGTGAAGCTTGGGTTGTGAATGCAGCAGTGAGGAGGTGGTTGGAGGCAGTGGAGATGTCCTGTCTAAGGGCAATGTGTGGTGTAAATATGCAGAAAATTCGGTGTGTGGAAATTAGGAGAAGGTATGGAGTTAATAAAAGCATTAGTCACAGGGCTGATGAGAGGTTGAAGTGGTTTGGTCATTTTGACAGAATGGATCAAAGTAGAATGACATGGAGAGCATATAAATCTGTAGGGGAAGGAAGGCGGGGTAGGGGTCATCCTCATTAAGGTTGGAAGGAAGGGATAAGGGAGGTTTTGTGGGCGAGGGGCTTGGACTTCCAGCAGGCGTGCATGAGCGTGTTCACTAGGAGTGAATGGAGACGAATTCATATTTGGGACCTGACGATCTGTTTGAGTGTGAGCAGGGTAATACTTAGTGAAGGGATTCAGGGAAACCAGTTATTTTTATATAGCCGGACTTGAGTCCTGGAAATAGGAAGTACAATGCCTGCACTCTAAAGGAAGGGTTGGGGATATGAGCAGTTTGGAGGGATATGTTGTGTATCTTTATACTTATATGATTCTAAGCTGTTGTGTTCTGAGCACCTCTGCAAAAACAGTGATTATATGTGAGGGGAAAGTGTTGAATGATGATGAAAGTATTTACTTTTTGGGGATTTTCTTTCTTTTTTGGGTCACCCTGCCTCGGTGGGAGACAGCTGACTTGTTAAAAAAAAAAAACTGCAAAATAAGTCACCATTGGCCCCAAGAAAGCTTTTACTGCCAACCCTGTGGTAAAAAGGGTGAGAATTAGTATGGAAATTAAGAAAGAGATAATTGCAAAGTACAAAAGTGGTGTGCATGTCTCAGAGGTGGCCAGGTTGTATACCAAACCCCAGTCAACCATCACTATTATCTTGGCCAACAAAACGGCAATCAAGGAGGCTGTTCTTGCAAAAGGTGCCACAACTGAGGAAATTGCCTCAGAGGAGGGGAGACAGAAATTGAGGAAGCTTCCTTCTTCAACGATTAAGGAAAGGTGCACAGTGTGATCAAATGTGCAAACCTTTATGGAGGAAAATCACCCTGACACAGCTATTGCAAGCCATGCTGGTGACTTTTACAACAACAATGTTGTGAACCACTAGGAAAATCTTAAAGGAATGCAAGGTACAGAGCTCTATGGACAGATTTTTGGGTGCAACAGAGGTCCAGTGACTCTCAAGTTGTTTCCAGTGGCATTAAAAGAAGAAGGGAAGTAACCCCGGAAAAGAACTTGCTACCTCAAGTCCTCATGGAAAGGGATTCCCCTTCCAAATAATAACAACTTCCACCATCTACCCTCCTCCCATCCAATCAATCATCACCAGATCTTCAATAAAGGTAAGTGTCATGTATTCTTTATTTAGTACAGTAGTAATTGTGCATGTCTTCTTCTTCTTCTTGGGTGTACAAAATGTATATTTCATGTGGTTATTTTTTTTTCATACTTTGGGGTGTCAGGAACAGATTAATTAGATTTCCATTATATCTTATGGCGAAAATTAATTCGGCTAACGATGATTTTGGCTAACGATGAGCTCTCAGGAATGTATTAATATCATTAGGCGAGGGTCTAAGTATTAATATCTGTAAAAAGGGGGTGACTGAAAAATAATGGTGTAAGTGTATATTGTTCTGAAAGAGGATAAATAAGTATACAAGATATGATGTAGGGCAAAATGATAGTAGTTTGTTGGATTATGTATTGGTAGATAAAATACTGTTGAGTAGACTTCAGGATGTACATATTTACAGAGGGGCCACAGATATATCAGATCACTTTTTAGTTGTAGCTACACTTAGAGTAAAAGGTAGATGGGATACAAGGAGAATAGAAGCATCAGGTAAGAGAGAGGTGAAGGTTTATAAAACTAAAGAGGAGGCAGTTAAAGTAAGATATAAACAACTATTGGAGGATAGGTGGGCTAGTGAGAGCATAGGCAATGGGGTCGAAGAGGTATGGGGTAGGTTTAAAAATGTAGTTTTAGAGTGTTCAGCGAAAAGTTTGTGGTTACAGGAAAGTGGGTGCGGAGGGAAGAGGAGCGATTGTTAGAATGATGATGTAAAGAGTAATAATGGAGAAAATGTAGCTTGTGAGAAGTTTGTACAAAGTAGAAATGATGAAAGGAGGGAAGAGTATATGGAGAAAAAAAAAGAGAGCTTAAGAGAGTGGTGAAGCAATGTAGAAAGAGAGCAAATGAGAGAGTGGGTGAGATGTTATCAACAAATTTTGTTGAAAATAAGAAAAAGTGTTGGAGTGAATAACAAGTAAGGAAGCCTAGAGAACAAATGGATTTGTCAGTTAAAAATAGGAGAGGAGAGTTATTAAATGGAGAGTTAGAGGTATTGGGAAGATGGAGGGAATATTTTGAGGAATTGTTGAATGTTGATGAAGATAGGGAAGCTGTGATTTCATGTATAGGACAAGGAGGAATAACATCTTGTAGGAGTGAGGAAGAGCCAGTTGTGAGTGTGGGGGAAGTTGTGAGGCAGTAGGTAAAATGAAAGGGGGTAAGGCAGCTGGGATTGATGGGATAAAGATAGAAATGTTAAAAGCAGGTGGGGATATAGTTTTGGAGTTGTTGGTGCTATTATTTAATAAATGTATGGAAGAGGGTAAGGTACCAAGGGATTGGCAGAGAGCATGCATAGTTCCTTTGTATAAAGGCAAAGGGGACAAAAGAGACTGCAAAAATTATTGGGGGATAAGTCTGTTGAGCATAGTTGGTAAAGTGTATCGTAGAGTTATTATTGAAAGAATTAAGAGTAAGACGGAGAATAGGATAGCAGATGAACAAGGAGGCTTTAGGAAAGGTGGGGGGGGGGTGTGGACCAGGTGTTTACAGTGAAACATATAAGTGAACAGTATTTAGATAAGGCTAAAGAGGTCTTAGTGGCATTTATGGATTTGGAAAAGGCATATTACAGGGTGGATTGGGGGCATTGTGGCAGATGTTGCAGGTGTATGGTATAGGAGGTAGGTTACTGAAAGCAGTGAAGAGTTTTTACGAGGATAGTGAGGCTCAAGTTAGAGTATATAGGAAAGAGGGAGATTATTTCCCAGTAAAAGTAGGCCTTAGACAAGGATGTTTGATGTCACCATGGTTGTTCAATATATTTATAGATGGGGTTGTAAGAGAAGTAAATGCAAGGGTCTTGGCAAGAGGTGTGGAGTTAAAAGATAAAAAATCACACAAAGTGGAAGTTGTCACAGTTGCTCTTTGTTGATGATACTGTGCTTTTGGGTGATTCTGAAGAGAAGTTGCAGAGGTTGGTGGATGAATTTGGTAGGGTATGTAAGAGAAGAAACTTAAAAGTGAATACAGGGAAGGTAAGGTTTATGAGATAAGAAAAAGATTAGAGTGGTGAAAGTTTGGACATCAGATTGGGGGGAGAGAGTTTGAGGAGGTGAATGAATCAGATATTGGGAGTGGTACGTGTCAGCAATGGGTCTATAAAATGAGGTGAATCATAGAATTGATGAGGAGGAAAGGGTGAAGTGTTCTTGGAGTTGGGAAAGCTTCCCTTGGGGGGGGGTTTTATAATAAAAAAAAAAAAAAAAAAAAGTGAAGAAATTTTTTAAAAAAAAAGGGGGAAGGTTTGGAAAAAAAGATTGGTGAGAAAGTTTTT
>NC_069458.1:170521-186440 GCF_026875155.1 Cherax quadricarinatus | reverse complement strand
CATGTGAGAGGATGGGTCTCTGTGGTCGGGTTTTGCACCACAAAAAAAAAATGTGCAGCACGCAGGCTGATGAGAAAAAATTTTGACCGTTTTTTTTTATTAAAATGCCGACTTTGAGATGTGTTTTAATATAGCTTTTATCATTGTATTCTCTTTCATGGTTCTAGGTGAAAAATGGAAAAATATTGCAGAAATAGCAAAAATTTTTGTCATTTTCACATTGGAAAAGGGACCTTGATATTGAGCTCAAAATAGCAGAAATGCTCCTTTTTTTACCAATGTTCATGAGTCTGATATTATTTATTACCATTTTTACAATAATGCAATAGTTGCATAACGTAAATTTTGCACAGTGGACCCCCGTCTTACAATATTAATCTGTTCCTGAGAGCTCATCGTAAGCCAAAATTATCGTTAGCCGAATTAATTTTCCCCATAAGAAATAATGGAAATCAAATTAATCCATTCCTGACACCCCAAAGTATGAAAAAAAAAATTTTACCACATGAAATATTAATTTTAATACATACAAACTGAAGAAGACATGCACAATTACTTCTCTACTAAGAAGAGAATACATGACAGTTACCTTTATTGAAGATCTGGTGATGATTGATGGGATGAGAGGAGGGGAGAGTGAGGAAGTTATTGTTTAGAAGGGGAACCCCCTTCCATTAGGACTTGAGGTAGCCTAACGATGAAAAACTCACCCAATGTGATTCGTCCAGGACTTGTCCACGTGTGGCCTGAGCACGCCTCAGCTGCCTCGTGGGTGCCAGTGTTTATAAGCCAGCCATTGTGATCACATTCGGCACATTTACATTTTTCCCAGTGTTTTCAGTGCTTGTAACTGCAAAAGGATGATAGAGTGGGAGACCCCACTGTTAAGAAATTTTAATAAAATAAAAAAAAATTTTGAATTGAGTTAAACTATTTAAAGAAAGCCTAGAGAACAAATGGATTTGTCAGTTAAAACACCAGTAGGGGAGGGTTTGTAGATGGGGAGATGGAGGTATTGGGTAGAATGGCGAGAATATTTTGAGAAACTTTTAAATGTCACGAAGAAAGGAAAGATGGTAATTTCATGTACTGGCCCAAAGGGTGTATACCATCTTTAGGAGTGAAGAAGAACAGGGGTGTGAGTGTGGGGGAGGTGCGTGAGGCATTACATAGAATGAAAGGGGGTAAAAACAGCTGGAACTGACGGGATCATGACGAAATGTTTAAAAGCAGGTGGGGGAAATATTTTGTTGGAGTGGTGGTATTTTTTTTTAAAAAATTTTTAAAAGGGGGGAAGGAACATGGGGATTGGCAGAGGATAAAAGGCCCCCCTTTCCCTAAGGGAAAGGGGGGAATTAAGAGAAAGATGGGGGAATGGATAGGAGATGAAAAAAGGAGGTTTTAAACCCCTTTCGGGGGTCCGCCCCGAAGATCTCCGGTTTTTTTCGGTGAGTGTCCAAACCGTAGATCTACCCAAAAATTTTCTAGCGCCGTAAAAATTTAAAGGGGCGAAAGCGTCATAGGCCTACATGGAGAGAATGGGTCTGCGCCATGGGTGTCCCGCCATAAAAAAAAAATCTAGGCCCCTGCAAAAAAAATTGGGTGGGAACGCCGGCCCCAAGCCCACCCTTGTTCACCAGGGCCCCCGCGCAATCAGCTCCCCACCCCCAAAAAATTTGGGGACTCTCCTTTTTCCTGTTGATAGTTCTGACACGAGGGAATTGAAAATGAAGATTTTTCTAGGGGTTTTGATAATTTAGTGCCCGAAAAAAAAATGACCAGGATATCAAATAGTGCAAAAAACCCCGACGATCCTCGCCCTTTCTCCCCTCGGGTGTGGGGGGGCACCCGTGACTCAGGGTTCGGGGGGTTCCCAAAACGTAAGAGAAAACAAAAATTTTTTTCGTGGGGCCCCGGCCCTCTGACTTCAGAAAATGAGGGGTTTTTTCTGACTGGATTGTGTTTTTAAATTTGCGCTCGACGATCATTCGAGTAGTGTTAGTGAGGAATCATTTTCCCCAAAGTGAACCCGGGGTTGTTCCCCGCCGAAAAACGCTCGGGGTATTTGTACCATATGCTGTGCCCGGGGGATGGAGTACCCCCCGAGGTACACCCTGGGACACCGGAGTAAAAACCCGGGGGCCCTAAAACCCCTTTTAGGGTAAATATTGAGGTTTATGTGGCTACACTTGGCAGGGAGGGGCCCCCAAGCTTTCAGGGGGGAATTTGGTTTTTGGGGTTGCTGGGGTGGTAGGGCCCCGCCAGCGTGCTCCCCATCCACGCTTGGCCCCAATCTTTGTCGCCCGTTCAAGGAAAAGGGACCCATCAGGCCCCCCACCCCGCCACAACCAAACCACCCGTAAAAACCAGCCTACGAAGCCCCAGTTTTCCACAAAAAAAAAACCGTTTTGGGGGTTTGGCAGCAAAATCCCAATTTTTTCCCCCAACCCACCACTTTGAAAACTCTCAAATGGAATTCTACTACCGCCCCCTTTGGACCAGGGCCCAAAGGGGAACGGGTTTTTTTGAATTTTTTCTTTGCCCAGCCATTGATGGAAATTATTCCCCGGGGAAAGGGTGTAAGTATTTTCAGTCACCATGGCAAATACGATTTTTATCACCACAGTAAAAGACCACAGGGGAAAAAGGGGACGACTGTTCAGAAATGTATTTGTTTTTTTGTTTACAAAAAATGCAAAACCCTAAACGCCCTGTAAGCATAATTTTAAAAAGCATACTTTTCCACAATCGGCTAATTCTCCCCCAATCCTTCAGGGGAAATAATACCAGTAAAACGGTTTATTTTACGTTACGTATGCCCCCACTTTTTCGGGAAAAAACCAGGCCTTACAAAAAGTGAAAGGTTATAAAAGTTTAGAAATGTTTTCATGAAACCTCAAAAAAAGTTGGGGAAATTAAAACTTTTACCCATTAAAGGGAATCTTGTAATTAAACGATTTTGATTTTGTTAAAAGGTAACTGTCTTTCAAGCAGAAATGAACCGAGCAAAAAGGAACTCCCTTTTGGTAAAAAATTTGTTTTTTCTCTGGGGTTTTGTGACAGGGGCCTGGTGTTGGATATTTTTGGTATACAGGGTAAAAAAACATTAAAAAGTTTCCCCAAGATGTTTTTTGGGGGTATCTCGGGGGACGTAGTGAGAAACATGTTGGCTTTTTCCCTTGGTAAGGGCCTACATTTATACCGAAAAACTGGTACACAACCCCAAATTACTAAAGTGATTTCAGGGCGATTTTAAAAAAGACAAAAGGGTGTGGCACAGTGCGTTCTAACTAATAAAACATAGGGCCCAGCCCAAGCAGGTGTTCGTGGTGATGACGGCATGTGTTTACTCCCAAATGACTTAGGGCATTAGGGTGGCATGCCCAAACGAGTTGCCCCAAAATTTTTGACAACCTTTCACCGTAATGAAAAGAAAGGACAGGGCAAAGTTGATGGGAGTGACTAATGAAGTTTTCAAAAACCCAGGTCAGTGATTGTTTAACCCCAAAAACAGGCGCTTTTTTGAAAAGTGTGACTGCAGATTGGTTTTTTTTTGGGACTGTGTTGTAAGATTTCAAGTGGTAATGAAACTTTCTTCCATCTCAGGGAAAACATTCAAGCGGGAATGCTTTTAAATATGTACCAACAAAAAGCTGGTAACAGCCCCACCGTTTGGGGGAATTTTGTTTGTCGGGTTATCAAAACTCTTAATGAATTTACCAGGTAAAAAACCCCTTTCAAACAACATGGCCTTCGAATTAAATCACGATATACCCAACGTTTGGGGAGGGGAAGGTTTATCATTTCATAATAAGCTTCCTTTAATCCCAAAAGAAATTTGCTCAGAAGAGATGCATTGTCTGTGCACAAACAAAACGACGGCAACAAAGACGCAAAGACACTCGGTTTGTGTGAGGAATGTAAGGTGCCTCTGTGCATGGTGCCTTGTTTCAAGGAGTTCCACAAGCTCCAGCAGTTCTAAAACCATGTCCAGTGATTGTAAATATGTAAATATATGATAGAACATTAGTATTATACAATATTTGTGCATGTTTATTGTAATAAACAACAGTGGTAAACAATAATATGATAATAACTTTAGTGCGGTTATTGTGTTCAATACAGTGAGTTTATATATATCAATTATATACAGTATTGGTCTCTCAGGCCCCAAATGTTAGTAGGAATAGAAAAAAATTGGAAAAGAAAAGAAAAAACAACTAAAACAACAAAATAATATAACACGCGTATGTGGAATTCGTCGATGTTGCCGGTCACAGACCGGGCCGCGGGGGCGTTAACCCCCGGAACTCTCTCCAGGTAAACTCCAGGTAAACCACCACATCATTTTCTATAAACTTCTTGGCACTGTATCTCGGTAAGTACTGATCAGACTCTAATTTTTTTTGTTTTATTACCTTCACAAAAATATGCTCTTTAATTCTGTAAGAAAAAATAATTTTTTTTTTCAAAATTTCTTGGACACTGGTGCGTGACTTCAGATTTTGGCCTTGGACGCTGAAAGGGTTAGGAAAGGTAGGGGGTGTGTGGACCAGGTGTTTACAGTGAAACATATAAGTGAACAGTATTTAAATAAGGCTAAAGAGGTTTTTGTGGCATTTATGGATTTGGAAAAGGAGTATGACAGGGTGGATAGGGAAGGGGGCAATGTGGCAGATGTTGCAGGTGTATGGTGTAGGAGGAAGGTTACTGAAAGCAGTGAAGAGTTTTTATGAGGATAGTGGGCTCAAGTTAGAGTATGTAGGAAAGAGGGAGATTATTTCCCAGTAAAAGTAGGCCTTAAACAAGGATGTGTGATGTCACCATGGTTGTTTAATATATTTATAGATGGAGTTGTAAGAGAAGTAAATGCAAGAATCTTGGCAAGAGGCATGGGGTTAAAAGATAAAGAATCACGCATAAAGTGGGAGTTGTCACAGTTGCTCTTTGCTGATGACACTGTGCTCTTGGGAGATTCTGAAGAGAAGTTGCAGAGGTTGGTGGATGAATTTGGTAGGGTTTTCAAATGATGGGTCTATGAAAGATGAGGTGAATCATAGAATTGATTAGGGGAAAAGGGTGAGTGGTGCACTTACGAGTCTGTGGGGACAAAGAACTTTGTCCTTGGAGGCAAAGAGGGGAATGTATGAGAGTATAGTTTTACCAACGCTCTTATATGGGCGTGAAGTATTGGTGATGAATATTGCAGCGAGGAGAAGGCTGGAGGCATTGGAGATGTCATGTCTGAGGGCAATGTGTGGTGTGAATATAATGCAGAGAATTTGTAGTTTGGAAGTTAGGAGGAGGTGCGAGATTACCAAAACTGTTGTCCAGAGGGCTGAGGAAGGGTTGTTGAGGTGGTTCAGACATGTAGAGAGAATGGAGTGAAACAGAATGACTTCAAGAGTGTATCAGTCTGTAGTGGAAGGAAGGTTGGGTAGGGGTTGGCCTAGGAAAGGTTGGAGGGAGGGGGTAAAGAAGGTTTTGTGTGCAAGGGGCTTGGACTTCCAGCAGGCATGCGTGAGCGTGTTTGATAGGAATGAATGGAGACAAATGGTTTTTAATACTTGACGTACTGTTGGAGTGTGAGCAAAGTAACATGAAGGGATTCAGGGAAACCGGCAGGCCGGACTTGAGTCCTGGAGATGGGAAGTACAGTGCCTGCACTCTGAAGGAGGGGTGTTAATGTTGCAGTTTAAAAACTGTAGTGTAAAGCACCCTTCTGGCAAGACAGTGTTGAAATGAATAATGGTGAAAGTTTTTCTTTTTTGGGCCACCCTGCCTTTGTGGGAATTGGCCAGTGTGTATTCCAGGAAAAGTGTATGGTAGGGTTATAATTGAAAGATTTAGAGGTAAGAGATAATGTAGGATTGTGGATGAACAAGGAGGTTTCAGAGTTGGTACGGGATGTGTAGATCAAGTGTTTACATTGAAGCTATATGTAAACCCATTATTTAAACAAAGGTTAGGGAAATTTTATGGCATTATAGATTTAGAAAAGGCATATGATAGAGTGGATAGGGGAGCAATGTGGCAGATGTAGCAAGTATATGGAATAGGTGGTAAGTTGTTAAATGCTGTAAAGAGTTTTTATGAGAATAGTGAGGCTCAGGTTAGGGTGTAGAAGAGAGGAGACTACTTCCAGTAAAAGTAAGTCTTAGACAGGTATGTGTAATGCCCCCATGATTGTTTATTATATTTATGATGGGTTGTAAAATAAGTAAATGTTTAGGTGTTCAGGAGAGGGGTGGGATTAATTTATGGGGAATCAAATACAAAATGGGAATTGACACAGTTGCTTTTTGCTGATGGTACTGTGCTCATGGGAGATTCTAAAGAGAAATTGCAAAGGTTAGTCGATGAGTTTGGGAGTGTGTGTAAAGGTAGAAAGTTAAAAGTGAACATAAAAAAGAGTAAGATGATGAGGGCATCAAATGATTTAGATAGAGAAAAACTGGATATCAAATTTTGGAGGAGGAGTATGGAAGAAGTGAATGTTTTCAGATACTTGGGAGTTGACGTGTTGGTGGATAGATTTATGAAGGATGAGGTTAATCATAGAATTGTTGAGGAAAAAGGTGAGTGGTACATTGAGGTATATGGGGTCAAAAACGTTATTAGGGGGGCAAAGAAGGGAATGTATGAAAGATAGTAGTACCAGACTCTTTTATGGGTGTGAAGCTGGGTTGTGGATGCACGTGAGGAGGGGTTGGAGGCGTGGGAGTCCTGTCTAAGGGCAATGTGTGGTGTAAATTTGCAGGGAAAAAACGGTGTGTGGAATTTAGGAAAGGTATGGAGTTAATAAAAGCATTAGTCACAGGGCTGATGAGAGGTTTGAAGTGGTTTTGGTCATTTGACAGAATGAATCAAATAAATACATGGAGAGCATATAAATCTGTAGGAAAGGAAGGCGGTAGGTTGGAAAGGAAGGGATAAGGAGGTTTTGTGGGCGAGGGCTTTTGGGCTTCCAGCATGGCGTGCAAGACGTGTTCACTAGGAGGATGGAGACGAATCATATTGGGACTGGACATCTGTTCGAGGGGGAGCAGGTAATACTTAAGTGAAGGGGATTCAGGGGAAACCGGGTTATTTTATATAGCCGGGACTTTTGAGTTTCTGGAAATAGGAAGTACAATGCCTGCACTCTAAAGGAAGGGTTGGGGGTATGAGCAGTTTGGAGGGATATGTTGTGTAAACTTTATACTTATATGATTCTAAGCTGTTGTGTTCTGAGAACCTCTTGCAAAAACAGTGACTATATGTGAGGGGAAAAGTGTTGAATGATGATGGAAAGTATTTATCTTTTTGGGGATTTTCTTTCTTTTTTAGGGTCACCCTGCCTCGGTGGGAGACAGCAGGATTGCTCTAAAATAAAAACTGCCAAAAATAAGTCACATTGGCCCCAAGAAGCTTATACTGCCAACCCTGTGGTAAAAAGGGTGAGTCATTAGTTGAAAAAAGAAAGAGATAATTGCCAAAGTACAAATGTGGTGTGGCATGTCTCAGAGGTGGGCCAGGTTGTATACCAAACCCCAATCAACATCACTATTTATCTTTGCCAAAAAAACAGCAATCAAGGAGGTTGTTCTTTGCAAAAGGTGCCCACCAAAACTGAGGAAATCGCCTCAGAGGAGGGGGAGAGAAATGAGGAAGCTTCCTTCTTCAACATTAACGGAACGGTGGCACAGTGTGATCAAATGTGCAAACCTTAGAGGGAAATCACCCTGACACAACTATTGCAAGCCATTGCTGGTGACTTTTACAAACAAACAATGTTGTGAACCACTAGGAAAATCTTAAACAAAGTAGATATGCAAGGTACATAGCTCTCATGGGACAGGATTTGTTGGGGTCAAACAGAGGTCCAGTGACATCACAAAGTTGCTTTCCAGTGGCATTAATGAAGAAGGGAAGTAACCCCGGAATAGAATTTGCTACCCAAGTCCTCATGGAAAGGGATTCCCCTTCCAAATAATAACAACTTCCTCACCATCTACATCCTCCCATCCAATATAATCATACAGCCAGATCTTCATAAAGGTAAGTGTAATGTATTCTTTATCTATAGTTTCAGTAGGAATTGTGCATGTCTTCTTTTCTTTCTTGAGGTGTACAAAATGTATATTCCATGTGGTTATTTTTTTTCTATACTTTGGGTGACAGGACAGGACTTAATTAGGATTTCCAATTATATCTTATGGCGGAGAAATTAATTCGGCTATAACGATGATTTTTGGCTAACGTGAGCTCTCAGGAATGTATTAATATCATTAGGCAAGTGGTCTTAAGTATTAATTTATCTGTTTAAAAAGGGAGGTGACTGAAAAAATATTTGGTGTAAGTGTATATTGTTCTGAAGAGGATCAAATAAGTATACAAGATATGGATGTAGGGCCAACATGATAGTACTTTGTTGGATTTATGTCATTGGTAGATAAAAATACGTTGAGGTAGGGACTTCAGGATCGTACATACTTTACAGAGGGGCCAAGAATATATCTGATCACTTTTTAGTCTGTTAGCTACACTTACAGTAAAAGGTTAGATGGTGATACAAGGAGAGATAGACATGATCAGGTAAGAGGAGAGGTGGAAGGTTTATAAACTAATGAGGAGGCAGTTAAAGTAAGCTATAAACAACTATTGCGAAGGACTAGGTGGGGCTAGTGTGAGCGCATAGGCAATTGGGGTCGAGAGGTATGGGGTAGGTTTAATAAATGTTGTTTTCAGAGTGTTCAGCAGATACGTTTGTGGTTAAAGGAAAGTTGGGGTTGTAGGAGGGAAAAGAAGGATCGATTGTTAGAATGATGTAAGAGTAATAATGGAGAAAAATGCTTGCTTGGTGAGAAGTATTGTACAAGTAGAAATGATGCAAAGGATGGGGGAAAGAGTATATGGAGAAAAAAAAAGAGAGCTTAAGAGAGTGGTGCTGAAGCAATGTAGAAGGAGAGCAATGAGAGGGTCGGTGAGATGTTATTCAACAAATTTTGTTGAAATAAGAAAAAGTGTTGGAAGTGAGATTAACAAGTTAAGGGGAAAGCCTAGAGAACAAATGGATTTGTCAGTTAAAAAATAGGAGAGGAAGAGTTATTAAATGGAGAGTTAGAGGTATGGGAAGATGGAGGGAATATTTTTTGAGCGAATTGTTGATGTTGATGAAGATAGGGAAGCTGTGATTTTCATGTATTGGACTAGGAGGGAATAAACATCTTGTAGAGTGAGGACAGAGCCAGTTGTGAGTGCTGGGGGATGTTGTGAGTCAGTAGGAAAAAATGAAAGGGGGTAATGCAGATGGGATTGATCGATGGGATAAAGATAGAAATGTTAAAGCAGGTGGGGATTAGTTTTGGTGTTGTTGGTTGCTATTATTTAATTATTGTATGGAAGGAGGGTAAGGTACAAAGGGACATTGGCAGAGGAGCATGCATAGTTCCTTTGTAATATAGGCAAGGGGACAAAAAGAGACTGCATAAATCTATTGGGGATAAAGTCTGTTGAGACATAGTTGTTAAAGGTATCGTAGAGGTTTATTATTGAAAGAATTAAGAGTAAGATTGGGAGAAATAGGATAGCAGATGAACAAGGAATGCTTTAGGAAAAGGTAGGGGGAGGGGCGACGTGGACGGTAGTTTGCCGTGGTACATATTACAGTGAACAGTTTTTGATAAGGGCTAAAGAGGTCTTTGTGGCATTTATGGATTTTGAACAGGCATTATGACAGGGTGGATTGGCGGATTGTGGCAGATTGTTGCAGGTGTTATGGTATAGGAGGTAGGTTCACTCGAAAGCAGTGAAGAGTTTTTTAGAGCGAGGATTGTGAGGCTCAAGTTAGAGTATATAGGAAAGAGGGAGATTATTTCCAAGTAAACGTAAGGCCTTTACGACATACGATGTTTGATTGGACACCATGATTGTTAATATATATATAGATGGGGTTGTAAGAGTAGTAAATCAAGGGTCTTGGCCAAGAGGTGTGGGAAGTTAAAAGATAAAAAAATCACACAAAGTGAGTTGTCACAGTTGCTCTTTGTTGATGATACTGTGCTTTTGGGTGATTTGAAGAGAAGTTGCAAGAGGTTGGTGAGCTATGAAACTTTGGTAGGGTATGTAAGAGACGAAACTTATAAGTGAAATACAGGTGAGAGTAGGTTTTGAAGGATAAGAAAAAAGATTAGTGTGATTGAAAGTTTGGTCATCAGATTGGTGGGGGACGTTTGGAGGAGGTGAATGAATTCAGTTATTTGGGAGGTGGCGCGTGATCAGCAGATGGGTCGATGAAAGATTGAGGTGAAATCATAGGGAATTGATGAGGGGGAACAAGGGTTGAGAGGTGTACTTAGGGGTCTGTGGAGGACAAAGAAACTTTGTCCCTTGGAAGGCTAAGAGGGGAAATTTATGAGGGATGTAGAGTTTATCCAATACTCGTTTATGGGTGTGAAGCATGGGTTGAATGAATATTGCCAGCGAGACGTAGGTGGTGGCAGTGAAGTATATCCATGTCTGAGGGCAATGCTTGGTGTGAATATAATGCAGAGAATTCATAGTTTTGGAAGTTAGGAGGAGGTGTTGGATTGCCAAATGTTTCCAGAGGCTGAAAAAGGGTTGTTGAGGTGGTTCAGACTTGTAGCGAGAATGGAGCAAAACAGAATCGACTTCAAGAGTTTATCAGTTGTAGTGGAAGGAAGGTGGGGTAGGGGTCGGCTAGGAAAGGTTGGAGGAAGGGGGGTTAAAGGACGGTTTTGTGTGCAGAGGCTTGGACTTCCACAGTAGTGGACTCGTGGGAGCAAGTTTGATAGGAGTGAATGGAGAAAATGGGGAATTTTAATATTGACGTGCTGTTGGGAGTGTGTGGAAGTAACATTTATGGAAGGGATTCAGGGGAATCTGGCCAGGCGGGACTTGAGTCCTGGAGATGGGGATGTTTCAGTGCCTGCACTTGAAGGAGGGGTGTTAATATTGCATTTTTAATAAACTGTAGAGTAACGCACCTTCCGGAAGACAAATGATGGACTAGTGTTATTTATGATGAAAGTTTTACTTTTTCGGCCACCTGCCTCGGTGGCAATCAGCCAATGTGTTAATAAAAAATAAATAGTCTTGCTGGTTATACCTGGTAAAGTGTATGGTTAGAGTTATTATTGAAAAGATTTAGAGTAAGACGGGAGAATAGGATAGCAAGATGAATAAACAAGGGAGCTTTAGGAAAGGTCAGGGCGGGGGGTGTTTGTACCGAAAGTTGTTTTACAGTGAGATCTTATAGTTGAACAGTTATTTAGATAAGGCTCAAGATGTTTATTAGTGGCATTTATGATTTGGAAAAGGCGTATCGCTCAGGGTGGATGGGGCGGCCATTGTTGGCAGATGTTGTAGGTGTATGGTATAGGAGGAGGTTTATGATAAGCAATGAAGAGTTTTTACGTGGATAGTTAGGCTCAAGTTAGGAGTATATAGGAAGAGGGAGATCATTTCCAGTAAAACGTTGGATTAGATAAAGGATGTGTGACCGTCACCTTGGTTGTTCCATTTATATTTTAGATGGGTTGTAAGAGAAGTAAATGCAGGGTCTTGGCAGAGGGTTGTATGAGTAAAAGATGATAGATTCTGAACAGAATTCTGAACAAAAGATGCAGAGGTTGGTGGCATGAATTTGGTAGGGTATGTAAAGAACCAAAATGAAAGTGAATACAGGTATAAGAGTAAGGTTATGAGGATAAAAGGATTAGGTGATGAAGGACTGAATATCAGATTGGATGGAACGGAGGAGTATGGAGGAGGTGGACATGTATTCAAGATATTTGAGAGTGGGAACGTGATCAGCAAAATGGGTCTATGAAAGATGAGTGAATCATGGAATTGATGAGGGGAAAATGGGTGAGCATCGCATTAGGAGGTTGTGGAGGACAAAGAACTTTGGTACCTTTGAGGGGCAAAGAGGGAAATGCTCATGAGAGTATAGTTTTTCCAACGCTCTTATATGGGTGGGAAGCCATGGGTGATCGAATGTTGTCAGTGAGGAGAAGGCTGGAGGCAGTGGAGATGTCATGTCTGTGTGCCATGTTGTGGGGTGTATTTGATGCAAGAGAATTCGTAGGTTTGGAAGTAAGGAGGAGGTGCGAGCTTGCCAAAATGTTTGTCCAGAGGGCTGAGGATAGGTTGTTGGAGGTGTTCGGACAGAATAGACTTCTAGAGTGTATCAGTCTGTAGTGCGAAGGAAGATGGGGTAGGGGTCGCGCTAGGAACGGTTTGGAGGGAGGGGGGGTTGGTTAAAAGGACGGGTTTTGGTGTGCATGGGGCTTTGGATTTCCAGCAAGCATGCGAGAGCATGTTTGACAGAAGTGAAATGGAGTCAATGGTCTTTTAATACTTGACGTGCCTGTTGGAGTGTGAGCGAGTAACATTTATGATGGATTAATGGGGAAAACTGGAGGCCGGACTTGAGTCCTGGAGATGAGAAATACAGGTGCCTGCACTTGATGGAGGGCGTGTTTATGCTTTGCAGATTAAAAAGTGAGTGTTGACGCACCCTTCTGGCAAGACAATTGATGGGGTGAACGATGGTGAAAAGTTTTTATTTTTCAGGCCACCTGGCCTTGTGGGATCACCCAATGTGTTAATAAAAAAAAAATTAGTCTTCTGAGATATACCTGGTAAAGATGTATGGTTAGAGTTATTATGAAAAGAATTAGAGTAAGACGGGATATAGGCTTAGCAGATGAACACAAGGAAGGCTCTTTTGAAAGGTAGGTGGGGGGTACAGAATGTGTTTACTGTGAGACATGTAAGTGAACAGTAGATAGGGCACTAAAGAGGTTTTTTGTGGATTTATGGATTTGGAAAAGGGTTCCCGTATTGACAGGGTGGATAGGGCGGCATTGTGCAGATGTTGCAGGTGTATGGTATAGGAGGTAGGTTAATGAAAGCAATGAAGAGTTTTTACGAGGATAGTTAGGCTCAAGTTAGAGTATGTAGGAAAGAGGGAGATCATTTACCAGTAAAAGTAGGCCTTAGATAAGGATGTGTGATGTCACCTTGGTTGTTCAATATATTTATAGACAGGGTTGTAAGAGAAGTAAATGCAAGGGTCTTGGCAAGAGGTGTGGAGTTTACGCTTTGACTGTCACGGCCGTATATATATGTCTTACGAGGTACCTTGTTTGACGTATATTTTTATTTTTTATTATCACACCGGCCGATTCCCACCAAGGCAGGGTGGCCCGAAAAAGAAAAACTTTCACCATCATTCACTCCATCACTGTCTTGCCAAAGGGTGCTTTACACTACAGTTTTTAAACTGCAACATTAACACCCCTCCTTCAGAGTGCAGGCACTGTACTTCCCATCTCCAGGACTCAAGTCCGGCCTGCCGGTTTCCCTGAATCCCTTCATAAATGTTACTTTGCTCACACTCCAACAGCACGTCAAGTATTAAAAACCATTTGTCTCCATTCACTCCTATCAAACACGCTCAGCATGCCTGCTGGAAGTCCAAGCCCCTCGCACACAAAACCTCCTTTACCCCCTCCCTCCAACCCTTCCTAGGCCGACCCTACCCCGCCTTCCTTCCACTACAGACTGATACACTCTTGAAGTCATTCTTTTTTCGCTCCATTCTCTCTACATGTCCGAACCACCTCAACAACCCTTCCTCAGCCCTCTGGACAACAGTTTTGGTAATCCCACACCTCCTCCTAACTTCCAAACTACGAATTCTCTGCATTATATTCACACCACACATTGCCCTCAGACATGACATCTCCACTGCCTCCAGCCTTCTCCTCGCTGCAACATTCATCACCCACGCTTCACACCCATATAAGAGCGTTGGTAAAACTATTTCTCTCATACATTCCCCTCTTTGCCTCCAAGGACAAAGTTCTTTGTCTCCACAGACTCCTAAGTGCACCACTCACACTTTTTCCCTCATCAATTCTATGATTCACCTCATCTTTCATAGACCCATCCGCTGACACGTCCACTCCCAAATATCTGAATACGTTCACCTCCTCCATACTCTCTCCCTCCAATCTGATATTCAATCTTTCATCACCTAATCCTTTTGTTATCCTCATAACCTTACTCTTTCCTGTATTCACCTTTAATTTTCTTCTTTTGCACACCCTACCAAATTCATCCACCAATCTCTGCAACTTCTCTTCAGAATCTCCCAAGAGCACAGTGTCATCAGCAAAGAGCAGCTGTGACAAACTCCCACTTTGTGTGTGATTCTTTATCTTTTAACTACACGCCTCTTGCCAAGACCCTCGCATTTACTTCTCTTACAACCCCATCAATAAATATATTAAACAACCACGGTGACATCACACATCCTTGTCTAAGGCCTACTTTTACTGGGAAAAAATTTCCCTCTTTCCTACATACTCTAACTTGAGCCTCACTATCCTCGTAAAAACTCTTCACTGCTTTCAGTAACCTACCTCCTACACCATACACTTGCAACATCTGCCACATTGCCCCCCTATCCACCCTGTCATACGCCTTTTCCAAATCCATAAATGCCACAAAGACCTCTTTAGCCTTATCTAAATACTGTTCACTTATATGTTTCACTGTAAACACCTGGTCCACACACCCCCTACCTTTCCTAAAGCCTCCTTGTTCATCTGCTATCCTATTCTCCGTCTTACTCTTAATTCTTTCAATTATAACTCTACCATACACTTTACCAGGTACACTCAACAGACTTATCCCCCTATAATTTTTGCACTCTCTTTTATCCCCTTTGCCTTTATACAAAGGAACATATGCATGCTCTCTGCCAATCCCTAGGTACCTTACCCTCTTCCATACATTTATTAAATAATTGCACCAACCACTCCAAAACTATATCCCCACCTGCTTTTAACATTTCTATCTTTATCCCATCAATCCCGGCTGCCTTACCCCTTTCATTTTACCTACTGCCTCACGAACTTCCCCCACACTCACAACTGGCTCTTCCTCACTCCTACAAGATGTTATTCCTCCTTGCCCTATACCGAAATCACAGCTTCCCTATCTTCATCAACATTTAACAATTCCCTCAAAATATTCCTTCCATCTTCCCAATACCTCTAACTCTCCATTTAATAACTCTCCTCTCCTATTTTTAACTGACAAATCCATTTGTTCTCTAGGCTTTCTTAACTTGTTAATCTCACTCCAAAACTTTTTCTTATTTTCAACAAAATTTGTTGATAACATCTCACCCACTCTCTCATTTGCTCTCTTTTTACATTGCTTCACCACTCTCTTAACTTCTCTCTTTTTCTCCATATACTCTTCCTCCTTGCATCACTTCTACTTTGTAAAAACTTCTCATATGCTAACTTTTTCTCCCTTACTACTCTCTTTACATCATCATTCCACCAATCGCTCCTCTTCCCTCCTGCACCCACTTTCCTGTAACCACAAACTTCTGCTGAACACTCTAACATTACATTTTTAAACCTACCCCATACCTCTTCGACCCATTGCCTATGCTCTCATTAGCCCATCTATCCTCCAATAGCTGTTTATATCTTACCCTAACTGCCTCCTCTTTTAGTTTATAAACCTTCACCTCTCTCTTCCCTGATGCTTCTATTCTCCTTGTATCCCATCTACCTTTTACTCTCAGTGTCGCTACAACTAGAAAGTGATCTGATATATCTGTGGCCCCTCTATAAACATGTACATCCTGAAGTCTACTCAACAGTCTTTTATCTACCAATACATAATCCAACAAACTACTGTCATTTCGCCCTACATCATATCGTGTATACTTATTTATCCTCTTTTTCTTAAAATATGTATTACCTATAACTATATATATACTCATAAATTCTAGCGGCTTCAAATCAAGCAGGAGAAAGCTGGTATGCCCACATGTGAGAGAATGGGTCTGCGTGGTCAGTGTGTACCATATAAAAAAAATCCTGGA
>NC_069458.1:83884-170021 GCF_026875155.1 Cherax quadricarinatus | reverse complement strand
GTCATTCTGTGAACCACCTCAACAACCTTCCACAGCCCTGTGGACAACAGTTTTGGCAATCCCGCACCTCCTCCTAACTTCCAAACTACGAATTCTCTGATTATATTCACACCACACATGGCCCAGAAGACATGACATCTCCACTGCCTCCAGCCTTCTCCTCGCTGCAACATTCATCACCCATGCTTCACACCCATATAAGAGCGTTGGTAAAACTATACTCTCATACATTCCCCTCTTTGCCTCCAAGGACAAAGTTCTTTGTCTCCACAGACTCCTAAATGCACTGCTCACCCTTTTCCCCTCATCAATTCTATGATTCACCTCATCTTTCATAGACCTATTTGCTGACACGTCCACTCCCAAATATCTGAATACATTCACCTCCTCCATACTTTCTCCCTCCAATCTGATATCCAGTCTTTCATCACCTAATCTTTTTGTTATCCTCATAACCTTACTCTTTCCTGTATTCACTTTCAATTTTGTTCTTTAACATACCATACCAAATTCATCCACCAACCTCTGCAACTTTTGTTCAGAATCTGTTCAGAATCTTCATCTTTTAACTCCACACCTCTTGCCAAGACCCTTGCATTTACTTCTCTTACAACCCCATCTATAAATATATTAAACAACCAAGGTGACATCACACACCTTTATCTAAGGCCTACTTTTACTGGGAAATGATCTCCCTCTTTCCTACATACTCTAACTTGAGCCTAAGTATCCTCATAAAAATTCTTCATTGCTTTCATTAACCTACCTCCTATACCATACACCTGCAACATCTGCCACAATGCTGCCCTATCCACCCTGTCATACGCCTTTTCCAAATCCATAAATGCCACAAAAACCTCTTTAGCCTATCTAAATACTGTTCACTTATATGTCTCACAGTAAACACTTTCTGTACACCCCCCCTACCTTTCCTAAAGCCTCGTTGTTCATCTGCTATCCTATTCTCCGTCTTACTCTTAATTCTTTCAATAATAACTCTACCATACACTTTACCAGGGATACTCAGCAGACTATTTTTTTTATTAACACATTGGCTGATTCCCACCAAGGCAGGGTGGCCCGAAAAAGAAAAACTTTCACCATCATTCACTCCATCATTGTCTTGCCAGAAGGGTGCTTTACGCTACAGTTTTTAAACTGCAACATTAACACCCCTCCTTCAGAGCGCAGGCACTGTATTTCTCACCTCCAGGACTCAAGTCCGGCCTGCCGGTTTCCCTGAATCCCTTCATAAATGTTACTCTGCTCACACTCCAACAGCACGTCAAGTATTAAAAACCATTTGTCTCCATTCACTCCTATCAAACATGCTCTCGCATGCTTGCTGGAAATCCAAGCCCCATGCACACAAAACTCCTTTACCCCCTCCGTCCAACCGTTCCTAGGCCGACCCCTACACCATCTTCCTTCCACTACAGATTGATACACTCTTGAAGTCATTCTGTCCGAACCACCTCAACAACCCTTCCTCAGCCCTCTGGACAACAGTTTTGGCAATCCCGCACCTCCTGCTAACTTCCAAACTACGAATTCTCTGCATTATATTCACACCACACATGGCCCTCAGACATGACATCTCCACTGCCTCCAGCCTTCTCCTCGCTGCAACATTCATCACCCATGCTTCACACCCATATAAGAGCGTTGGTAAAACTATACTCTCATACATTTCCCTCTTTGCCTCAAAGGACAAAGTTCTTTGTCTCCACAGACTCCTAAATGCACTACTCACCCTTTTCCCCTCATCAATTCCATGATTCACCTCATCTTTCATAGACCCATTTGCTGACACGTCCACTCAAAAATATCTGAATCATTAAACCTCCTCCTTTACTCTCTCCATCCAATCTGTTTATCCATCCTTCTTCACCTAATTTTTTTAAAACCTCAAAACCCTTACTTTTTCCCTGTTTTCACTTTCAATATTGTTTTTTACATACCCTCCCAAAAATTCATCTACCAACCCTGATTTTTTTTTTCGGGAATCGTTCAGAATCTTCATCTTTTAACTCTACCCCTTTCTTGCCACAAACCCTTGCATTTACTTTCTTACAACCCCAACCATAAAAAATATATTGAAAAAACCCAAGGGGGAAATCAAAACATCCTTATCTAAGGCCTATTTTTATGGGAAATGATCTCCCTCTTTCCAAACATACTCTAACTTGGCCTAACACCCCAAAAAAAAACTTTTCCAATGCTTTCTTAACCTCCCACCTATACCAAAAAACACTGCAACATCTGCCCCAATTTCCCCGCCCTATCCACCCTGTCTTTTCCCCTTTTCCAAATCCAAAAATTGCCAAAATTAACCTCTTTAGCCTTTTTCAAAATACTGTTCACTTATATTCTCACTGTAAACACTTTCTGTAAAACCCCCCCTACCTTTCCTAAACCCCTCCTTGTTCATCTGTTTCCCTATTCCCTTTTTTTTTTTTTTCCGTCTTACTTTTTAATTCTTTCAAAAATAACTCTACTCCCCCCACTTTACCAGGTTTTTACTCAGCAGACTTTTTTTTTTTATTAACACATTGGCTGATTCCCCCCAAAGGCAGGGGGGCCCCGAAAAAGAAAAACTTATCCTAATTCCCCCCCATTTATTGTCTTGCCCGGGAAGGGGCTTTACCCCTACAGTTTTTAAATTTCAATAAATTTAAAACCCCCCCTTCAGAGTTGGGAGGGAAAGTACTTCCCATCTCCAGGGCACAAGTCCGGCCCCCCCCGCGGTTTTCCCCGGGAAACCCCCTTTATAAAAAGTTACTTTGCTCCCCCAAAAACCCCCCAGCACGTTTTAAATATTAAAATCCATTTTTCTCCTTCACTCTTTTTCAAAAAATTTCTCCCCCCCGTGTCCCCCTGGAAAATCCCCAAAACCTCTTTCACAAAAAAACCCCCTTTACCCCCCCCCTCCAACCCCTTTTCCCGGGGCCGACCCCCACCCAAACCCCCCTTTCCTTTCCCCTACAGATGATACATCTTGAAGTCATTCTGTTTTGCTCCATTCTCCTACATTCTGAACCACCTCAACAACCCCCTTTCCCCAGCCCTCCCGGACAAAAGGTTTTTTGGGAAACCAAAACCTCCTCCTAACTTTTCCAAAACTATGAATTCTCTGAAATTTATTCACCCCAAGGGAATTTCCCCCAGACATGAAATTCCCCCCATGCCCCCAGCCTTCTCCTCGTGCAACATTCATTTACCCTGCTTCACACCCAAGAAAAAAGTATTGGGTTTAAAAAATACTCTCATAAAAATTTTTCCCCTTTGCTTCCAAGGACAAAGTTCTTTGTCCCCCACAGACCCCAAGGTGAACCCCCTCACCCCCCTTTCCCCCCATCAATTCCCATGATTCACCTTTATCTTTCATAGACCCATCCCCGGGCCCGTCCACTCCCAAATTCTGAATTCATTCCCTCTCCCCCATACTCTCTCCCCCCAATCTGAATTCAATCTTTTATCACCTAAACTTTTTTTTTATCCTCATAACCTTTCTCTTCCCTGTATTCACTTTTTAAATTTTTTCTCTTACATACCCTACCAAAAAACAAACCACAACCCTCTGAAAATTCTCTTCAAATCAAACCCCCCCCAAAAACACAGTATCACAACAAAAGGCAACGGGGACAAAAAATTTCCCCTTTGAGTGATTTTTTATCTTTTAAAAAATCCACAAACCGGAAATTACCAGCGGTCGCAATATTTCACAACAGAAGAAATTTTTCACAGAAAAAAGCGTCCTTCCTCCCCAAATTTCACCAGTCCCAAATTTTAGTGATAAAAAGCATTTTTTGGGGGTGGAGACGGAAAAAAAAAAAAAATAAAAAGCCTACAGCGATTGATAAACAAGAGGTCGAGCTGTACGTCCATTGCAGAGCTTGCGCAATATCACCGGCCCCCCCCCCCTTTCCCCCCCCACCCCTTATTCAACACGCAAGTTTATACTTTTGTATCAGTCAAATCACATATTACTCGGTAGATAATTTACAGTTAGATCCTTCATGTGTTAGCTCAAATCACCGACCAGTAATGTTGAAATAAGTACCCACAGCTCAGAGCATAACGACTGCCCGAACCCATTGATCTGGTCCGAACCCTTGACTGGTCCGAACCCGACTGGTTTCAAACAGTTTTTCGTTGACAATAAAGCAGACTGTAAACGGAAGGGTTTGTAGGCGCCCTTTAAACACAAACATTAAAAAATCAGGAACGTGACGGTAAGCAGGTCCAATATACAAAAAAGAGTAGAAACAGAAATACAAATGCTAGAGCTTCATTTAAGGTTATTAATATAATATTCAAGAGGTTGCTAGTAGAATTGCAGTAAATCAACCCATTCAAATCATTAAGAGCTGTGTGTATCTGTGGTCAGTTCAAACAAACGGGCTTCCACATGATAAATTGTCATTTTTTGTGAAATTGGTGTCACGCCCCTTGTGCAGATATCCCAGAACTAGCTACAAGCAGTATTAAAAAACAGAGAAGTGTTTCTGGGAATGCCCAAAATGATGAAAAACTGTGGACTAAAATCAACAAGGGTATTAAAAGAGGATAACATCAAGCTGCTTTCAAAGAAAACCGGAAGCTTTCTACAACATAAGGGAAAATAAAAAGTCTGCTGAATGGTACTGCCCTTGATACTGGCTCATGTAGTCTACAACTGTAAGGCTGGAGGTGATGTCCTGGTAACAGTAAATGTGGGCTGATAGTGCTGTCCCTGGGAGACAGTAATGGTGAAGCTGGAGGTGCTGTCATGGGAGACAGTACTGGTGAAGCTGGAGATGCTGTCCTGGGAGCCAGAAATGGTGAAGCTGAGGTGCTTTCCCCTGGGAGACAGAAATGGTGAAGCTGTGATATAACTGCCTGGAGACAGTAATGTGAAGCTGGAGATTTTTGTCCAGGTAGTTCGGAATTATAACGCAGAAGAATACATATAAATGACCTCATAGAGGACATGGAGCCATAGTAGGGAAACAAGTGTAGTCCAAAGATAAGATAAACAATATTGCAAACTAGAAATACCTCAGGAAATAGAACAAGAGGACTCCAATAGCAATAGTGAGGATAATTACCAAACACAACTGTGGGAGCTCCATTGTTGGTGCTAGGGAGGATAGGAATAAGACAGGGAAAACCAGCATACCAACAGGGAATACAGTCACAGAAAACCCAAGGCAAACGGAAACCAAGCCTGTGCAACATACTATGCACTTTGGGTTATCTTCTGGATGGGAAATCTGGAAAAACAGATGGACAAGCAACTATGACCACCCTAGAAAATGTCATGCCCAAGTGACAACAGAAAAATTGCAAACTCTCCTGTCCTGAAGCTTTTTCACCCTGAAAGTGTACCTCTTCATACAGGAAAGACTGTGCTATAACTTAACTGCCAGGCATACCATCTCAAGGGGACAAAAAGAAACATACATCCAGGCCATGGGAATATCCTGGGAAGCCACAGCCACTCAAGAGGAGAGTTTTGTTATGCCAGAAGGAAAAAAAACTGGCAGGAAATGGCAGAAATCGTACACCAAATCCCAGTCATTCCTGAGTGGAACCACGTCTAGGCCTCCGACTCCAAACCAACAGAGACAGAACTAATGCCAGAAAAAAAATCCCACCCCAGTACCAACAATACCACCAGTTCCGATAACATTCTTCTTTGCAAATAAACAGGGTCTAAAGCGCAACAAACAACAAAATCCTTTCATCCGTGGACTGCTTGCAGAAGGCAAAAGCAATGTTCGCAGGCTTCACTGAGCCCCAACAATAAAGGATCACTTGGACAACGAAATTATGGGATCCCGAGTAACAACTTATACCATGTGACAGAGGAACAGGCAAAAGGATGGGGTTGCCTGTACATTGCAGAGTCCCTTGTTTGCAGACGAGAACTGCTTAATGCTCAAATGACTAGTGGAAGTATAGCAGTAAAGGTCGAGAAACCAAAACCTAGTCATTGTGTAGTCCTACAAGCCTCCGGATGCAACATCCCAGCAAATTCAGGAACAGCGTTAAAAATTGACCACTGTCTGAAAATTCTTCCAGCTCCTGCACCCAACATCTTGCTCCTGGGGGATTCAACTAAGGCACCTAAAATGGAGGAATATAGCAAATAAATATTGTTGCAGGTAATATCACCAAGGAGCAGCTCTGAGAAACTCACACCAACACGAGCCTTTTAAATCTCTCTCTGCACAAATTCAATTAAACAGCAAATAATAGAGACCTACTAGACTGGAGAATACACAAGACCTCATCTCACTAAACAAGATGATCTGATAAGAAAATGTCACCATATCAAAATACAATATACCAGATCATCAACAAAAATTGAGTTCAGACATGTATGCGTGAGCCCCAGACCGACAAAATGAGACTAGTCCACGAGGAGCATTCACCATAATTCAACGTTCAATAACAAAAACATAAAGTGGAACAAGTAAACCAAGTCCTAACCGATATATAACCTGGGAGATATACTAATGCAACCACAGCCCCAAACTTATACCTAGAACAGATTAACTCGGTGCACTACTCGATGTATGCACAAGGCATTATTCCTCTAAGAAAAAGGAGGAGTAGATGTAAAATAGAAATATACAGGACGCTACCCTTTAACAGCGACGGAAAAGAAAAACAGAGCTGCTAAAAGAGGTCAATATATCTGAAATTGCGCAGGAGACACTGTCAGAGAATAGCAAGGATCGAACTTAAGCAAAAGAATCCTTTAGGAGTCAGGAATCGCGTTAAGAACTAAAAGCCATAAATGAAATCGAAAGAACCCAAAGTATTTTCTTCTCCTATGCCCAAATCAAAATCAAGAACAACGTCCAGTAATTGGGCCCCTACTTAAACAAGATGGGTTCCTACACAGATGACAGCAGGAAATGAGTGAGCTACTCAAGTCCCAATATGACTCCAGTTTTTAGGCAAGCGCGTAACACCAGACTGAGAGTCGAAGATCAAAATGAATTTTTTGTGAGAGCCACAAAATTTGATAGACACAAGCCATCCGATGTTATCCTTACGCAAATGACTTCGAACAGGCGATAAATGACATGCCCATGCACTCTGGCCCCAGGGCCAAGACTCATGAACTCTTGTTCATCAAGAACTGCAAGAAAGTCCCCCTATCACGAGCCTTTTCCATCCAATTGAGAGGGAGCATGGACACGGGGGTCGTCCCCTCAGTTACTAAAACAACAGACATAGCCCCACTCAACAAAGGGGGCAGTAAAGCACAGCAAAGAACTACAGACCAATAGCAATAACATCCCATATCCTAAAAATCTTTGAAGGTTCCTAGAAGCAAGATAACCACCCTCTAAAACCCATCAGTACACAACCCAGGTGCAACATGGGTTTAGAACATGTCGCTCCTGTCTGTCTCAACTAATGGAACCTACGACAAGGACCTAAATGCACTAGAAGACAAAAAGAATGCAGATGTTAATAAATGCAGACGTGCAAAGCCTTGACAAGTGTGACCATGGCGTAATAGCGCACCAAACGGCGCGCTAAAGAATACAGGAAAAGTCCCGGTCGATGGATCTATAATTACCTCACTAACAGAACACAGAGAGTAGTCGTCAACAAGAGTAAAGTCCGAGGACAGCTACGGTGAAAAGCTCTGATCCAACAAGGCACAGTACTAGCTCCCATCTTATTCCTCAACTCATATTCCGACATAGACCAATGATGTCAGCCACAGCACCGTGTCTTCCTTTCCGATGACACCCCTACTCTCTGCATGACAGAGTCTTCCATTGTAAACACTGCAATGGCTCAGCGGACATCAACCACATCTTTCAGTGTGGCTGCAGAAAACAATACTGAAGTTCAAGCGATGATAAATTTCAATTACCAGATATGGTAAACAAGAGGAAATTAAATCTTCCATCAGAAGTACAAAACAAATTCTGGCACAAAATAGATAGAGCGAAACACCAACGTCAAAGACCTGGGAGTGATTATGTTGTAGGATCTCAACTCAAGGACCATAAACAATGTTATCAATCGCATCAGCTAGAAAAAATGACATGATGGATAATGAGACCCTTCAAAACTGAGGGAGGCCAAGCCCATGATGCATCTTTCAGGTCACTTGTTCTATCTAGGCTGGAATATTGCTGCACTCTAAACAGCACCTTTCAGGCATGTGAAATTGGCCGACCTAGAAAATTGTACCAGAACTTTCACGAGGCACGCAAAACGGAGATAAAACACCTCAATTACTGGGAGCGCTTGAGTACAAAACCTGTATTCCCTGGAACACAGAGGGAGAGATACATGATTATATACCCGCATGAAAAAATCCTAGAGGGACTATACCTGAACATGCACATGAAATCTCACTACGAAGCAAAAGACTTGGCAGACTATGCACCATCCCCCCAATGAAAAGCAGGTGTCACTAGCACGTTAAGAGACACAACAATAATTTGTCCAGGGGCCCCGAGACTGTTCAACTGCCTCCCCAGCACACATAAGGGGATTACCAACAACCCCTGGCAGTCATCAAGCTGGCACTGGATCAGCACCTCAAAGTCAGTTCCTGATCACTGGGGCTGTGTGCTCGTACGTTGGTTTGCGTGCAGGCACATCACCAGCCCTGGGTTTGATCAGGCGCAGATCCACCAGGACCTGGTCACAGACCGGGCACGTGGGGCCGTTGACCCCCGAAACTGCTCTCCAGGTAACTCCAGTAAACCTCCTTGCCAAGAAACCCGTGCATTTCTTCTCTTACAACCCCATCTATAAATAATATTGAAACAACCACGGTGACATCACACATTCCTTGTCTAAGCCTACTATTCACTGGGAAAATAACTCCCTCTTTCCTACATACTCTAAACTTGAGCCCTCACTATCGGTCGTAAAAAACCTCACTGCTTTCCGTAACCTACCTCAACCAATACCTACACCTGCAACATCTGCAAACAATGCCCCCAATCCACCCCTGTCATAGCTTTTTTCCAAATCCATAAATGCCACTAGACCTCTTTAGCCTATCAAAATACTGTTCACTTATATGTTTCAACAGTAAACACCAGTCCCCAGACCACCCGCACCCACGCCCGCTACTTTCCTAAAGCCTCCTTGTTCATCTGCTATCCTATTCTCCCCGTCTTACTCTTAATTCTTTCAATATAACTCTACGATACACTTTACAACTATGCTCACCAGACTTAACCCCAAATAATTTTTGCAGTCCTCTTTTGTCCCATTGCTTTATACAAAGGAACTATGCATCTCTCATGCCAATCCCTTAGTACCTTTAGCCCCTCTTCCATACAATTATTAATAATAGCACCAAACTACTCAAAACTATATCCCCACCTGCTTTAAACATTTCTATCTTTTCCAATCAATCCCAGCTGCCTTACCCTTTCATTTTACCTACTGCCCACAACTTCCCCACAAACTCACAACTGGCTCTCCTCATTCCTACAAGATGTTATTCCCGTCCTTGTCCTATACATGAAATCACAGTCTTCCCAATCTTCATCAACATTCAACAATTCCTCAAAATATTCCCTCCATCTTCCCAATACCTCTAAAACTCTCCATTTAATTAACTCTCCTCTGTCCTATTTTTAACGACAAATCCATTTGTTCTCTAGGCTTCCCTTAACTGTTAAATCTCACTTCCAACAACACTTTTTCTTATTTTCAACAAAATTAGTTGATAACATCTCACCCACGTCTCTCATTGCTCACTTTCTACATTGCGTCACCACATCTTCTTAACCTCTCTCTTTTTTCTCCATATACGCTTCCCTCCTTTTAATCATTTTCTTTGTACAAACATCTTCACATGTTACATTTTTCTCCATTATTACTCTTGACATCACGATTCGCTACAATCGCTCCTCTTCCTCCCGCACGCACTTTCCTGTAACCACAAACTCCCTGAACACTCTAAAACTACATTTTTAAACCTAACCCCATACCTCTTGAACCCCATTGCCTATGCTCTCACTACCCACCTATTCACTCCAATAGTTGTTTAAAATCTTACTTTAACTGCCTCCTCTTTAGTTTAATAAAACCTTCACACTCTCCCTTACAGATCTTCTATTCTCCTTGTATCCATCTACCTTTTAACTCTAATGTAGCTACAACTAAAAAGTGATCTGATATATCTGAGGCCTCCTCTGTAAATATGTACATCCTTAAGTCAACTCAACAGCATTTTCTACCAATACATAACTCAACAAACTCTTCTCATTTGCATACATCATCTCTTGTATACTATTTATCCTCGTTCAGAAAATATACACTTACCACCATTATTTTTCAGTCACCCCCTTTTTACAGATAATTAATACTTAGACCCTCGGCTAATGATATTTAATAACATATCCTTAAGCTCATCGTTAGCCAAATCATCGTTAGCCGAATTAATTGTCGCCCTAGAATATAATGGAAATCTAATTAATCTGTTCCTGAACACCCCAAAGTATGAAAAAACAAAGAAAAACCACATGAAATATACATTTTGTACACCACAAGAAGAAAACATACACAATTACTGACTGTACTAAATAAGAGAATACATGACACTTACCTTTATTGAAGATCTTGTGATGATGATTGGATGTGAGGAGGTATATGGAGGAAGTTGTATTATTTGGAAGGGAATCCCCATTTTCCAGAAGGACTTGAGGTAGCAAGTTCTTTTCCGGGTTACTTCCCTTCATTCTTTAATGCCACTGAAACACTTGAGAGCACTGGACCTCTGTTGCACAAACCCAAAAATCTGTCCATAGAGCTCTGTACCTTGCATTCCTTAAAGATTTTCCTAGTGGTACACAACATTGTTGTTGTAAAAGTCACAGCATGGCTTGCAATAGCTTGTCAGGGTGGATTTTTCTTCCATAAAGGATTGCACATTTGATCACACGTGCACCTTTCCTTATTGTTGAAGAAGGAACTCCTCAATTTCTCTCACTCCGCCTCCTCTGAGGCAATTTCCTCAGTTGTGGCAGCCTTTGCAAGAACAGCCATCCTGAATGCCGTTTGTGGCAAAGATAATAGTGGATGGTTTGATTGGGTTTGGTATACAACCTTGGTCCACCTCTGAGACATGCACACAACTTTGTGTACTTTGCATTATCTCTTTCTAATTCCATACAAATACTCACCCTTTTTACCACAGGGTTTGGCATAAAAGCTTCTTGGTCCAATAGTGACTTATTTTGCAGTTTTTTTTTTAACAAAGTCAGCTGTCTCCCACCGAGGCAGGTGACCCAAAAAAGAAAGAAATCCCCAAATAGTAAATAATACTTTCATCATCTTCATTCAACACTAACACTCACACAATATAATCACTGTTTTTGCAGAGGTGCTCAGAACACAAACATCTTAGAATCATATAATTATAAAGATACACAACATATCCCCTCCAACTGCTCAATCCCCAACCCTTCCTTTAGAGTGCATGCATGTACTTCCTATTTCCAGACTCAAGTCCGGCTTAATTAAAAAATAACTGGTTTCCTAATCCTTCACTAAGTAATACCCTGTCTCACACTCGAACAGATCGTCCAGGTCCCAAATATGAATTCGTCTCCATTCACTCCTAGTGAAAACGCTCATGCACGCTCTGCTGAAATTCCAAGCCCTCTCCCACAAAACCTCCCTTATCCCCTTCCTTCAACTTTAATAGGACCACCCCCAACCCCCCTCCTTCCCCTACATATTTATAATGCTCTCCACGATGTCATCTACTTGATCCATTCTGCAAAATGAACCAAACGCACTTCACCCTCATCACCCTGTGACTAATGCTTTATTAACTCCATACCTTCCTCCTCCTTAAATTCACACACCGAATTTTACTTGCAAATTTACACCACAACATATTGCCCTTCGACAGGACATCTCCACTGCCACCAACCGCCTCCTCACTGCTGATTCACAACCCAAGCTTCACAACCCATATAAGATGTTGGTACTATCAATACTTTCATACATTCCCTTCTTTGCTCCATAAATAACGTTTTTTGACTCCACAAATACCTCAATGTACCACTCACCTTTCCCCAAACAATTCTATGATTAACTTCATCCTTCTAAATCCAACCGCTTACACGTCTTCTCCAAGTATTTGAAAACATTCACTTCTTCCATACTCCTCCAAAATTTGATATCCAAATTATCCAATCTAAAATATTTGATGCCCTCAACATCCTTACTCCTTTCTATGGTCACTTTTAACTTTCTACCTTTACACACTACTCCCAAACTCTCGACTAACCTTTGCAATTTCTCTTTAAGAAACTCCCAATGAGCCAGTATCATCAGCAAGAAGCACTTGTGTCAATTCCCATTTTGTATTTGATTCCCCATAAATTAATCCCCACCCCTCTCCTGAACACCCTAGCATTTACTTATTTTACAACCCCATCATATAAATATATTAAACAATCATGTGACATACACATACCTGTCTAAGACATTACTTTTACTGAAGTAGTCTCCTCTCTCTACACACCCTAACCGAGCCACACAATCCTCATATAAAACTTCTCTTTACAGCATTTAACAACTTACCACCTATTCCATATACTTGCTACATCTGCCACATTGCTCCCTATCCACTCTATCATATGCCTTTTCTAAATCTATAAATGCAATAAAAATTTCCTACCTTTGTTTAAATACTGTTCACATATATGCTTCAATGTAAACACTTGATCTACACATCCCGTACCAACCTGAAACCTCCTTGTTCATCCACAATCCTACATTATCTCTTAGCTCTAAATCGGTTCAATTATAACCCTACCAACACTTTTCCTAATACACACTGCCAATTCCCACAAAGGCAGGGTGCCCCGAAAAAGAAAAACTTATCACCTCAATCACTCCACACTGTCTTGCCAGAAGGGTGCATTACACTACAGTTTTTAAACTGCAAAACACAAATAACCCGCACATAAAAGAGAGAAGCTTACGACGACGTTTCAGTCCGACTTGGACCATTGACAAAGCTTGGGTATATCGTGATGAATTCGAGGACCATGTTGTATTGCAGGAGTTTTACCTTGTACTCTTTATGAGTGTCTTACAACAGACAAACAAAATCACCATACGGTGGTCTGTTACCATTCTTATTTGGTACATATAAGATGCATTTAGCAATGAAATGTCCATGAGATGGAAGAAAGTTTTCATGTACCACAAGTAACTCTCAACGAACACAGTCAACAAAACCATCTGCATTTCACACTTGACAACGCAGCGCAAGTTTTTGTGTATAATCAAACACTGCACTGGTTTTTCGAATACGTTCAAATAGTCACTACTCGATCAACATTGCCACTGTCATGCATTTTCATTACGTGAAAGGTTGTCAACAATGTGACATTTTCGTTTGTCATGCCACCGTAATGCCATGATGTCACTGCATTAAACAACCTGCACGTCATCACCACAACACCTGCGTTGAGCCTGGGCATATGTATACTATTAGAACAGCACATGGCCACCACTCATCTGTCTTGTTCACTTCGCATGAAATCAGTTCTGCGTAAGTGGGCTTGTGTAACAGTTATCGGTATATAATTTTATGGCCCTTACCAAGATAAGGTTCCATCATGTTTCTCACCACTTCTCCTGAGATACCCAATAACATCTTGGTATCTTTCAATGTTTTACTAACCCCGTGTATACAAACAATATCCAACACCAGGCCACTGTCACAATCACAAGTACGAAACAATTTTATACCAAAGCAGTTCCTCTTGCACGGTATATACTGCTTGAATGACATTCTCCCATTAACAAATCAAAGAACTCTCGTCAATATACAAGATTCTTGAATGGATAAAAGTATATCCTGAACTTAGTTGAGATTACATGAAAACATTTCTAACCTTGTATAACCCGGTCACTACTGTCAGGCCTGGTTTTGTCAAGAAGTGCAACATACGTAACAGTAAGATAAACCGTTCACTGGTATTAATTCACTGAAGGATGGGGTAAGAAATTTAGCCGATCTGTGGACCAGTATGCTTTTATATTATCTTATATAGACGTGAGGTCATAAGCATTAATTGTTGCAAAAAAGCAATACAATTTCTGCAACAGTCGTCTCTATTTTCCACTGTGTGTAGTCCTTGACTGTGGTGGAAAAGACGTAATTTGCCATGTGTACAGAAAAGTCTACTACTTTCCCTGCAATAATTTCCCATCCAATGGCTGGTCAAAGATACTATCAAAGAATACCAGTTCAATGGCCGATGTTCCAAGGGACAGGTAGGTAGAAATCAACTTTGAGAGTCCATCAAAGTGGTGAGGCTTGGAACAAAATTGGATTTTGCTGCCAATCCCACATAAACGTTTTGTGGTGGATACTGGACATCTTAGGCTGGATTACCAGGTGGTTGTGTTGAGGCGGGCTGGTTGCAGACGCATGTACCGCATTGTCCCTTGAACTGACGATCAGCAGCATGGGTCCCCGCTTGGCAAGACGGTGAGTCACGCATGGCTGTGCCACACCACCACCAGCACCACTAACACCATCCACTGATGTCCTGTGGCACTCATCCATGCAAGTTAGCCACATCATCCTCATATCACTACCTAAAATGGGTGTAGGGCCACGGGATGTACTCCGTGAATGTACTCCGTCCCCCGGGCACAAGCATAGGGTACACTACCCGAGTGTATGCGCGCGAACAACCGACGCTTCACTGGTGAATATGAATTCCTCACTATCATACTCGAATGATCGTCAAGCGGAAATAAAATCACAATCCACGTCCAAATCATCGTCATTACTGAAGTTCAAGGCCTGCCACGCAAAAATATTAGTTTTCTTTACGTATAGGACACTCCGACCAATTAGTTCACGAAGTGCCCACACAAGAGGTAGAAGGTCGAGGAACGTCGGGGTTTTCTGTCACCTATCGATATCAGGTCATTATTTTCGGTCCTAACATTACAAACCATAGAATTCGTCATCATTTGCACTTCCATCAGTGTCAGAACTATCAGACAGGAAGAGGAGAGTCCCAATTTTCCGGGAGTGAGGCTGACATCCGACAGGCATGGTGAACAAGGTGACTGAGCGGCGTCGCACAAAGCTATACAGCGCCTAGAATTTTTGTTTATGGGCGCACACCCCATGGCACAGACCCATTCTCTCACCTGTAGGCTATGACGGCTTTCCGCGCTAAATTTGACGGTGCTAGAATTTTGGCGGAGATCTACGGATTGGACACTCACCGAAAAAGCCGTAGATCTAGCGGGATACCCTGAAAGGGTTAAAGCCTCCTATTCATCTGTCTATCCTATTCTTCTCCATCTTACTCTTAATTTCCCCCTTCCCTTTATGTAAAGGACATACATCCACTTCTGCAATCCCATGTTACCTTCCCCACTTTCCAGTACATTTATTAAAACAAAAATACCAACCACTCCAACAACATATATCCCCCACCTGCTTTAAACATTTTCTGACATGATCCCATCAGTTCCAGCTGCTTTACCCCCTTTCCATTCTTATGATAATGCCTCCACGCACCTCCCCCCACACTCTACATCCTGTACCTTCGTTCACTCCTAAAGAGGTATACATCCTTGGCCAGTACATAAATTACCACTTTCCTTCGGCGGTTGACATTTAAAAGTTCCCAAAATATTCTCGCCATCTACCCAATACCACCATCACCCCATCTACTAAAGTCCCCTACTGTGTTTTAACTGACAAATCCATTTGTTCTCTAGCGCTTCTTAACTAGTTTAACTCAATTCAAAATTTTTTCTATTTTATTAAAAATTTCATAACAGTGCGTCTCCCACTCTATCACCTTAGTGCATTTACAAGCACTGAAAACACTGGATAATGTGAAATGTCCGAATGTGATCACAATGGCTGGCTTATAAACACTGGCACCCACGGGCAGCTGAGGCTGGCTCAGCCACACGTGGACAGCCCCTGGACAAATCCCTACGTAGGGCGAGTTTTTCACGGTTAGGCTTCCTCAAGTCCTAATGGAAGGGGTTCCCCTTGCTAAACAATAATTTCCACACTCTCCCCTCCTCCCATCCCATCAACATCACCAGATCTCCCAATAAAGGTAACTGACATGTATTCTCATCTTAGTAGAGAAAGTAATTGTGCATGTCTTCCTCAGTTTGTTGTGTAAAAAAATTAATAATAGCAATTTGTAAAATTTTTTTTTCATACTTTTGGGGTGTAGTAATGGATTAATTTGATTCCATTATTTCTTAAGGGGAAAATTAATTTGCTAATGGATAATTTTAGGCTTACGATGAAGCACATTCAGGAACAGAATAATATAGTAATGCGGGGCCTCTGTGCAAAATTTACTGTTATGCAGACTATTGCATTATTGTAAAAAAGGTAAAAATAAATATCAGACCATTAACATGGTAAAAATCGAGCATTTCTGCTATTTTATAGTCAATAACAATGTCGTTTTCAATTGTGAAAATGATCCAAAATTATTGCAATTCCCAGCAATATGTTTTCTCCCCATTTTACACCTGAGACCAAGAAATGAGAATAAGATGAAAATGCTATATTAAAATACATCTCAAAGTCAGCATTTTAATAAAAAAAACGGTCAATTTTTTTTCTCATCATGCACTGCGTGCATGCAAAGATAGAAATGTTAAAAGCAGGTGGGGATATAGTTTTGGAGTGGTTGGTGCAATTATTTAATAAATGTAGGAAGGGGGTAAGGTAAACCCTAGGGATTGCATAGAGCATGCATAGTTCCTTTGTATAAAGGCAAAGGGAATAAAAGAGAGTGCAAAAATTATAGGGGGATAAGTCTGCTGAGTATACCTGGTAAAGTGTATGGTAGAGTTATTATTGAAAGAATTAAGAGTAAGACGGAGAATAGGATAGCAAGATGATCAAGGAGGCTTAGGAAAGGTAGGGGGTTGTGTGAAAGGTGATTACAGAGAAACATATAATGAACATATTGTATATAAGCTAAAGGAGGGGCGTTGGGGTGGCTTCTAATGGATTTGAAAAGGCGTATGACCAGGGTGGATAAGGGGCAATGTGGCAAGATGTTCAATGTATGGTGTAGGAAGTAAGGTTTCAAAAGCAGAAGAGTTTTTTACGAGGATAGTTGAGTCTCAGTTAGGGTATGTAGTAAAGAGGGAAATTTTTTCCCAGTAAAAGTAGGCCCTTAGAACAAGGATTGTGATGTCACCCGATGGGGGGGTTTTTTGTTTAATATATTATATAGATGAAGTGTAGAGAAGTAAATGCGAGGGTCCTTGCAAGAGGCGTGGAGTTAAAAGATAAGAATGCACACACAAAGTGGGGGAAGTTGTCACAGATGCTCTATGCTGATGATACTGTGCCTCTTTGGAGATTCTGAAGAGAAAGTTGCAGAGATGGTGGCTGAATTTGTAGGGTGTGCAAAGAAGAAAATTAAAATGTGAATACAGAAAGAGTAAAGTGTTATGAGGATATAAAAAGATTAGGTGATGAAAGATTGAATATCAGATTTTGGTAGGAGAGAGTATGGAGAGGTGAATGTATTCAGATATTGGGATGGACATGTCAGCAGAGGGTCTAAGAAAGATGAGGTGAATCATAGAATTGAATGAGGGGAAAAGAGGAGTGGTGCACTTAGGAGTCTGTGGAACAAAGAACTTTGTCCTTGGAGCAAGAGGGAAGTATGAGAGAATAGTTTTTACGCAACGCTCTTTATATGGGTGTAGAGGCATGGGTGATGAATGATTGCAGTGAGGAGAAGGCTGAGGCATGGAGATGCATGTCTGGAAGGGCAATGATGTGGTGTGAATATAATGCAGAGAATTCGTATTTTGGAATTAGGCGGAGGTGCGGGATTACCAAACTGTTGTCCAGAAGGGCTGAGAAGGGTTGTTGAGGTGTTCGGACAAATGAAGAGAGAATGGAGCGAAACAGAATGACTTCAAGAGTGTATCAGTTGTAGTGGCAAAGGAAGCGGGGTAAGGTTCGGCCTAGGAAAGGTTGGAGAGAGGGGTAAAGAGGTATTGGTGCAGGGCTGACTTCCGCAGGCAATGCGTGGAGTGTGTATGAGAGTAGTGAATGGAGACAAATGGTTTTTAAATACTTACGTGCTGTTGGAGTGTGAGCAAAGTAACATAATGAAGGTTTTCAGGGAAACCGGCAGGCCGGACTTGAGTCTTAGATGGGAATTACAGTTGCCTGCACTCAGAAGAGGGTTTTAATGTTTGCAGTTTAAAAAACTGAAGTGAAAGCACCCATCCTGGCAAGACAGTGATGGAGTGAATGATGGTGAACCAGTTTTCTTTTTCAGTGCCACCCTGCCCCTGGTGGGAAATCGGCCAGTGTGAAATAATAAAATAAAATAAATAACTATATATATACATCTGAAACACTGCTGTAAGATTATATATACAACCAAAACGTCAAAGGTATAAATATGGATCCTAACAATCAACTCTATGCTTTATTTATTATCGTAATTCATCCTAATGATGACTAATAAAATAATATAAATAGCACAGAAACCGATATATACTCTAGAACGAATAAAATACTGTCATTATGTGACAAGTCATGCAAGCCATTCCTACCATCAAGTGGATGCCCTTGTTGTGGGTCAGTGAAGGAGACTTCCCGCCATCCTCTGCCATTTCCCAACACCACCATCCCAGCTTTTGTGGGCCTCCCACCATTCCCTGCCATCCCTCAACACCACCATCCCAGCTTTTGTGAATAAGTGTTCAGTTCTGCTTCTCTCCTACAAGCTAGCAGTGTTTGTGAATTGAGTTTTGATCTTTTACTTACCATATCTGACTTACAGACTTGACTGACTGACTGACTTACAGACTTGACTGACTGACTGACTTACTAATTTACTGACTTGACTGACTGAATGGCTTGACTGAGTGAATGACTTGACTGACTGAATGAATGACTTAACTGACTGACTTCCTGACTTGACTGACTGAAATGGTGTCTAGAGCAGCTGATTCCTTACTGTCAGTTGTTTAATGTACTTCAGGGTAAAATAGAATTTCATTACCAGAACCTTTACCATTCACCTCAGCCCAATAGGACCACAGCATATCTCTTCACTCTCCACAATCATCCGCAAACACCAGCACCCACAATTTAAATTAAGAAATATTATTTCTGTTGCAGTTATAGTCTTAAGCAGTAAAAACAACATAATACATCATAGCAATGAACTACAGTTATATATTAACCTTTATTTTTGTAAGATCTGGAGGTCTAAAAAACAAGTTATTTGAGGGGGAAGCTCGCATCCAGAATTTTTGCTCGTATCCAGAAACAAAAAATCGACCGAGCAACTGTTTGTATCCTGTATATATTTGGAAACTCTGTAAAAAAATTTTAAAAACCCTATAGCAATTAGGGCCATATACAGGATGCCTCATACTAATATCCCAGCCTTTAGTGATAAACTAAAAACCCTGATTACAGATACACAAATGAATAAGCACAAGCTACTACTAGCAGGAGATGTCAACATCAACCTTGGCCTGACAGATGACCAACCTGTTGCTGACTTCATTAATAATATGAACAGTATACTACTCATACCAGCAATTATAAAACCAACAAGACTAACTGAGATGAGTACAACCATAATTGACCATATATGGACAAACATACTAGCCCCCCTTAGAGCAGGGATAATCACTGACAACACTACTAACCATAATTGACCCTTAGAGTGGGGATAATCACTGACAACACTACAGAATTTTCCCAATACCAGTTGCGTATCAAAGTTATGGGATGATTATTTCTAGCAATAAAATTAAAAGATTAAATAACAAACATTGTCATATAAAACTAAACAGGAACACCAATAAAATACTAAAAGCTGTTCCATGACCTTACTAATCAAGCACTGTAAGATCCATCATTATGAAAATCAATATGAGAAACAATATAGAAGAGGATTTAATAACAAAATACAAAACGAAAACAATTTATCAAACACTCATACAGTGGAACCCTACTTACGATATATTTCCATGCCTGGAACGTTTGTTCAGCGTGCCATTACTGAACGGAGATTTGTTCCCATAAGGAATATTGTTGATCAGATTAGCTCAATTTCAGACCCCAACATACAGTACAAAACATCACTTTAATAATAATTACATAATTGGTCGAATTTGGGAGTGATCGTAATGTGGGGGTTCCCACTGTGCTTAGAAGTCACTCATTCACCAAAATTAACCAGACACACTATACTAAACATCTGCAAGTTACTCTAAATTCCTAAATAATTTGGTTGCAATGTTGTTGCTTAGTTCCAGATTACCTTGGTTGATGGGCAACCATTTATCTAGATAAGATTTGATTTAAAAGTAACTTTTACAGCAACAAATTATTAATTACTTCTTTTTCATGGAAGAATAAAGACTCAATAAATAAAATACTCTAATCTTAATTTTAATTCTTTTGAGAAGATAATATAGTTTTTATACACCATAAATTTTTATACTCCAGAAAAGTGGCAGGTTTACTCTTTAACCCTTAAATGCAAACAAGATCTACGTTCACCATGTAGCACTCCGAATATTTTGAAAATTAAAAAAATAGAATATGGAAACACATTATAAAATAGTTTTTTTTTCTTTTTAAACTGAAAAGCACATTTTTAAACATGTTATTAGGATAAAAAATATCAACTTTAGGGTGAGTACTTATGAGATATAGACCGTGAAGTTGGCTCTGGTTGTCACCAGTCGGCAACATCGACACTGCTTGCCGCTTGCAGGAAGTGTTTGCCAATATACCTTTTTTTTCTCGTTTATATTTTAATTTATATATTTTTTTATGCTCTGATAATTACTATTTATAATAGTCTTGTATAATTTCATAACCATCCTTTGTTCTGACACTAACGTAGATACAGAAATAGTGCTCAAATAGTTCACAATCACATTGGTCAGCGTGAACTTTTTACACCTGACTGGGTTATTTAATACTGTCTAGAAATTTATACAAAAAGTATTTTTTAGGTCCCAGCAATGTTTTAGATACCATCGGCATAATACCTTGAAGCATGTTGTTATGAAAAAAGGACATCCCTATACTGGTGACAGCCCTAGTGATATTTGATAAATGCCCACTGCTCCAGCTAACCTTCGCTGTATTTTTTATCACTGTTACACACAAACATGTCTTGTCTCTCTGTCTATTTATCTGTCTGTCTATCTGCATGTCTATATTCTATCTGCCTTCTCTGTCTCTGTCTGTCTCTATCTGTCTGCCTGTCTGTCTCTGCTTATCTGCCTTTCTGTCTGCCTGGAGTATATGTATATCGCACTCCTTGAAGAATCGTGTTATGGCATCTGTTATAAGCTCAGTGACATCTGATAAATGGGTGCTCGGGGAACCTGGCTATATTTGTTGTTTTTCACTGATACACACAACATGTTTCTGTCTATCTGGCTATCTATCTTTATGTCCTTCTTGCTGGAATTTTTGGGTTTATCCTAGGTAATTTACACTATGTATAATAACTGTACTTATGTGTACATGCTGAGACAGATATAGATAGACAGATATATAGATGGACAGAGATATTAGATAGGCAGGGATACAGATAGGCAGAGAGGTAGATAGGCGCATATATAGACAGAGAAACAGCCAGAGGCAGGCCGAAAAGCAGAAGACAGCCAGCCTGCCGTTTTATACATAAGAACCATAGTAAGAAACACTGCAGCAGGCCTACTGGGCCATGGCAAGGCAGGTAACATGTCACCCTAACCCCAGCATAGATTGCATGACACACCTAGTCTGGGCACATCCACTGAAGGAAGGAGCATGACTCAGACCAAGTAGCACAACTAGTCAGGTCCAAACTCACACCCACCCACACTCCACTCATGTATTTATCTAACCTGTTTTTACTTCCTCTTAAAATGGAGAGTGTTTAATGTCTCGACCATGGCATCAGTGAATCCCCAGTGTTTGCCATGCTATTTGCTCTAGACTGGTGACTCAATTGAAACTGGTTGTCCCACCAAGGTACTATGTGCTCCCATATTTTTTTAATAGTGCTCACAATGACACACACGACCCATTCTTTCCTCTCAGGGCGATCATGTATTGTGCCAAATTTGAAGATATGAAAAATAAAACGTTGATTTGCGTTTTGGAGGGCTATATGTGCAACGTAGATCTACGTTTGGTAAAATTTAAGGGTTAGTTAAATATCCTAGAAGCCAAAACACAGACCCACTCCATTAATATGGACATTATACATAGATCACATGTAAACAGCCATAATAATTCAGAGAGTCTTCTCACAAGATTTTCCAGACTAGATATCCACTAAGGGTCCTCTATAAGGCTGCATACATGAGACACCAAAATTTCAAGTGCAAGGTACGTTCACAGCTCAGGGCCTGAACCTACTGCCACGTTCCAATGCATGGTAAGCTTGATATCAGGGTTGCATCACGTGCGGAGGGAGACAGATCAGTACCTGAACTAGTAAACTGGCACTTAAACTTAGGGGTTTTCCCACTACTAAAATCACTTAAATATTAACCCTTTGACTGTCGAAAATACATTATCCTGAAGTGTATCTGGTAGTCAAAAATTATTCGAAAAAAAAAAAATTATTTTTTTCTTATGAAAACGTTATGATTATTTTTTTGATTGTTTAAGGCCCCCCAAAATTGCCATCAGTTACTTACAAGATAGAGGCATAAAGTTGAGGAAAAATGAGCCGTGTATAAGGCAAACCAGTGCGGAAATGCACCTCACCAGTTAAACTTTTTTTTACTCCCATTCGAAGGTACAAGGTCCGCCATCAAAAATCCCGGCAATCAGTTATTCGGTTCCTTCAGTTTATTCGGCACTAATTTTGGCAAAAGCATATTTCAAATTTACCGGGTCACCACACCAACCTGCTGGTACTGTTTGGTGGCTAATCTGCTGCATAAGTCATTCAATTTTCTTTTTCTCCATTTATTGTATTAATCCTGCTTAATTTTAGCCCTCAGCCATGGTTCCCAATGAATAATAGAAATCGCCTTCTCATTAGGTTAAGCACTACACAGAATACCTTACCCATTAAAGATAAGATGGCTTTGAAGCCTCTGTCGGTTGCCATGAACTCAGTCTCATGAAGCAGGAGATATATGTTTATTCATTATTAAACTGAATATCAACACTACAGCTTACTGGCCTATCATAATTGATTTAATATGACATAATAATCAGTATAAAGAACATAAAACGTGTTTAAATACTCCAAAATAAATAATATTTGCATTAACACCGAGCAGTTCGACGGACGAGGTATTGAAGAGGATATAGGTATACAAATTCCATTCTCCTATCCTGTCTTGGTCGGCTTATATTAGAGAAAACTAGTTATAGCACAGGGTAACTGTGATATACACTCATCTGGCACCAGAAACACATGAAAACAAAAAAGTTCTTTTCCTATATAGATTATCGCACATAGCAGCCACTGTTGTAGAGAACATAGGTTTACTCAATAAAGGGGCCAATATGCTTATTTTTAGTAACTGGCCTCGGTTAGCCAAATATGATTTTTTGTCAAATATTCGATTCCCTGCTAGGGTTAGAAACATTTGGCATTGTTTCTTTACAACTGAATGTTATCTTGGGACAGTGACCTAAATTCTGTAATCTCAGCATAACAAGTGGTCGACTGTTTCAGTGGTATGTCACTGATGTCAGCTAGGAATGTATACCTTTACATGTACGTGTAGTAAATAAAGATATTATTATTATATTATTATTTTCTCATTTGTTTGTTGGGTTATCTTATTCAAACTTGGGCAATGTATGATGTTAAGATACTTTTTACGTAGACCATAAAATAAAGAAATCAGTCCATAAATAGCGGAGTTCACTTCTCAGCCATCATTAGCAGCCGCTTTGCGGTATATTTTTGTATGTTTTTATGGTCTTATAGTCTCATTTTTATCAGTTATTCGATTGAAAGATATACAGTGGACCCTCACCTAATGAGCGCATAGCATAATGTTAAATTCGCCTAACAATACATTTTAATGCTAATATTTTGCCTAGGCTAACACTAAAAAACTCGCCTAACAATATTCGTTCTCGGGTACCAATTAATATCGTTAGGTGAGGGTCCACTGTATTACAGAGATAGATATGATTTTGATTGCTTTCATTGATGAAATGGACTTGAAATTGCCCACTCACGTCACAAAAAATGTTCTATTCTTTAGCGAATCTCAAGAGTAATCAAATGATGTCACCGTCCAATACCTGTCTGCCTGCCAGTCCAAATTCCAATACAGAGTCAAGAATGGTTTGACATTATTTATACAATTATTACAATAATGCAGTAGTCTGCATAACAGTAAATCTTCTTATTTTCTTGTGAATAAAAATTAATATGGTAAGCAAGAGTATTTAAGAGGGGCCTGCAACACGGTGACTAATGAACACGAAGAATCATTGTTTCAAATTAGTGCCAGGATGTTGCATTTTTTTTCTGGACCCTATTTTGAAATTAGGGTTCTGTTTGGAAATTTGTGTGAAATCAAACCAAAACTGCCAATTTCTGACCATTTATTTGGTAGTTGAAAATACAGTGGAACTCAAAAATTGAACTTATTCCATTCCAGGAGCTAGTTCTCCTAAACTTCGAAATGTCTGAAATTAGAAGCAATATTTCCCTTAAGAAATAATGGAAATTCAAGTAATCTGTTTATAGGGAACCAAAAAGATTCACACAAAAAAAATTACATTTAACAGAGATTTAATTAGCAGTTTTTACATACAACAAATACTAGAGTTTTTAAATTATGTATATTATTACATTTAAAATAGCATTTTTCTTTATTGAAGATTGGGTGATGGCATCTGGAGATAGGGAGTGAGGAGGAGGAGTTGTGGGTTAGTGTTTTGGAAGGAGATCCAACCTCCATGATGGACTTCAGGTAAAGCCCTCTCTGGGGTTACTTCCCATTCTCTGTCTTTAATTCCACTATTTGACCAGCTTGGAGTCACTGGACCCCTGTCTCACAAAATATCTGTCCACGGTCCTCAGTTTTCTGGTTGCCTCTTTAACCATTTCCCTAAAATGGGACTAATTCTGTCATCTGAAATTGTTACAAAGATGACTTGTGTCAGCTTGCTCAGGGGGTGTACTTCTGCACAAACATTTGGACATAATATCCACTAGGCACAAAATCTCCTTAATCTTTGAAAGATGGCTCCTCATCCACTCCCTATATTAACTCCTTTCGCAACATCACGCTTCCTTGTTTTGTTCTTTCTTTGTCAGGATTAGAAACTTGATGGTTGACTTGTTTTTTCCCATTACATCTGGCCAAGTCAAGAAGTCTCCACACCACTCTCATACGTCTGTATTAGTTCCTTATTCACATCTTTGGTATTTCTCACTTTATTTACCACAGGGCGTACTTTAGCAAGTTTCTTTTGGGCCCATGGCAGCTTTATTTTCACAGTCCAACAAGCACTAAACACAATGAAATAATTGTAAAATGGTCGAATGAGAGCAAAGCAGGACTGTCATGGTATGCCTGTGGGGGGATGCGGACAGGGACCGGGCCAGCAGGACAGGTCCCGTACATGGCAGTTCGAAAAAAGGGGCGCGTTCGATAATAGGGACACAGTTTGACGAAAAATTGTCCTATTTTCGAACTTCGATATGTGTTACGGTTTGAGTTTGAGGTTCCACTGTTCGTGATGGGTGGGTTTCTTGTACTCAATTGGACAGACTAGAAGTAAAATTAAGCTTTATTTGGGTATACACTAAATACAGTACACGATTATTCATACATAGCAGTTTATATATAGAGAACCCTCAGGATAACCCAGAAGTCAGACAAAGTGAACTTAATTTCCAGTAACCTGGCTTGGGCTTTGCCCATATATGGGGGGAAAAACGGGGTGTTTGTGGGGCTATCTCACATTAAAACTTAGGGGCAATTCATGATTTGAAAGATGTTTTTAAGTACAACAAAAGTAAAAAAGACAGACGATAAATAAGGGAGTGGGTTCACTTCTCAGCCCATTAGCCGCCATTTGCAGTATATTTTTCATATGGGTTTTTATGTGTTGTATTTCATTTTATGCGGACTCATTTGATAGAAAGGAGATATACAGTGGACCCTCACCAAAGAAACATCGCCATAATGTTAAATCCGCCTAACGAAGCATTTGAGTGAAAAAAAAATTTGGGCCCGTTTAATGATAAAAAAACTCAACCCAACGTGATTCTCCAAAAACTCCTGTCCGTCCAGCTGAGCACCTCAGCTGCCTTGCCATCATTGTTTACAAAGCAGGTGGCTGGTTTGCATGCATACATTCGATACATTTTATATTATTCCCTTGTTTTATAGTGCTTGTAACTGCCTAAACTAAAGCCACCATCGGGCACAAGAAAGCTTCTAGTGCCAGCCCTGTGGTTAAAAGGGTGAGAAATACTATCATACCCGTCAAAGGTGTTGCTGCGCCACAGTCAGTGTTGCTGACCAGGTCTGCTGCACACCATCAGCTGTTGCTGCACATGGTCAACTGCTGCTGCACCACAGGTCAGCTGGTTGCTGAACCAATGTCAGCTGCTGCTGCACACCAGTCAGCTGCTGCTGCTCCATTGTTGTGAATGGCTGCATGCACCACAGTCAGCTGTTGCTTGGAACCATGGCGTGAGATTGCTCCTGCCACCACGGTCGCTCCTGATGCACCACAGTCAGCTACTCTGACGACAGGTCAGCTGCTGCTGCCCACCACAGTCGATGCTGCGGCCCACAGTCAGCTGCAGCTTTGCCTGCACCACATTCAGCTGTTTCTGACCAACTGACTAGTCCAGAACCTATCCTCCAGCTCTGGTCATGGCTTACTACAGCCAAGGGTGGCCGTTGCATGCATTTACATTCGATACATTTGTATTATCCCATTGTTTATAGGGCTTGTAACTGCTAAATAAGCCACCATGGGCCCAAATGAAAAGCTCTTAGTGCCAGCACCGTGGTAAATAGGGTGAGAAATCCTATCATACCGCATTCAGGTGTTGCACTGCCCATGGTCAGCTGTTGCTGCACCCATGTCAGCTGTTGCCTCTGCACCATGGTCGCTGCTGCCTGCACCACAGACAGCTGTTGCTGCACCACCCTCAGCTGTTGCTGCCACCACAGTCAGCTGTGCCTGGACCAGTTGTTAACGGTTGCTGCTCATGATCAGCTGTGCTGCACCACAGTCAGCTGTTGATGACAACACTCTCAGCTGCTTTGCTGCACCACAGTCAGCTGCTGCTGCACCATGGTGAACTGCTGCTGCAAACACAGTCAGCTGTGCTGAAAACCCCGGTGAAGCTGCTCCTGCACTAGGTCAGCTGCTTGTCTGCACCACCAGTCAGCTGATGCTCGCACACCATCTGCTGTTTCTGACCAACATGACTATACACTCCGTACGTGTCATCCAGCCCTTCCGTCATTGTTTACAAGCCAGTGGTGGGCCGGTTGTATGCATTACATCGATACATTTTGTATTATTCCATGCTTATAGTGTTGTAAAACTGCTAAATAAGCCACCATGGGCACAAAGAAAGCTTCTTGTGCCAAACCATGTGGTTAAAAAGGGTGAGAAATACTATCGTACCCACAGTCAGTGCTGCTGGCGACACCACGTCAGTGTTTCTGGGGGACCTGTTCCGTGTTGCTGGACAGCCAGCTGTTGCTGCACCATGGTCAGCTGTTGTGCGACCAGTCAGCCATTTGCTGCCACATGGTCAGGCTGTTGCTGGACAGTCAGCTGTTGCTGTAACCTGGGTTAGTGTTGCTGGACTTGTCAGTTGTTGCTGGATCATTCAGCTTTTGATGCACTACGGTCAGCTGTTGCTGGACAGTCAGCTGTTGTTGGATCGTCAGCTGTTTGCTTTACCAGGTCAGGCTTTTGCGGTTCAGTCAGCTGTTGCTGCACCCCAGTCAGCTGTTTGTGGACCAGTCAGCTGTTTGCTGGATCAGTCAAGCTGTGGCTGCACCTTGGGCAGCTGTTGTGGAACAGTCAGCTGTTGTTGGATTTTCAGTCAGATGTTGCTCGGGACCAGTCAGCGTGTTGCTGCACCTATGGTCAGCTGTTGCTGGGACCAGTAAGCCATTGTCATGCACCAAGGTCGCTGTTGCTGGACCAGTAGCTGTTGCTGGATCTGTCAGCTGTGGTACCATGGTCAGGTGTTGCTGGACCCAGTCAGCTGTTGCTGGATAAGCTGTCAGCTGTTGCTGCACCACAGTCGGCTGTTGCTGGACCCAGTCAGGCGTTGTTGGATCAGTCGGCTGTTGCTTGAACCAGTCAGCTGTTGAGATGGTATCAGTCAGAGTTTCTGCCCTTGGTCAGCTGATTGCTGGACCAGTCAGCTGTTGCTGGATCTGTAGCTGTTGCTGTACCAGTCGCTTTGTGGATCATTCAGCTGCTGCTGCACCACGCGTCAGCTGTTGCTGCTGGACAGTCAGCTGTTGCTGATCAGTCAGCTGCTGCTGCAACCACTAGTAGCTTGTTGCTCCACCACAGTCTGTGTTGCTCCACCACCATAGCTGTACTACTCAAAGATGTGGAGAGAGTGTTGTTGGTGTGGCTTAACGTGAAACAATTATCGAGAAACGATTAACCCCAGAGGGTTAGCCACCCAGGATAACCCAAGAAAGCCAGTGTGTCATCGAGGACTGTCTAACTTATTTCCATTGGGTCTTAATCTTTGTCCCCAGGATGTGACCCACACCAGTCAACTAACACCCAGGTGAACAGGAAAAAATGCCTGGAACTAGTGCTCATATTGGTGAATTTAAGGCCAGCAAAGGTTAGTTTGAGAGATTTAAGAATTGTAGTGGCATACACAGTGTGATAAGGCATGGTGAAGCTGAAAAATTCATCCCCCAACAAGTGTTCAATTGTGATGAAACAGGCCTGTTCTGGAAGAAAATGCCAAACAGGACCTACATTACTCAGGAGGAAAAGGCACTCCCAGGACACAAGCCTATGAAAGACAGGCTAACTCTCATGTTTTGTTGTAATGCTAGTGGGGATTGCAAAGTGAAGTCTTTACTGGTGTATCACTCTGAAAATCCCAGAGTTCAAGAAAAACAGTGTCTCATCACTCATCAATACTCTTCAATAAAGGTAAGTGTCATTTTAACATTTATTTATGTAGCTATTGTGCATGTCTTGTTTTCTTTGTAGGGAAATGTATATTTCATGAAAAAAAAAAATTAAACACTGGCTGTCTGGAATGGATTAATTGGATTTCCATTATTTCTTATGGGGAAAATTAACTCGGCTAACGATAATTTCAGCTAACAATGAGCTCTCAGGAACGTATTAATATCGTTAGGCGAGGATCCACTGTATTACAGTAATAGACATGATTTTAATTGCTTTCATGATGAAAAGTACCTTGAAATTGAGCTCAAAGTAGCGGAAATGTTTTATTTTTTGCCGATGTTCAATGAACTTTGTGTAAGTCAAGTTGGTTAATTTTATTAAGTGTATTCTAACCTAACCACTCTGTAATCCAGCAAACTCAGTAATCCAGCACACTACAGGTCCCAATGATGCCGGATTTGTGATGGAGGACCTGTATCTTGCTTTTTCCACTACTCTGTTTTTAGGTAACTTATGTGGCCTGTGAGACCAAAGTAAGGTGCAACATACATATATACACTTGTATACAACACAATAAGTGCACAAACATAACTATCAATATATTGTTTACAAAACTTGTTTAAACAAACAATACAAAAAATTTTTATTACTATTGTTCTATAATATAAATAAAAATGTACAGTCACTGGACATGCTATTAGAAGTTCTGCAGCTTGTGGAACTCTTTGAAACATGGTGTCATACACAATGGTGTTTTACACTTCTCACACATAAAACGAGTGTCTCTATGTTTTTGGGGGCGTTTTTTTGCACGTGCATAGACGAAACACCTAGACAACAGTACCAACCACGCCAAAACTATATTCCCACCAGCTTTACACATTTCTATCTTTATCCCATCAATCCCTGCTGCCTTAACCCCTTTCATTCTACCCACTGCCTCATGAACATCCCCCACACTCACAACTGGCTCTTCCTCCTTCCTAAAAGATGTTATTCCTCCTTGCCCTGTACATGAAATCACAGCTTCCCTATCTTCATCAACATTTAACAATTCCTCAAAATATTCCCTCCATCTTCCCAATATCTCTAACTCTGTAAAGTAAAAGGACACAAGTGCAACTAATGTGACAATTTTATTGTGGCAACGTTTCGCTCTCCAGGATTTTGTCAAGCCGTTACAAACAGTACATGGACACAGAGGGCATATGTAGGCTCGGAGTGAGGTGCAATACTAGTGGTAGTAGTAGTAGTAGTAGTAGTAGTAGTAGTAGTAGTAGTAGTAGTGATATAAGTTGTAGTAGCAGTAGTGGTACAATACATATATAGAACAATTAACTTGTACATAAGTAAAAGGTAATAAAAGCTATTACTTGGGTGACATAAAAATAGGTTAGACAAATGTTTCTACTGGAGGCTGGATAGAGAAGGTAGATGTAAGTGCCTTGAAACGCACAAATTTAACTGTTGCTAATAAAATTTTAAACAAAAAAAAAGGCAGCTTCACCATCTCTAAAGCCCTTAACAAGAACCCTTTCCTGAAAACATTTAAACCCTCCCTTCACATAGCCCTCCCCTGTTAAACTACTACAAAAAAGCATTACTGAGAATGAAATTTAAAAACAGGCCTTCTCTTTTCCACCCTTTCAATAGAAATATTTTTTAAACCCTATTTTTATGTTCCCCAAAGTAAAAGTTTTTAAATACCCTTTTTTACTAATGTCCCAATTTAAATTTTGTTCTATTTTTATTGTTTTCAAATTACTACTGCAACTTATATCATTTACTACTACAAACCACTGGGTACTGCACCTTACATGAGCCTTTATATTCCCTCTGTGTCCATCCCCCCACTGTTTTTTAACGGCTTTGATAAAGCTCCTGGGAGGGAAACGTTGCCCCAATAAAAAAATGTCACTTTTGTTTTTTTTGGTTTTCCTTTTTACTTTTAAATGTTGTCATTTAATTTTCTCCCTAGCATTATTAAACCTCAAACCCTCACCATTTAATAACTCTCTTCTTCTTTTTTTTAAACTGACAAATCATTTGTTCTCTTTTTTTCCCTTAAAATTTTTAATTAAAACCCAAAAACTTTTTTTAATTTTAAACCCAAAATATGCTGAAAACATCTTGCCCCCCCTCTCTCATTTGCTCTTTTTTTTACACCCGTTTTTCCCTTTTTCCTAACCTCTTTTTTTTTCTAAATTTAGTAGTTATTTAGAATACCCAAGAAGTTTTTTTGGTTTTTAATAAAAAAAAACCGGGAAAGTCCTGAATAACTTTTTTTTGTGCCTTAAGTTTTAAGTTTGCAAGTTTTTCTTATTCTTGGAAATGTTTTGTTATTTTAGAGCTCTATTGGCTAAAGCCAAGATTAAAACCATAATACAAACCCCTTCAGGGTTTTTGTTTCTGGGGTATTCTCGATAGCCCCCCAACAACAGTCTTTCCACTTCTTCAAGTAGTACACCCTAAACCATGGTCAGCAGCAGCTGTTGGTGGTGCAGCAACGCTGACAGTAGTGCAGCATTTGCTAATGGGGGTTAAAAAATTTTTAAATATTTAAGTGGTTATGAAGTATTCCGTTAGCTTTTTAAATCCTTTTTTCCAACGGGGTTGCATAAAAGGGTTGGGGCCTACCCAGTGACTCCCAAAAAAGCCTATCGAGATACACGACAACAATGCGCCAGCTTTTTCCCGGGCCAGCGAGCAGGCAGTGGCGGGGAAAAAGAAAAAACAGAGTGATATTGGAATTTAATTTTGAGCAGAGTGATTTTGGAAAAGTTTAATGTTGAGCAGGGGTGAAAATTGGCAATTTTTAATGTTGAGCAGGTGATATTGACAATTTTAAATGTTGAGGGGAGTGTTTGGGCAGTTTAATTTTTGAGCAGAGTGATATTGGAAAGTTTAAGTTGAGCAAAAGTGATATTGACAATTTTTAAATGTTGAGAAAAGTGCATGGGGGCTTTTTAAAGCGCTCCCAAGCACTAAAAGCACTGGAATAATAAAAAAATATATCGCGGTTTACACTTTGGGAATTGACTGCAAAGCTTGAAAAAATTTTGGGCCCACACGTTTGGGACAAAAACCATTAGATGAGTTTATCACCTTTTGGTGAAATAATTTTTTTTAACCCCCCTTACACAATTTGGAAATTAGTCAATGCCCCCTTTGGAGGGGGGGTTTTCCTGACCCTCGTTAAGTGGTGTGGGGCTCTATTTAAAAATTTACACTAGGTAAATTGTATTTTAAAAACTCCCTACATTTTCAATGTTTTTTCCCAACAAAAAAAACCTGCAAATTGTGTTTGAAGCTCTATTTTAATGAAAAAGGCAAGTAAAAAGTTTTTTAAATAATGCATTTGGCTGTTAGTTTTGGTTTAATACGTACTGTAACGTTTATTTTTGGGGTCTCCATGATATTTGTTTTTAAAGAAAAAACTAAAAAAAATAGACAAAAAAAATTCCCAAAAAAACAAGTTGGTGACTCACCCTTTGGGCCCAGGATCCTATTTAAACCCCATGTAGGTGAAGATAAAATTACGCGGGAAATTATTAATGGGGCTTTAAAAAGAAAAGCGCTAAAATTACCCATTTAAAATTGAAAATAAGTACTGTTAAGTTTCCCCTTATACAAATTTTGTAAAATTTTAAGAGGGGACAAGTTAAAATTTTCTAGGGATGTGAATAAAAATCCCGGTGGCCCAAAGGGCCTAAACCCCCTTTTTGCTTATCTAAATACTGTTCATTTAAAATGTTTCATGAAACACCTAGGGGGGGTTTTTTGGGGAAACCAGGTTTTTTACGTGAAAAAAATTTATAAGTGAACAGTATTTAGAAAAGGGGCTAAAGGGTCTTTGGGGCATTTATGGATTTGGAAAAAGGAGTTGACAGGGTGGAGGGGGGGAAATGGGGCCCGGATTTTTCCCGGGTGTATGGTGAGGAGTTTGGTTACTAAAAGCAGTGAAGAGTTTTTACGAGGAAAAGTGAGGCTAAAGTTAGAGTATGTAGGAAAGGGGGAAAAATTATTTCCCATTTAAAAGTGGGCCCTTTTAGACAGATTGTTTTGTTTTAGTCCCCAGGGTTTTTTAAAATATTTATAGAGGGGGTTGTGGGGAAGTAAATGCGGGGGTTTCTTGAAAAAAGGTTTTGATTTTAAAAGATAAAAAATTTCACACATAAAGTGGGATTTGTACAGTTGCTTTTTTGTGAGGGACACTGTGCTTTTGGGGAGTTTCTGAAGAAAAAGTTGCAGAGATTGGTGGATGAATTTGGTTGGGGTGTGCAAAAAAAGAAAATTAAAAGTGAAAAACAGGAAAGGGGTAAGGTTATGGGGGAAAAAAAAAGGGATTAGGTGTTTAAAAGATTGGTATCAGATTGGGGGGAAAGAGATTTTGGAGGGGGTTTGAATGTATTCAGATTTTTGGGGAGTGGACATATCAGGGGGATGGGTCTATAAAAAAAATGAGGGGGAATCATAAAAATTTGGGATGAAAAAAAAAGGGGGGTTTGACTGGTGAAATTAGGAGTCTGGGGAAAGAAAAAAGAACTCGGGCCCTTTGGGAAAGCAAAAGGGGGGATGTATAAAGATTTAAAAAGGTTTTACAAATCTCTTTTTATTTGCGTGGGGAAGCATGGGTGATGAATTTTTTGCGGGGAGGAAAAGGGGTGGAGGCGGGGGAGATGTCATGTCTGGGGCAATGTGTGGTGTGAAATATAAGCAGAGAATTCGTGGGTTTGGAAGTTTAGGAGAAGGTGCGGGGATTCCCCAAAACTTTTTGTCCAGGGGGCAAAGGGAAAGGGTTGTTGGGGGGTTTTCGGAAAAAATTGAGGAGAAGGGAGCAAAACAGAATGATTTTAAAGGTGTATCAGTTTTTTGGGGAAGGGAAAGGGCGGGGTGGGGGTTTCGGCCTAGGGAAAAGGTTGGAGGGGGGGGTTTTAAAGGAGGTTTTTGTGCAAAGGGGGTTTTTGGACTTCCGCGGGTGAATGACCCTTTGTTTGATGGGAGTGAATAGGATAAAAGGTTTTTTAATATTTGACGTGCTTTTGGGAGTGGGGCCCAAAGAAAATTTTTTATGAAGGGGTTGGGGAAAACCCAGCAGGCGGCTTGGGGTCCTGGAGAGGGGAAAGTCCCCAATTTTCCCTGCATTTGGAAGGGGGGTTTTTAAAATTTTTTGCATTTTTAAAAAACTGTAGTGAAAAGGGCACCCTTCTGGCAAGACAGTGAGGGAGTAAATTGGGGTTTGAAAGTTTTTTTTTTTGGGGCCCCACCTGCCTTTTTGTGGAATGGGGCCAGTGGGGATAATAAAAAAAAAAAAAAATTAAGGAGTAGTTGAATTGTTTGGGCTCGGCAGAAGTCAGTTTTAGGATATAAATATGAAGCTTTAATAGACTGATCTTGGGGCCCTTTTAAATTTTGCTTTGAACTACAAAATTTTTTAAGTCAGTCGGTAAAAAGAATTCTTCTCTAAAAGAGGGGGCATACTATAATGGTGTGGGGTTTTTTGCCAAAACCTCTGTGATATTGTTTTAATTTTCCCTATTTTCACCATTTAAACTTACTTGAATATTTTTTAAATGTTTTTCCCCAGAAAATGTGTTGTTTATTGTATTAAACAGAATAGAGGAAATCAGCACCCAATTTACATTTTTGATAGGCACACTGGAAGGAGTCCATTATAAGTCCATGTTGATGGGGAAATGAGGGATGCTCTAACTGAGGAGGAGTTTTTACTCTATATTTTTTATTTCTCAATACCCTAAAACCTTGAAAAAAGAAAAAAAAATGGGAAAAAAATATTGACACCAATGGAAACATAAACACATATGCAGTTTAATGTGGGTCCTTTACTGACCCAAAGTTTCACCCACACAGTGGGCTTTTTCAAGTAAAAAAAGTTTTTCCTTTGGGGGGGGGGAAAGGTTTCGTGAGTATTTTTAGTCAAGTTCCCGAAAGTTAAAAGGGCAGGGGGGAGAAAGCTGCATTGATGGGTCTACCCCGGGTTTTGGAGTTATATTTTATTATTATAATTTTAAAAGGGGGAAACGCTTAAAACCCCGGGGGATTATACAGCGATGGGGGGGGTTGGGGGGAAAGGGATTCAGTCTTAATTTTTGGGGGAAAATGGGGCACAGATCCAAAATTTCCCCAAATCAAAGGCCCCCCACCAAAATCAAAGGAACCCCTTTTTAGGTAAGGGCACATATGCGGGCGTTAGGGATTTTATTATGAAACGTTTGCCTACACAGTTGGCTTCTTCAGCAAGTAAAAGAAAAATTGTTTCATATATGGAACAATGTCTTCTCCAGATGAGGGAGGACCCTCAAAACTTTTAAAGGTGAAGGAATGATTACATTTGTCTTCAAGGATTTTTGCTTCTATTTAACTTTTTGTACGGACCCGGGAAAAAGCCTACTGTGTAGGCGGGAAAAGTTTCATTTAAAAAAGATACCTAATGTTGATATGTGTCTTACTAACAACCTGTCCCGGGTTTTTTTACCATTTTAAAGTTCAAAAAAGGAAAACCTTCCTTTGGGGGGGGGGTGGGGGGTTTTAGGGGTTTTAAAGATCTTGGGGGAGCTTGGAAGGGGTATGGTAAAATTGTGAAACTGGGCCTTTTTAAATTTTTTATGTTTTTATGTGGGATGCGATGAAGAAATTTCTTGGCAAGTGGGGTTAAACAAAGTTAAAAGAAACCATTTTTTGATTGAAATTGTTGGTTATAGAGATAAGCGATGATTCCCGGATTCTTCGGTATTTGGGGTTGTCTTCTTTTGGCGATAAAATCTTGAGTTTCTGGAGTTAATTAAATGGTTGTGTGAATTGCGATGTTTGGGCACGGGATTTTTTAAAGTAACGTCCCGTCCTGCTTGAAAATTTGTGTTCTGAAATCGTGTTTTGGGGGGTCTCTTGGAGGTTTTTACCACGTTTTTAAATTTTTTGCAGTCATTTCAAAAGGGGTTATGTATACCCCGTAGAGGATGGAAGGGTTGTCCTGTCTACTACTGGGGGGGTCCTTTTGGGGCGTTTGGGTTTTGGGGGGTAGGATTTTTTTTTGAAAGAGGGATTAAAATGAGTTTTTGGAAAAAATGTTTGGCAATGGGTTGGTGGGGAGGATATGTATCTTTTTTTAGCAGTGTTTTCTCTGGGGTGTTTATAGATGTTTTAAAGCCCGCCGTCTTTAGTCTCTGATGAAGTGGCGAGGATAGTGGTTTAAAAAAACTTGTTCAAATTTTAGTGATTCTTTTCCCCAAAGGAAAATTTTATTGCTGCAAAAAGTCTGATGCGCGCCCGGAAGAAGGGCCCATAAAAATTTCGCCCTGTTTAGTTTTTGGGGTTTTTGTGGGGAGAGGTTTAAAATGGAGAAATTGTTTTGGTTGGTTGGTTTTCGATTTGGGCTTTAAAACTAAGTTCAAGGTCAGCTTTGCAAAGAAAAACATCAAGGAAAGGAAAAAATGTTGTCGACCTTCCCTGTGTGAACTGGATTGAGGGGTCGACCTGGCTGAGCTTTTTCTTGGAAGCTTGAAAGTTTTAAGCGCCTGGGGGTTATGAGGGGGAAAGTCATTTAAAAATAATGGAGCCAGGGGACAGTCGAAGGAATAATGGTGGAGAAAAAGCCCCGGCTTCAAGATGTTCCATGTAAAGTTCACCAGGACGGCACTGAGTGGCGAGCCCCGGGGTTTGACCAAAGTCTGTTGAAAGAGGTTTATTTTCAAAAAGGGGGAAAATGTAAAACGACTCCCACTTCAAAGGGTCTGAAAGAAATCGTGGCTGGAATTTGGGAAAATCAAGTGAATTGTCAATTTTTTTGTCAGGAGATCGAATTTGGGTTTTTGTAGTAGGTACTTTGTTATTTTGAACAATGATGGGCTAAGGAAAAAATGCTTTAATTACTTAATGACCCCGATTCCCCACAAACCCCTTTTAAAATAACCAAGTGGACAACCCTTTCTAAAACTTTTTTTTCAAAGAAAACCCCCGCATTCTGAGGAACTCAAAACAAGGGAAGAAAAATTCTGTACACCATTTCCCCGCAACCCCGGGCCTGCCCGAAAGTAGGCCTACCAAAAAAAACACAAGGGCCCGGATCCCATTGAGGCCCAATCTTCGGGAATATGCCCGTGCTCCCCCCCAAATCTCAGCAATTTTCACCAAAACACCTCTCCCAAATTTGGGCCTATCAGTCCAACAATTTTCAAAACACTCGGGTGATCTCAATTGCATTAAAAACATCAAATCAGGAACAAGGAAAAATTTCCAGCCCTTGACGTAAAAAACCCATTTTACCAAAGTACCTACTACACAAGCCATCGATCTCCTGCGCAGAAAAATTGACAATTCACTTGATCTTCCTATTCCAGCCAGCGATTTCATCGACCTCGTTGAACTATGTGTCAGCTTTACATGTTTCTCTTTCAAAAATCACCTCTTTCAACAGACTTTCGGTCTACCCATGGGCTCGCCACTCAGTGCCATCCTGGCGAACTTATACATGGAGCATCTGGAAGCTGAGCATTTCTCCACCATTATTCCTTAAACTGTCACCTGGCTCCGTTATGTTGACGACATTCTCCTCATAACTCCCAGGCACTTCAACATTCAAGCTCTCCAAGACAAGCTCAACCAGGTCGAGCCCTAAATCCAGTTCACACTTGAAGAAGAAGTCGACAACACTCTTCCTTTCCTTGTTGTTCTTCTCTGCAAAGCTGACCATGAACTTTGTTTTAAAGTCTACTGAAAACCAACCAACGAAAATGATCTTCTCCACTTCTACTCTCACCATGACACCAAAACTAAACGTGGTATAATTATAGGCTTCTTCCTGCGCACACTCAGAATCTGCAGCAATGAGTTCCTTGAGGAAGAATGCACTATAATTGAACAAGTATTTTCTAAATTCCACTATCCTCGTCACTTCATCAGAGACTGCAGATGGTGGGCATTAAACATCTTCACCATACCCAGAGAAGACACTGCCGAGAAGAGATACATAGTCCTCCCCACCAACTCCATTGCCAGACATGTTTCCAACATCTTTTCCAATACCTCATTCCAAATATCTACCTCCACAACCACGACCATCAAGGACATCACCAGTAGTAGACAGGACAAGACTTATCGCCACAGAAGACAACACTCAATACCGAAGAATCCTGGAATCATCGCTTATTTCTATAACTAACAATTTCAACCAGAACAATGGCTTCTATAACATAGATGAACCACTTGCCAAGAAACTTCTTCATCGCTATCCCACATAAGAACATAGAACACTGCAGAAGGTCTGCTCACAACATATCCAATACCCCTTCCAAGCTACCCAAGATTTTAGACTCTAACCCCACCTGGTAGATAATCAGATGCAGCATTCTCCAACAGACCTTAACATTGTGAGCATGACTATAAATACTCACGTACCTTCCACCCCAGGTAGATCTGTTTGTGACTTGAAAAAGCCCACTGAGTGGGCAAAACGTTGTCAATAAATATCACATTAAACTGCATATGTGTTTATGTTTCCAACCTATGAACTTCATGGAATAATTATACAAGTACAGTGGACCCCCGCATAACGATATTAATCCATTCCTGGGAGCTCATTGTTAAGCGAAATTATCATTATGCGAATGAATTTTCCCCATAAGTAATAATGGAAATCAAATTAATTCGTGCAAGACACCCAAAAGTATGAAAAAAAAAAATTTACCACATGAAATATATATTTTCCTACACACAAAGAGAAGGATACATGCACAATAGTAGAGTAGTACATGCACAATATATATTGTGCATGTACTGTTTTGCAAAAACTGAAACTACCAAAAAAAATTTGAAGAAAAAATTTAAAAACTAAATGAAAACTTACCTTTTTTGGGAAGATGCAGAAAATTGACGGGTTTGAGACACTGTGCCTTGGATTTCCCTTTTTCCTCCTGAGTACTGTGGGGTCCTTTTGGGTATTTTTTTCCAGAACGGGCCCTTTTATCAAACTGTGTATGCCACTACCATTCTTAAATCTCTCAAAAACCAAACCTTTGCTGGCCCTTTTAAAACAGCAATAAAGGAGCACTAGTTTTTCCCGGTAATTTTTCCCCTGTTCACCTGGGGTTAGTTTGACTGGTGTGGGGGTTTTTCTTCCGGGGGAGACAAGATTAAAAGGGCCCCAAAAGGGAAAAAAATTTTGACAGTCTTCGGGTTTACAACCCCGAAATTTTTTTGGGGTTTTCCGGGGGGCTAAACCCCCTGGGGGTTAAAATTTTTTTCTTGGATTCTCAATAAGCCCAAAAAAACAACAGTGCTAAAAAGCAGCAGCAGCAGCAGCAGGACAGTGCTACAAAAAAACACTGACAGGGGCACAGCAGGGAGCAAAATGGTGCTTAAAAGCGCAAACAGAAAGGTACAAAAGCCAGGGAGCACTGACGGGTTTGGGACAGCAGCACAACCGGGTGATGGTTTTCAAAAAAAGCAGCAGCAGCTTTACCCGTGCTACAGCAGCACAGAAGGGGCTAACATCCCGCAATTCACAGCAGCAGCGTGGGTTTTCAGGGAGCACAGCAGCACTGGGCAGTGCTTAAAAGCAGCAGGGAGCAGCTGACAAAAGGGTACAGCAGCAGCAGCACCCGCTTTACAAATGCAGCAGCAAACTGACAGTGCTAAAAGCAGGCAGCAGCAGGGTGACAGTGCTACAGAAGCGGGTGACAAATGGGACAGCAGCAGCAGACGGTGCCAAAAACCGCAGCACCCGACAGACTACAGCACAGCCGCAGCTGACAGTGGTACACAGCAGCCCGCAACTGACAGTGCCCACCCGCACAGCAGCAGCTGACAGTGCTAACAGGCCCCAGCACATCAGCAGTTAACCCTTTGGGACCACCAGTATTTAAAATAATATTTTTCTTTCCTTTTTTAAAAAAACAGGGGTTTGGGACCAAAGCTTTCTTGGGGGCCCCTGGTCACTTTTTTTGGGAGATAAAATCCCCAAAAAATTTCTGTTAAAAAAAAAGTTCCGATTGCCCTGCTTTGGGTGTTTTCCCTGCAAGGGTGGCTTGTAAAAAAATCCACTGGCAGGGAAAATGTGAAAGGGTGGCTCAGGGCCCCCAAGATTCGTCTCAGACAATAGCTTGAGCGGGTTTTTTTTCCGTTTTGCGAGGCAAAATCTTTTAGGGGGGGATTAAACTAAACGGGAAAGGGGGATTTTAAAAATTTTTTGTGGGGCCAAAGGTTTTGCAGGGGGCCACTGGGACAGTGGCCCTCGATAATCAAAATTTTCAGAATCGTAGATTTCGGAAATCATAGGTATATTTTTAAAAAACATGGACTTTCTAAACGTAATTTTACTTTTACAAATAGTTTGTTCGGGCCCCGGGGCAGGTACCCCGGGCCCCCAGCCGCCCCCCACAAAAGCCTTTTTCCCCGCCCGTGTGCCTTTTTAAACATTTATGGAAGGGTCCCCCAAGTTCATGCTTTTCTACATAATATTCCATTTTTTTTTAGTGTTTGCAAAATGTAAATAATTTTCCATGGCTTCAAAGAAAGCTTTTAGTGCCGCCCTTTGGTAAAAAATGGAGAAACCATAATTTTTAAAAAAAAGTTTTTTAAAAAAAAAGAAGGTGGTGGTGGCAGAGTGAACAGTTGTGATAGTGGTTGATGGTGGAATTTATGGTTGTAGCAGTTTTTAATAGTGGTAATAGTAGTTTTTTAATACTGGGTTTTTATTTTTTTAAGGGGTAGGGCCCTTTGGGGATTTCAAATTTGGTTGGATAAATTTTATGATAGAGGGGGTTTTGGATTTGAGTGGGACTTTTTTGATGGTTTGGGTAGGGTTTCAAAGCTTAAAATTTTTGGGGAGCATTTAAAATTGGGGGTTTTGGGGAATTTGTTTTTTAGTGGGTAGGGATTTTAAAGGACCTGCCAAGTATGGGCCAACGGCCTGCTGCAGTATCCTTTCCCTTCTTATGTTTAAGGTGGTAGCATTTTTAAAGTGTTAGAAGGGGGGTATGGTGGTAGAGGGTGTCTTTTTTAAATGATTCAGCAATTCTAACCCAAATTTCCCCCAAAGTTGTTGGAGTTTTATAGGGGTTTCCGGGGAAAAAACCCCCTTCCTCAAACTTCTGCTTCAAACCCCCAAAATGAAAGGCTTACTCTCATTGGGGCCCCTTAAAATACCCAAAAAAAACACAACACAACACCTCTCTGACATACAAGAATTATTTTATTCATTCTACATATATTTCCCCGTTTCTATTTTAATTTTTGGTTTTTTTTATGACATATTATTTGAATTGTAAAAAGATAAATAAACTGTAAGTTGAATAAACTGTCATAATTTTCCAAAAATAAATTTGCCATCCCTCCCCAAAACAAAAAAAATCTCCAATAAGAAATAAGAAAAGGGGAACCTTGCGTAGGCCTGTTGGCCCCCTACTAGGCAGGGCCTTTACAATCCTCTTCAAAAGGGTTTTAGGGCCCGGGTATGCGGAAGAAATTTTTTTTTTTTTTTTTTATCAAACGCCACGAAATAGAGCGAAACACCAACGTCAAAGACCTGGAGTGATTATGGGGAGGATCTCACCTTTTTAAAGGGACCAAAACATTGTATCATCGCACTGCTAAAAAAGACGGATGGAAAATGAAACCTTAAAAACTGGGGAGGCCAAGCCCACATGACCTCTTCAGGTCCCTTGTTCTATCTGGGGCGGAAATTGCGCACTCTAACAGCACCTTTCAAGGCAGGTGAAATTCCCGACCTAAAAATGAAAGAGAACTTTCACGGCGCGCATAACAGATAAAACACCTCAATTACTGGGACGTTTGAGGTTTCTAAACCGTATTCCCGGAACGCAGGGGGGGAGATACATATTAATACCCTGGAAAAAACCTAGAGGGGGCTGTACCGAACTTGCACACGAAAATCACTCACTACAAAGCAAAAGACTTGGCAACGATGCACCACCCCCCAATGAAAAGCAGGGTTTTACTACACGTTAAAAACCATACAATAAGTGTCAGGGGCCCGAGACTGTTTAAATGCCCTCCCACAACATAAGGGGGTTACCAAAAAACCCCTGGCGTCTTTTCAAACGGCACTGGGCAACACCCCAAAATCAGTTCCGATCAGCCGGCTGTGGCTCGTACGTTGGTTTTGCGTGCAGCCAGCACAAAACCCCGGTTTATCAGCCGACCACCAGGGGGCCGGGCACAGACCGGGCCGCGGGGGCGTTGACCCCCGAAACTCTCTCCAGGTAAACCCCAGTAATTTCCCCCCCCAAGGCAGGGGGGCCCGAAAAGAAAAACTTCACCCTCATTCACTCCATCACTGTCTTTTCCCGAAGGGTGGGGGGGTTTTACACTACAGTTTTTTTAAAAGCAACATTAAAACCCCCCCCTTCAAGTGCAGACACTGTACTTTCCCCTCTCCAGGGCTCAAGTCCGGGATGCCGGTTTCCCCGAACCCCTTCATAAATTTACTTTGCTCACACCCAACAGCACTCAAGTATTAAAAAAAACCCTTTGCTCCATTCACTCCATCAAACACCTCACCTGCCTCTGGAATCAAGCCCTTCGCACACAAAACCCCTTACCCCCTCTCTCCAACCTTTCCAAGGCCCGACCCCCACCCAGCCTTCCTTCCACTACAGACCTGACACACTCTTGAAGTCATTCTGTTCGCTCCATTCTCTCTACATGTCCAAACCACCTCAACAACCCTTTCCTCAGCCCTCTGGACAACAGTTTTGGTAATCCCGCACCTCCTCCTAACTTCCAAACTACGAATTCTCTGCATTATATTCACACCACACATTGCTCTCAGACATGACATCTCCACGCTTTTCCCGCCTTCTCCTCGCTGCAACATTCATCACCCATTGCTTCGCACCCATACAAGAGCGTTGGTAAAACTATAAATCCCATACATTCCCCTCTTTGCCTCCAAGGACAAAGTTCTTTGTCTCCACAGACTCCAAAGTGCACCACTCACTCTTTTCCCCCCCATCAATTCTATGATTCACCTCATCTTTCATAGACCCATCTCTGACACGTCCACTCCCAAATAAACGAATACATTCCAAACCCCCTCCATACTCCCCTCCCTCCAATCTAATTTTCAATCTTTCATCACCTAATATTTTTTATTCTCATAACCTTACCTTTCCTGTATTCTCCTTTAATTTTTTTTTTTTTCACACCCCCCAAAATTCATCCCCCAAATCTCTGAAATTCCCTTTTCAAATCACAGCAAAAGCACTGTGACAACTCCCACTTTGTGTGTGTTTTTTTTATCTTTTAACTCCACCCTCTTTCCCAAGACCCCGTTTTTACTTCTCTTAAAACCCCCATCTATAAATATTTAAAAAACCAGGGTGACATCACAATCCTTTTTAAGGGGCCTATTTTTTACGGGGAAATAATTTCCCCTTTCCTACAATTCTAACTTGAGCCTCATATCCCGAAAAACCTTACTGTTTTCAGTAACCTACCTCCTACACCAACACTTTGCAACATCTGCCATTTTGGGGAAGATGGCTAATGTAATTCCAATTTTTAAAGCGGGGAAAAGGTTACCATCAAATTTACCCCCCTTTAAGCCTAACCTTAATTGGAAAAAATTTACTAAGTCAATTAAGGGGTGTAAGTTGCGTTTAAAAACTGATGTAAAAGCCCCTTCGGCAAGGCAGGGATGGATGAATGATGGGAAAGTTTTTCTTTTTCGGGCCACCCCCCTTGGGGAACGGCCAGTGTAAAAAAAAAATTTAGCTGATAACTAAAAGCCACTCGTAGGCAAATTTGTTTAATAACCAACATTTTTTTCCAAAAACCAGGGCCACCTCCTAAAAATTTATTAACCTTTTTTCACAAAGCTTTTAGCCATTGATCAGAAAAAAGAATTCGATATGCTTATTTAGTTTTTATAGGTTTTTGATAGAGTACCCCCCATCGAGCTTTTTGAAGAAAGTACTGCTCATGGCTTTGGGGGGAAAGCGTCATGGATCGAGTCAGGGCTCATTAATAGGAAGCAAGGTCCCAAAAAATGGGGTTAAATCGAGGGGGGATCTTAACAATGGGTTCCACAAGATATTTTGGGCCCCATTGTTAAGAAATTTTTTTCTTTTTTTACACAGGAAAGACAAAATGAATCCAGAAATTAACAAAAGATCAAAGAAAAAGAAAGGAGAACATCAGCAGGCCTTTTGGGGCCCATACGGGCAGGTCCTTAAAATTTCCCCCCACAAACAAAACATTGCCCAACCCAATCCTCAATGCTACCCAAGAAAAAAGCTCGATTGCAACCCACTAAAATCCAACCCCCTCACTCATTTTATTTACCCAAACCCAAAATTTTTGAAACTACCCAAAGTCCGCCCAAAAAACCCAACGGGTAACTGTTTCCACTCATCAACTACCCTATTTCCAAACCAAAAATTTCCCATATCCTTTCTAAATCTAAATTACAATTTTAAATCCATTACGGGGGGGTTTCCTTTTGGGAAATTCCTCAAGACCTTATTAATATCCCCTTTATTAATACCTAATTTCCCCACTTATACACTTCGATCAGTCCCCCCTCATTCTTCTCTAGCAAGTGAATGAGTTCAAGAGTCTTAAATCTTTCTTCTTAAGGAAATTTCTAATCTATGTATAATTTAGTCATCTTCGCTAATGTTTTCTAACGAATTTTTCCATTCTGTAATATGGACCAAAATTTGAGCTGCATTCTAGATGAGGCCTTACTAATATGTAAAAAACTTCATATGACCTCGGACTTTGTTGCTTACACTTTTTGATATAAACCCAAAATCTATTTGCCTATTTGAGGCTGGGTAATGGAAAATAAATGGTAAAAAACCAACACAAGGGAAATAAACACAAATCAGTATAATGTACCTTTATTGAAAACTTTTCACCCACAAGGGGGCTTTCTCAAGTCACACACGGTCTACCTGGGTTGGAAAAGGTACAGAGTATTTAAGTCAAATTTGGTCGGGTGAAATGCTCATCTGATGATCTCCCGGGGGGGGTTATAAGTTTTGGGTACTTGGCGGGGGTATTGGACAAGTTGTAGACCTTCTCAGTGTTCTATTTCTTATTGGGATAGCAAAGAATTTTTTGGCGAGTGGTTCGCTACGTTATAGAAGCCATTGTTCTTTGAAATTGTTGTTACAAATAAGCGATTTTCCCAGGATTCTTCTGTTTTGAGTGTTGTCTTCTGGGCATAATCTTGATTTTCTATAGTTAATTAAAGGGTTGTTGAATTGCATGCGTACCAGGATTCCCTTGTATCGTCATCCTGCTTGCATATTGGTGTTCTGAAATGGGGTTTTTGGGGGCTCTTGATGTTTTGCCCCATATAATTTTTTGCATCATTAAAGGGTTTATGTAACCCCTGCAAGGATGGGGGTTTGTCCTGTCTACACTGGTGATGCCCTTTTATGGCGTTTTTTGGGGAGGTAATATTTGGGAAAATGATTTTTGGCAAAGATTTTGGGGAAACATGTTTTGGCAATGGAGTTTTGGGGGACTAGTATCTTTCTCGGCTGCCCTTCTCTGGGTTTTTTGAAGATGTTAATGCCCCCGTCTGCAGTCTCTGATGAAGTGACGGGAAATAGTGGATTTTTTGGAAATACTTGTTCAATTATATGCATTTTTCCCTCAAGAACTCATTGCTCAATTCTGATGCACTGGAAGAAGCCTATAATCACACCACTTTGGTTTTGGTCGGGTAGATAAATTTGGAGAAATCTTTTTTGGTTTGGGGGGTTTTTCGATAATTTTAAAAACAATTTGGGGTCAGCTTGCAAGCAAAAACTCAAGGAAAAGAATTTTGTCGACTTCTTCTTCAAGTGTGAACTGGATTGAAGGGTCGACCTGGTTGGCTTTCTTGGAAGCTAACGTTGAAGCTTTAGGAGTTAGGGAAAGTCTCAACTAACGACCAGGTGAAGACAAGGAATAATGTGGAGAAACTTCGGCTTCTAGATGTTCCATGATAAGTTCGCCGGACTGCACTAGTGGCGAACCCAGGAGTCCAAAAGTCTGCTGAAAGAGGTGATTTTCGAAGGAAAACACTAAAGCCAACACATATTCAACAAGGCGATGAAATCGCTGGCTGGAATAAGATCAATGAATCTCAATTTTTTCCCGGCAAGAGATCGATGGTTGGTAGTAGGTACTTTGGTGAATAGGGGAACACTCAGGCTGGAAATTCTTTTTTCCTGATGTTGATGTTCAATGCATTGAGAAGATCACCTGAGTTTTTTAAAGTCTGGACTGATATGCCCAAAGTTTTAGAGAGGTTTTTTGGCGAGAATTTCCCGAGAGCTGGTGGGGGGCACTGCCTATTTCCCAGGATATGGGGCCCATTTGGGGTACCAGGGTTGGAAATCTTTGGCAGGGCCATACTTCTGGCAGGTCTGGGTTGCTGGGCATGGGGTGCAGAAATTTCTTCCCTTTTTCGAGCCCCTCAGAAATTGGCAGTCCTTTGAAGAAAAGTTTTTAGTAAGGTTTTTCCACTGGTTAGTTTTGGAGGTTTGTAGGGACGGGGCATTTAATTTTGATTGAGCATTTTGTTTTTATCATGAACACTGACGATTACAGGGAAAAAATGCTCAATCTACTTAAAACCCAGATACCTACAAACCTCTCACAACTAACCCAAAGATATCCCCCCCCTCTTCAAACGCCTCCCAGGAAATGGAGATTTAAAGGGTTTTAAATCTATTTTTCAACGGGGGGTTCCTTACCATAAATCATTTTAGTCATTCTTCCTTATGTTCTCAAAGATCTAGCCATCCGTAGTTTAAGGGACCAAAACGAGGCACATAATCTAAATGAGCCCCAAGTGTGTATAAGCTTAAAATAACTTTTGGGCTTCTTTACTTAACTTCTTTAGATAAATCCAAGTAATCTGTTGGCCCTTGTTTTTTGCACACGAGCACTGCTGCTTGGGTTTAGATTTCTGCTTACCATGACTCCCCAAATCTTTTTCACATTCTGTATGACCAACCTTCTTCACCTAATTATAGCTTCGAGGGTTATTTTCATTCCAAGGGGAAGTACCCTACACTTACCCATTAAACCCATCTGCCATTTTTCAACCCAAGACATTAATTTGTTCAAATCGTCCTATTCATTGAATCCTCCTCAAGTGAATTAAACGCCACTTTGTATCATCAGCAAACTTACTCATGTCACTAGTAATCCCTTTTCAAGGTCATTAATGTAAATTAACAAGAAGGGCCCAAAACTGATCCTTGGGAACGCCCTATTTATAATCCCCATTTAGATTTCACCCATTAATGTAACCCCTGCTTTCTATTGGGAAGCCATGGGCCCAATCCATGCTAAACTTACCTCCTATACCGTGAGTTGCCACTTTTTTTTGTAATAAATGTAAAATTTAAACTCGGAAATTTCATAACCCTAGCACCTACCACTTAATAATTTGAACTTAGCATATAGAATGCGAAACCATTTGGGGGTTTTGGTAACAGCAACTTTAAACCAAACAGCAAGCCTAAGCATACTAAAAATGCAAATAATTATTTAAAAATTTTTTTAAACAAGAAGTGTAAGCAACAGAAGTCCAGAGGGCATACGCAGCTTTTTACATCATTATTAAGGCCCACCTAGATTTTGCGCTCATTTTTGGTCTCCATATTTCAGAATACATAAATTTATTTTAAAAAAATTCAGCAAAATGACTAAATTTAAAACATACAATAGAAACCTTTTAAAAGATTTTAAACCCTTTAAAATTTTATTCATTTTTTAGGGGAAGAAAGAGGGGGGAAAATGATCGAAATGTATAAAGGGGAAGATGGGGTTTAAAAAAGGGGGGAAAAATAAGGTCTTAGGGTATCCTCCAAGAGAGAACCCACGAAATGGATTTAAATTAGATAATTTTTGATTTTGAAAGGAAATGGAAAGATCTTTTTAAAAGGCCCGCTTTTTTTAATAATCTTTCTGGGCCTGCTAGTGGTTTTCTCGCATATAAACTAAATGATACCAGTGAATACCAAAACAGTGTTGATAGCAACAACCATATTTTAATGGACTTAGGGAGTGGGGTGACTTTTTTATTTTTTTTTTCTTGAAATACAAACGTACTGTGAATTTTATATAACCTTTTTTTACCAGCGGGCGCAATATACACAACGAAGCAATTATTACTACAAAAAACGCCTTCCTCCCCAAAAATTTGCACCACCCCCAAAAGGATAATATACTTTTTTTGTGGGAGACGGAAAAAAAAAAAATAAAAAGCCAATCACGATTGATAACAAGGAGTACCGTTCGTCATTGTGGGGCTGCCAATATCACGGCTCTTCAACACGCAAATTTTTTACTTTTTATCAGTCAAATCACATATTCTCGGGGAGATAATTTCCAGAACCTTCATGGTTACTCAAACACCGACCATAGTTTTAAAAAAGTACCCACTGATCAAGCAGATCGACGGTCCGGACCCTTGACTGGTCCAACCCTTGACTGGTCCGAACCCGGGGCTGGGGTTTTAAAAAGTTTTGTTGGGCAATAAAGCAACTGTAAACGGAGGGGTTTTAGGCCCCTTTTAAAAAAAAACATTAAAAAACAGGAAAGTACGGTAACTGTCCAATAACAAAAAGATTTAGAAACAGAAATACAAATACTAGAGCTTTTTTTTAAGGTTATTAAATAAAAACAAGAGGTTCTATAGAATTTTCAGTAAAAACAACCATTCAAAACATTAGAAGCTGTTTGTAGTCTGTGTCAGTCAAACAAACAAGCTTCCACATGGATAAATTGTCATTTTTGTGGAAATTGGTGTCACGCCCCTTGTGCAGATATCCCAGAACTAGCTACAAGCAGTATTAAAACAGAGAAGTGTTTCTGGTATGCCCAAATGAGGAAAATCTGTGGACTAAAATCACAAGGGTATTAAATGAGGACAACATCAAAGCTGCTTTCATAGAAAACCTGGAAGCTTTCTACAACAGATGGGAACATAAAAGTCTGGCTGAATGGTACTGCCCTTGATACTGCCATGTAGTCACAAACTGTAAGGCTGGAGGTGATGTCCTGGGAGACAGTAATAGTAAAAGCTGGAGGTGCTGTCCTGGGATACAGTAATGGGAAGCTGGAGGTGCTGTCCTGGGAGACAGAAATGGTGAAGCTGGAGATACTGTCCTGGGAGACAGTAATGGTGAAGCTGGAGATTTTGTCCAGGTAGTCGGGAATTATACGCAGGAAGGAATACATATAAATGACCTCATAGGGGACAGGAGCCATAGTAGGGAAACAAGTGTAGTCAAAGATAAGATAAAACCAATATTGCAAACTAGAAATAACCGCAGGAAATAGCAAACAATGAGGACTCCAATAGCAATAGTGAGGATAAATTACCAAAACAACTGGTGGGAGCTCCATTGTTGGTGCTAGGGAGGATAGAAGTAAGACAGGGAAACATGCACCAATAGGGAATACAGTCACAGAAACCCAAGGCAAGCGGAAACCAAGCCTGTGCACATACTATGCACTTTGTATCTGCTGGCATGGAAATCTGGAAAAACAGATGGGATGTGCAACTATGACCACCCTAGAAAAATGCCATGCCCATAAGACAACAGGAAAATGCAAACCCCCTTCCTGTAAGCTTTCTCCCCTGAAATGTGTACCTCTTCATAAAAAGGAAAGACTGTGCTAAAACTTAAATTGCCGGGGCATACCACCCAAAAGGGGGGAAAAAAAAGATACAAACACCGGGCCATGCAAAACCTGGGTAGCCACACCCTCAAAAAGGGAAAATTTTTTTTAGTGCCGGGAAGGAAAAAAAAACTGGCGGGAAATGGCAAAAAAATTGGGACCCCAAATCCAGTAAAACCCTGGAGGGGAAACCAAACCAAAAAGGGGTTTCTTGAAGGGAGATATCGTGGGTTTAAAAGAAAAAAAAACCACCCCTTGTAGGATGGTAAAAATATTTTTCAACGGGAAAATTAGAGAGGGGGAAAGGCCCCGGTCCCAAGCCTGTTCACTTTTCGTAGGTCGGGCCGCCGAGTGGGGAGGGGGACAGGGGGAATGGGCCTCCTCGGAGCAACCCGTGGTCCCCCAAAAAACCCCAAACCCCACGGGCCAAACGGGGGGATTTTCGTGTCAAAAAAGCACGGGGATGTTTACTTTTATCCTATGCTAAAAATACTGGAATAAAAGGGATCACAACTACTGACAGCCCCGGTTCATTTTAAACGTATGTCGTCCCGACAAAAACACTAAAAACTAAGGCCTGAACAGGCAGGGGGGACGGGGTTTATTCAACAATAAAAAATTTCAAAAATAATTTTTAGACAAATGGTTTTAAAAAACATGTTTTTGCCCGTAATGGGTTTTAAAACCCGTAATCATTACAAACATAAGAACAAATCATTAACAATAGGGGTTTAAATTTGGATCAAATTCCGATCTGTATTCAGGCACTTTTTAAAACGGATTCTGGGGAAAAGAAAAAATTATATCCAAAGAAGTTTTAAAAAAACCAAAAGGGCAGATCGGTGCACTCAAATCTAGACTGTTAATTCTCAGAATACGGGGGGAAAACTGAAACGAAAATTTTCGGGACAAACTGATCCTAATAAAAAACACACAGTTGCCCAAATTCATTCAACCCTCGAAAATCAAATTTAATGCGGGCTGTTTCCCATTTTAAAACCCAATTCGCAGGTGGGTTTTTTTTACGTATGCAAAAGGGTATCATCTCTGGGGGGATTAAATTTCCCTTTCTGCAATGGCTAACACATGCCTTGACTGAAAAATTCTAAAGGATTCTACAAGTTAACGGGTTACAACACTAGTGACTGGGAATTACAAATTTCCCGTCTGCTTGGAGTATCAACTCGACTATTCAAAACCCAGAAATTTCCCTTGGCTCATAATCACTAATGATACTGGGGGCCTTCACAGTAAGAATAAGCTCTTCTGGACCCGGGGAATCGAATCACACCAAAAACCCAAGGGATGGGTTTCTTTGGTCTTTTTTGCTTTTCCCCCCCCCGGACAGTAAATGGGGGAAATCTGCAGAAAACTCCCATTAACTTTTCGCGAAAAAGGGCATCTGCGACTACATTCGACTTGCCGGGAAAATTTTTCCCAAAAGTGGGATTAAAAACTCTTGGTTAGTCAAGGCCCTTTTCTGGCAAACCTTTCCATAGGCTTTTGTTCTGGAAAAAGGGTAAAATTTTTTTTCCCCTTACGGGAGGAAAGAACAAACTGTGGAGGGGAATGACCCCCCCCGGTTAAAAAAATTTAATGCAAAAAACCGCATAAAAAGGGAAAAAAAACAATCAAACCTACCCTCAAAGCAACACAGGAAAAAGAAATGAAAAACATGAACAATGCTGATTTTAAAATCTATCGCACACAGTGACCGGGGTTTATCAGCTATAAAAAACTACACTTACTTTAAAATTAGGTGAAATTTTTCCCAAAAATTTAACCTTTTTACGGGGCACTGATTACGGGCCCAACCCTAGGTTTGGGAAAATCACCATCGGGAAAACTTAAAACAACAACAGAAAACCTAGTGAAGCACTAGCTGTAACAGAGACGTCTTTCTGCAACAGCAGGTCCATAAACAAGAGAGGGCCCTTTTACATTGCAAGTAATCGTTTTCTGAAAAAGGGCATCCCCCTTGGGGAGAAATTTCTACCGAACTAGCAGTCTTTTCAGGATGGGGCTGGCACTCAAGGCAGTCTGATTTCCCCCCGGACCTTGGGGCAAGGGAAACCCACTATCCTGAAGTTTTAAAAAAATAGGGAAAAACACAGAGGGGAATAAACAAAATTTTAACTAGGGCCTGACCGCTCGTCTACTTTAAATAAGAAATTTTCAGGGATCATAGGAATTTTAATCTAAACCCTTCACATTTCGCAGCTTTTTAAAACAAACCAGATACAAGCTGTGAAAAACAAACACTTTGCTAAAGGGCCTAGTTTTGGGTTCTTTCAGTCAAAAGGGAAATTTTTTGGAAACTGGGGACTGATTCATATTGCTTTGCGGGAATGATACACAAAGTGAACGTTCAAAAGTACTGGACATCTTTTTCAGGGGAAAATACTGAAGGGCATAATCAAAAAAAAATAAGAAAAATGACCAGTAAGCTTAAAGGAAAAAAAGCTTAACTATTTTTTGGCATAAGTAATTAAAAATTGAAAAGTTACACAGTAAGCAAAGAACTTCACACAAGAAGAATTTCAACTTAACAAACACTGAAAATAAAGGAGAATTTTGTCCTTTCCCCAAATCAAATTTGCCCAACTTTTCCCTTTAAATTGAAAAAATTTGGCACAGTGATTTTGTCTTTACTTTCAATGCAACAAGGAAATAAACAAAAATGATAAAATGGAAATCAATAAACTTGTGGGAAAAATTAAAACAAACACACAAAATTTACTAAATTAAAAAATTTAAAAAGACAGACAGAATAAAATACTATGCACAGAAAAGAGCTAAGAACTCAACCCGTAATAAATGTATTGCACAACACTCATAAAAAAATTTTTTGCAAAAAACTTTAAAAAGCAACCCCAAAAATTTTCACAAAAAATTATGCAAAATGAGTATGTGCAATAATAAAAATTATAACACACAAGAAAAGAAAAAATATCAAGGAATGAACCCTTTTTAAATCTTAACGCACTTTAAAAAACAAACAAAAAACAATTTACTTTTTGAAGGAAATTTAAAAATTGCACTAAAGAGTTTAATTTTTTCAATAAAAAAATAAAAAAAAATAAAAAGTGCAAAAAAAACATAAAAAAAACAGAGGGTTAAAAACCCAAAAGTGATGCAGAACACTCAACATACCCAAAATAAATAGAATTTTTTTGCAATGGGAAAAGAGTGTAAAAATTTTGGGAAAAAATAGCCTTGCGGGTCTTTTAAAAAATGGCACTATTGGGCTTTTGGAAATAAAACAAATTAACACTGGCAAAAAGGAAAGAATATGAACACAAGAATGTTTTTAACACACAGGGGAAAAAAACAAAAATACACAAATGCCAGGAAGAAAAATTTTAAAAAAGACAACACAGATTTTGATGCAGAATTGAGGGGAAAAATTTTTCTGAAATACTTCACGGGGAAAACTGAAAAACACAAAGGTAATTTTGAAGTTTTTTAAAAACAAGTTTATATTGCTCAAAGTTGCACACCAACAAAGGAAACACTAAGTATTACTTTCAAGTTTTATAAAAAGATACACAACACAAAAAGATATAAAATAATGCACAAAATTTTAAACGAATTAAAGGGGAAAAAAAAGAAATTAAAAGCAAACAGTCATGAAAACACTGGTCTGACAGAGTCCAAATGAATGTCCCCTAAGAGAAAAATTCACGGGAAAAACAAAAGAAAAGTCCAACACTTCCCCAAATGTTCCCCCTAAAAAAAAAATATTATAGCTGAACCCAAATTGAAGAATGAACTGATGGATTTTTTTAATCGTCTTGCTGCTGTCCCTGCACAGATTTATCGTAGAATTTCGCTTAAAAATCGGGCCGAGAACAAACACAAAAAGAGGGTTTTATAAGGATGGCGCGCCACTCTTTTAGGCCCCTTGACCCCCTATTTGGGCCTTAAAAATGGTGCCCACAACCCTTAGCAGTGCAAACCCAAAAAACTGATGAGGGGAGGTGAGATGAAGGGCCAATGTAGTTGGGTTTTTTGGGTAATGGGTAGCGAGGCCCTCTGAGACCGCAATGGTGCGACACACGGAATTTGGAGGGTTTTTGGGGTTATTTTTTAACGTCGTAAGCCCACTGAAAAACCCACAAATGCCCCCAAGGGTAATTCTAAGCCGGGTGGCTTAGAAGAAAACCCCCCGAAAAAAACTACAAACACCACAAGGATGGCCAAAGGGGCCCCTCAAAAGCTTTGGGAAATTGAAATTTACAAGCGATGAAGGCTACTCAATTTGGGTTGCTTGGTACTGGGGGAAGACACCTGGGTTTGTTTGGGTAGCTTTGGGTTATCTTAACCCTCACACCGAAAAGCTTTTATTTTAAATTCCCACGATGGGGCCAGCAGGGTGGAAGGCCCGGCTTGGGAAGGGAAAAAAATTGGAAAGGGGAGGCTAGGGTGGAAATGGGCTCGGGGGTTCCGACTCCCCCCACCCCGACTGGAAGCGGGGTTATTTTGCAAAATCGGGGGAAACCCCCCGGGGGTAATGCAAAAAAGCAGGGAAAACCCCTAAAACAAAGAGACGACCCCGTGAATAATGTAGAAGCTGGTAAGTAAGGTGGCTTAGGTAAAACTGGATTGGGGGGAACCCGGAAATTCCGGTTTGGCCTAATGTTCAAAACCCAAATTGGGCCGTCTTGCTGTCGACAATTTTTTTTCCCCCAGAAATCGCTGGGAATCGTCAGAATTAAAAGGGGTCAACCCCTGGGGACCATTAAGGGTAAGGGTTCTTGAATGGAAATCGTGGTTGAAAATGACACACTTGTAGGATGGTAATATATTGGTCAGACTGAGATGAGAGATGGAGCCCGGTGCCAAGCCTGTTCACGTTCTGTAGGTCTGGCCGCCGAGTGAGAGCGGGACAGAGGAATGGGCCTCCTCGTGAGCAACCCGTGACGTCACACCAAGCCACAGGCCTACGAGGGATCTCGTGTCTAAAGCACAGGGATGATACTAATATGCTATGCTATATAATACTGGGAATACAGGGATCAGCAACTATGCTGACACCACAGTCGATGGCCTCCACTCCAAACCAACAGATACAGATACTAATGCCGGAAAAAAAATCACCCCCCAGTACCAACAATACCACCAGTCCGATAACATTCTTCTTTGCAAATATACAGGGTCTAAAGCCAGCAACAAACAACAAAATACCTTTCATCCGTGGACTGCTTGCAGAGGCAAAGGCAATGTTCGCGGCTTTCACTGAGACCCACATAAAGGATCACTTGGACAACGAAATATGGATCCCAGGTTACAACCTATACAGATGTGACAGAGTGAAAAGGCAAAAGGGGGGGGTTGGCCTGTACATTGCAGAGTCACTTGTTTGCACAGAACTGCTTAATGCCTCAAATGATGTAGTGGAAGTTTTAGCAGTAAAGGTCGAGAACCAAAACCTAGTCATTGTGGTAGTCTACAAGCCTCCGGATGCAACATCCCAGCAATTCCAGGAACAGCTGTTAAAAATTGACCACTGTCTGGAAAATCTTCCAGCTCCTGCACCCAACATCTTGCTCCTGGGGGATTTCAACTTAAGGCACCTAAAATGGAGGAATATAGCAAATAATATTGTTGCAGTAATAACACCAGGAGGCAGCTCTGATGAAAACTCACACTCCCACGAGCTTTTAAATCTCTGCACAAAATTCAATTTAAACCAGCAAATAATAGAGCCTACTAGACTGGAGAATACACTAGACCTCATATTCACTAACAATGATGATCTGATAAGAAATGTCACCATATCAAAAACAATATACTCAGATCACAACATAATGAGGTTCAGACATGTATGCGTGGAGCCCCAGACCAACAAAATGAGACTAGTCCACGAGGGAGCATTCACCAAATTCAACTTCAATAACAAAAACATAAAGTGGGACCAAGTAAACCAAGTCCTAACCGATATAAGCTGGGAAGATATACTAAGCAACACAGACCCAAACTTATGCCAGAACAGATTAACTCGGTGGCACTCGATGTTGCACAAGGCTTATTCCTCTAAGAAAGAGGAGGAGTAGATGTAAAATAGAAAGAGACAGGCGCTCCCTTTACAGGCGACGGAAAAGAATAACAGAGCGGCTAAAAGAGGTCAATATATCTGAAATGCGCAGGGAGACACTGGTCAGAGAAATAGCAAGCATCGAACTTAAGCTAAAAGAATCCTTTAGGAGTCAGAATCGCGGGAAGAACTAAAAGCTATAAATGAAATCGAAAGAAACCCAAAGTATTTCTTCTCCTATGCCAAATCAAAATCGAGAACAACGCCCAGTATTGGCCCCTACTTAAACAAGATGGGTCACTACACAGATGACAGCAAGGAAATGAGTGAGCTACTCAAGTCCCAATATGACTCAGTTTTTAGCAAAGCCGCTAACCAGACTGAGAGTCGAAGATCAAAATGAATTTTTTATGAGAGAACCACAAAATTTGATTAACACAAGCCATATCCGATGTTATCCTGACGCCAAATGACTTCGAACAGGCGATAAATGACGTGCCCATGCACTCTGCCCCAGGGCCAGACTCATGGAACTCTGTGTTCATCAAGAACTGCAAGAAGCCCCTATCACGAGCCTTTTCCATCCTATGGAGAGGGAGCATGGACACGGGGGTCGTCCCTCAGTTACTAAAAACAACAGACATAGCCCCACTCCACAAAGGGGCAGTAAAGCAACAGCAAAGAACTACAGACCAATAGCACTAACATCCCATATCAAAAATCTTGAAAGGGTCCTAAGAAGCAAGATCACCACCCATCTAGAAACCCATCAGTTACACAACCCAGGGCAACATGGGTTTAGAACAGGTCGCTCCTGTCTGTCTCAACTACTGGATCACTACGACAAGGTCCTAAATGCACTAGAAGACAAAAAGAATGCAGATGTAATACATACAGACTTTGCAAAAGCCTTCGACAAGTGTGACCATGGGCGTAATAGCGCACAAAATGCGTGCTAAAGGAATAACAGGAAAAGTCGGTCGATGGATCTATAATTTCCTCACTAACAGAACACAGAGAGTAGTCGTCAACAGAGTAAAGTCCGAGGCAGCTATGGTGAAAAGCTCTGTTCCACAAGGCACAGTACTAGCTCCCATCTTGTTCCTCATCCTCATATCGACATAGACAAGGATGTCAGCCACAGCACCGTGTCTTCCTTTGCAGATGACACCCGAATCTGCATGACAGTGTCTTCCATTGCAGACACTGCAAGGCTCCAGGCGGACATCAACCAAATCTTTCAGTGGGCTGCAGAAAAAAAATATGAAGTTCAACGATGAGAAATTTCAATTACTCAGATATGGTAAACATGGGGAAATTAAATCTTCATCAGAGTACAAAACAAATTCGGCCACAAAATGAGCGAAAAAAACCAACGCAAAGCCCGGGGAGTGATTATGTCGGAGGATCTCCCCTTTCCAAGGGACCATAACATTGTATCAATCGCTCTGCAAAAAAATGACAGTTGGATAATGAAAACCCTTTAAAAACTAGGGGGGGCCCGAGCCCATGATGACACTTTTCAGGCACTTGTCCATCTAGGCTGAAAATTGCTGCACTCTAAAGCCCCTTTTCAAGGGCAGGGAAATTGCCGACCTAAAAAATACAGAGAACTTTCACGCGCGCAAAACGAGAAAAAACACCTAAATCTGGGAGCGCTTGAGGTTTCTAAAAACCCTTTTTCCCGGAACGAGGAGGGGAGATACATATTTTATACACCTGGAAAATCCTAGAGGACTAGTACCAACTTGCACACGAAAATCACTCACTACAAAGCAAAAGACTTTTGGGAGACGATGCACCACCCCCCCAAAGAAAGCAGGGGTGTCACTAGCACTTAAGAGACCATACAAAAGGTCAGGGGGCCCCAGACTGTTCAACTGCCCCCGCACAAAAATAAGGGGGATTACCAACGACCCCTGGAGTCTTTTAACTGGGACTGGCAGCACCTAAAGTCTTTTTCCCGATCACCGGCTGTGGGCCCACGTTTGGTTGCGTGCAGCCCAGCAACACCTGGTTTATCAGGCGCTGACCACCAGGAGGCCTGGCCCCAACCGGCCCGGGGGGTTGACCCCCCCAAACTTCTCCGATACAACTACATACTACTTTCTAGTGATGATGGAACAGTCCCACTGTTGGTTTACTGAGGGTAGGACATTGGGGAGTTTTTTAAATTTTTTTGGATAAATATATGAGTGAAGGGGTTGGATGAGTGGACTTTCCCAAAAGAGGGATAAGTTATCAGAGCTTATTTTTTTTGGGTACTTAGGATTGGGGTTTGGGAAAAATGTTTCATTAGTAGGAGAATTGTAAAGGACCTGCCACGGGGCCCAAACCCGGCCTACGAAAGTGACCCCCCTTTTCTTTGTTTTTAAATTTTTTTCCTTTTTTTCCCTTATGTTATTTTCCTCTAAATATGCAAGTCCCACTCAAACCCAAACCCCCTCTGACTCATTTTTTTTACCCCAACCCTTTATCCCCCTTTATGGGGGGGGTTTCCCCCCTTCCAAACAAAAAACCTCTTTTCCCTCTCTCCCCCCTTTCCCTTTGTTTTTCCATTCATAAACCCAACACCCTTAAATAAAGATAACTGTCATGTTGAATGTTCTTTTTTTTGTGCATGTAAACTATTTTTAAAGGGGTAAAAAAAAAAATTTTTGTTGATATTTCGGGTGTCAGGAACAAAATTGTTTTAACATTTTTTCTATGGGGAAAAGTGATTCGAAAATCGTAGATTTCGATAAAGTACACCTCCGGTATGGTTTAAATTTACGAGAAACGAGGACCACCCTATTTTTTTTTTGTGTATATTTCCCCAATAACCCGTAAGTTACTGAGTTTGGGTCTGGTATGGTCATACCAACATCCCTGGATTTAGAGATGTGGGAGAAAATTTTGAAAAACCCCCTGGGGAGCAGGAGTGCAGGGGTTTGAAAAAAAGGGGAACACTGTATCAACACCGGGGTCCCAACTATTCAACATTTTAAACCAGAAGATATCAGAAACATTTGCTAGAACAAGTGGGGGAACCTCCAAAGAAACGGGACAAGCTTCTTTCCCCAAAACCCCAGATAAACCAGGCTGGATGGAAAAGGGGGGGCAGTGACCCTTGAGCAGAAATACCCGGGTTTGACCAGGCAAACACCAGATGGGGTTTTAAACACATGGCTAGGCCCCAAAGAGAAAGGGAAACCTCGAAACTCTTAAAAAACGTATATTAAAGGTAAAAAACATAACTTTTGTTACTTTAGGTTAGGTTAGCCCTAGGCTTTTTTGGGTTTATTCACTTGGAAAATAATTACGTAATTTAACCTGAAAAAAATTTTTCAATTCCCCTTTCCCGGATCCAAAAATTAAAATTTTGAAACGGGAAATCATTATTTTTGTTCCATAAATGTATCAATATACACCCAGGGAACAAGTAATGTATGAATTAAAGTTTTAAAATTTTAAAAAAAAATTACATTTGAAGTTTTTAGTAAAAAAACTTTTTTTGTGCAAACGGAAAAAAGAGTAAACAAATAATAATAATAATTTTTTTTTTAAAAAAAACCCACACTGGCCATTCCCACCAAGGAAAGGTGGCCCAAAAAAGAAAAACATTCCCCTCATTCACCCCAAATCACTGCCTTGCCAAAAAAAGGGTACTTTCCCACAAATTTTTTTTAAAACTGCAACATTAACACCCCTCCTTCAAGTGCGGGCCCATTTGTATTTCTCATCCCCGGCCCTCAAGCCCGGCCTGCCGTTTTCCCCAAAACCCCTTCATAAATGTTACCTTGCTCGCAGTCCAACAGCACATAAAGTTTTAAAAAACCTTTTTCCCAAATTCACTCCAAATCAAAAAATGCCACCATGCCCCCGGGGGAAGCCCAAAGGGCCCCCTCGACACAAAAACTCCTCCACCCCCCTTCCCTCAACCTTTTCCTAGGCCGCCCCCTTTCCCTATCTTCCTTGCCCCACAGATTGATACACTTTTGAAGTCATCTTTTTTCGCCCCAATTCTCTCTACATGTCCAACCCACCCTAAAACAAACCCTTCCTCAGCCCTCGGACAACATTTTTTGGCAATCCTGCACCTCCTCCTAACTTCCAAACATAAATTCCCTCCCCCTTAAAATTCATACCAAAAACTTTGGGCCCTCGACATGACATCCCCCACTGCCCCAGCCTTCCCTCGCGGGAAAACTTTTAAAACCCCCCATGTTTTCCACACCCATATAAGAGAAATTGGGAAAAACTAACTCTCATAAAATTCCCCTTTGCTTCCAGTGACAATGTTCTTTGTCCCCACAGACCCCCTAAGGCACCACCACTTTTTTCCCCCTCATCAATTCATTTCACCTCATCTTTCCCAACTCATCCACTGACACTCCACTCCTAAATATCGGGAAAACATTCACCTCCTCCATACTCTCTCCCTCCCCCAAACTGATATCCAATCTTTCAAACACCTAATCTTTTTTTATCCTGAAAACCTTAAATCTTTCCTGTATTCATTTTTAAATTTTTTTCCTTTTCAACCCCCACCCAAATTTATCCACCAACCTCTTCAACTTTTTCCCTTTAGAATCACCCAAGGCACAGTGGTCAGCAAAGACAAATGTGATAACCCCAATTTTTTTGTGATTCCTTTTTCTTTAACTCCACACCTCTTGCCAAGACCCTTTCATTTACTTCTCTTAAAAAACCCCATCTATAAATAATTTTAAAAAAACCCGGGGACTTTACACATCCTTGTTTTAAAGGGCCAACCTTTTTAAATGGGAAATAATCTCCCCCTTTCCAAAATACTCTAAATTCAACCTCACTAAACCCCCATAAAAAATCTCACTGCTTTTAGTAACCTACCTCCCACACCCCTACATCTGCAACACTACCACATTGCCCCCTTAATAAAAACCCCGTTTATAAAGCCCTTTTTTTTAAATCCATAAATGCCACTAAAACCTCTTTTGCATTGTCTAAAACTGTTCACTTATAAAGTTTCACTTTTCATAAAAATAATAGTAAAAAAAAAAAAAAAAAAAAAAAAAATAAAAAACCTTTTTTACTCAGAAACATGTGGGGAATACTGGCCCCCCAGTTAAAAATCGATGCTCTTTCTAAAAATTTTTCCCCCCACTAACAAATGCCCCAACCCCACGTTAAAACCACCAAAGTGTTTTTGGGGTGAAAAAATTTTCCCCCGAGGGCAATGAAAAAATCGACCCAAAACAAAACATTCCGAAAAATTTTTTTAACAAGGGGTTTTTGGCCCAAACCTAAAAAAGGCCCCCCATGGGCCCAAAAAAGGTTTCAAGGCCCAAAAGTGGTAAAAATTAGAAAACATTTTTTTTTATTCGAATGGTTTTTAGTCTTCTACTCTTCCCCTGGGGCCCGGCTTCTGTGCATCCTGTGGTTAAAATGGGTACCCCATTTCCCCCCTTCGTACCATGGGCAGCTGCTGCTAACTGGGTTTTCCATGGGGCAGCTCTGCCGCTGCTGTAAATGGTCAAACTGCAGGCTTGGGACCATGGGCAGACTGCTGCTTGGGTGTCCATGGTTTAGCTTTCTGCTTTTTGGCCCCTGGGCAACTGCTGCTCTTTCTGCTTTTAAAATGGGCAACTGCGCTGCTGCTTCCAGGCAGCTGCTGCTGCTCCTGCTGTACCATGGTCAGCTGCTGCTGCTGCTGTACCATTGTGAACTGCTGCTGCTGCTGTACCATAGTCAGCTGCTGCTACTGCTGCGCCATGGTCAGCTGTGCTACTCGAAGATGTGGAGACTGTTGTTGGTGTGGCTTATCGAGAACACCGAGAAACAATTAACCCCTGAGGGTTAGCCACCCAAGATAACCCAAGAAAGTCAGTGTGTCATCGAGGACTGTCTAACTTATTTCCATTGGGGTCCTTAATCTTCTCTTCCAGGATGTGGCCCACACCAGTCAACTAACACCCAGGTGAACAGGAAAAAATGCATGGAACTAGTGCTCATATTGGTGAATTTAAGGCCAGCAAAGGTTGGTTTGAGAGATTTAAGAATCGTAGTGGCTTACACAGTGTGATAAGGTCTGTTCTGTAAGAAAATGCCAAACAGGATTTACATTACTCAGGAGAGAAAGGCATTCCCAGGACACAGTGTCTCATCACTACATCTTCAATAAAGGCTAGTGTCATTTATTTATTTATTTTATGTCTTTGCAAACAGTACATTGAGATTTTGTATTTACAATAGTGGGTTGCAATGCAAAGAGAGCCTCTATTATGCCTAGGCATTATGGGCCAACTTAACATTATTGGCATACAGACTACATAGGATTATATCATAGTTGTACAGTAGGATAGTAATTATTTCATAGTTTTACAGTAGATTATTAATTATAAGTGAATCAAAATTTGTATAAGACAAAAGATATATTCATATATTAAAAAATGCTTCTTGTGAAAACAATGATTCAATTATATTCCTGTCAACAATGGATAAAAGGTTCAAAGTGATTGTTGAAGTTATGATGTGGGAGTACATAAGTATGTGTGTACTGAGTATTTAGCGTTTAGTCTAGGGTGATAAAGTGGCTTTTAACCCTTTGACTGTTTTCGACGTATAAATACGTCTTACGAGCCAATGTTTCTGACGTATGTATACTCAATAATTCTAGCGGCTTCAAATCAAGCGGGAGAAAGCTGGTAGGCCCACATGTGAGAGAATGGGTCTGTGTGGTCAGTGTGCACCACATAAAAAAAATCCTGCAGCACACATTGCGTAATGAGAAAAAAAAAACTCTGATCGTTTTTTTGGAATAAAACGCCGACTTTGAGGTGTATTTTCGTATAGTATTTATCGTTGTATTCGCGTTTTCATGGTCTTAGGTGATAAAATGGAAAACATATTACAGACATAGAGATGATTTTCATTACTTTTACGATGAAAACGACCTTGAAACTGAGCTCAAAGTAGCGGAAATGTTCGATTTTTACAATGTTCAAGAGTAAATAAATCACACCACACGTCCAATACACTCAACTGGGGAGACTAATATTTCTTTCACTAGTGCACTGATATATTTATACCATTTTTACAATAATGCAGTCGTCTGCATAACAGTAAATTTTGTATTTTTTTGTATGAATAAAAAATCAAAATAGAAAGCAATAATAATATAAGAGGGGCCTAGAGATGTGACTAATGAACAGAGCATATGTTATTTTAGTGCCACGAATGTCTATCTTGTTTATTCTGGACCCTATTTTGAAATTGGCATCTTTTTTAGTTTGCTGAAATTGGCCAAATTGCCAATTTCTGACCACCATATTGGGTAGTCCAAATTAGTAAATGGGAGGTTTCTTGTACTCAGCTGATAGATAAAATGCAGTTCTAAAGAAATAGCTATGAGTTTGGTCAACTGGAACAATGGAATTGGCTGAAAATAGGCTCAAAGTCGGCGAAATCGCCAATACGCACATGTCGCAAGAACCCGCTAAATTTGCGGGAGCATAATTCCACGAGTTTTCGACCAAATTTCGAATTTTTGGTGTCTTCATGGGGGAAAAGATTCTCTATTTTTCAAGAAAAAAAATTTTTTTTTTTTCAAAAATTGACGAATAGAATACAGTTTCAGAGAGGGGCCTGAAACTAAAAGGGTTAAGAAGTTTTTAATTTTGTTTTTCAACGGGGTTATTTTAAATTATTTTTGGGTAATAAATTTCCATATTTTGGGGCCTTTATGTGCATGAGTTTTTACAGTGTGATATGGCCCAAAAGGGTATATAAAAAAAGGAATCTTTTGTTTGTGTTGGGGACATGTGTTGTTTAATTTTGGTGAGGAGAATTTTGAGTGGGGGTTTATTTTCGTGATTTTTTTCTGTGTATGTAGTGGGGCACATGAAAAGTATGGATTTTTAATGGTGAGCAGATTCGACATCTGAAAACTGGTGGGTATGGGTGGGAGGGGGGAATTTGTTACTTTCTTCTGCTCCCTTTTGCTGGGTTTTAGGGGTTTTTAGGTGTTTGGGATTTTGTTGATCCCCATGCATAAATTCCAATGTAAGTAAGGGTTAGAGTAAATGGTACAGTGCCAGGGGAGTGTTTGGGGAATAGTACCTTAGTATTCAAAAGAATTCCCATACACTTAACAGGGTAACTTGATCTTCGTGCTGAAAAATAATCTTTTATGCAAAAAGTAAGTCTCCTTGGCAACAATAAAAAACCCGAATCAAATTTACTTCACCTTGAAAACAATAAAACGCTTGAAAAAAGCTAACTCACTGGCATGATGATTTTGGAAAGCCCTTCCAATCATTAAAACCCAAAGCCAACGATAAAATAATTTCCAAAACACGAAGATTGATAATGCAGTAAAGGACTGAAAAAATAAAACAGGGATCCCCAAATTAAACAATTATTTTGCAAACCAAGATGATAAACCCGGCAAGAATTTATTGATGCAGTAGAAATTAAGTCCCTCTTTCCAGCGTTTTTAAACCATTCCAACTGCCAAATTACAATTTCCCCAGGCATAGGACCACCACTGTTAGTGTGTCAGTGTGGGAAAAAAAAGAAAAAAGGAAATGGGAAACCCAAAGTAAAAAAGTGTTGCCAGATTTCACACACAATACAGAAAAAAAGACCTAATAATTCATTTATTAAAGAAAAAAAAATTTTGTACAAAAGATCTCACAAAAAAAAAAAAGACAGAACCCCCTGTAAGAGGATAAAACTGAAACGTGGAATTTGAAAAAATTCACCAGTGCTTTGTAGTGATGGCAAATTTAGTAAGAAAAACAAATGTGGGCCCCATGGACTTATTACAAATAAAAATGAACTAGCAAACTTCCTTCAGATGCAAAACATTACAGGTCTGACTGTATTAGTCCCAAATCCTTCTAGTTAGCGTTTTACTAATCTTTTTTAACAAATTCCCTGTACATCCCTCCTAGATAGTATTTATCCTCACTATCTCGGGTCCCCCCGCACGTTCCTTTGGGACCCATTTGTGTTTCCCCCAGTTTCCCCCCAATTCACAATTTTTTTTTTGTTAATAGGATACTTACTTTTAATAATTCTGTATAAACTTTTTTTTTTTTCCTATTTAAGCACTGTTAAAATTTCTAATAATTCCTAATTTTCCCTTTTCTCCCAAATAAAAAACAACACTAGTGTATTTTCTTACTACACTACTGTGCAATACCTTGAACCACCCCTCACTAGCTCCATCACACTAGTGTATGTTCTTACCACAACTGTGCAGTCCTTAAACCCCACCCTCATAGCTACCATCACACTAGTGTATGTTCTTAACATATTTTGAAATCCCTTGAACCATCCCTCTATACCATCAACTATGTATGTTCTTACTACACTACTGTAAATCCTTTGAACCTCCTCACTACACCATCACATATGTATGTTCTTACTAAATACTGTGCGTACCCTTGAACCATCCCTCACTAGCTCCATCACACTAGTGTAGTTTTTATCATATGTGCAATACCTTGAACCATCCCTCACAGCTACATCAACTAGTGATGTTCTTATACACTACTGTGCAATCCTTAAACCCATCCCTCACTAGTACCTCAACTACCTCAAATAAATTCCTGTAGTGTATTAATAGCCAAATTTTATTTTTAAAAGGGAAAATTCCACTCTCAGATTATTTTCATATTTTTAAGTGACATATTGCATGTGAAATTTTGTGTATTTTTCAATCATTATTTTTCAACCCCCAAAACATCTTTTGCTGTGCTCCCAACCCCTCTTTTACTTTTTTTTTTTTATAGTACATGTACAATAAATTTTTTCAACTTATTATATATAACAAATCAATTTTTCCCAAATAAATATCTATTTTATTTATATTGCCAATTTAACTTTTTTTACAATTACAGTAGCCCCCCCCTTTTTACTCAGCTCCCAAGCACCAATTATACAAGTGTTTTATGTAAGTGCGTTTGTACGTGTATGTTTGGGGGTCTGAAATGGCTATTCTAAATCAAATTTTCCTTTTTGGAAAAAAATTCTTCGTAAGGCACCTGAAAAACTTCTAAAAGAAATATACCCAAAAGCCTGGGGTCCACTGTATTTAATTTAGTTCCTTATTTTTTTCTCCTTATTTTAGCTTTATATAGCTTTACATAACAACCTTAGTTTTTTATTTCCAATTGTTAAAAAAATCGGTGCTATTCTCATGTGCAAAGATAAAAAGTTCACTATTTCCCATTTTTTCCCCAAAGCTCATTTTTTGATTACCACTTTATTTTTTCACCAAAAAATTTTTTTTAGTCCCTTTATATTGTCTCCTATATTTTGCTTTAAAAAATTACCTTAGATCAAATTTTACTTTTGTTAAAATAACTCCGGTTTGCTATTTTATAGCTTGGAATACACCTATCATCCGATTTCTACCTGCTCGGCTTACACCATTGATTTTCGCCCGTTTTTTTTATGCCAAATTTCGGGGAAAAAACACCTATTTGTTTTGTACATAGTGTTTATCCTAAACCTTACAGTTAAATACAGTACATCCTCCCTCACAAACCCGGCAATCAGTTATTGGGTTCCTTCAGTTATTTGGCACTAATTTTGGCTGGCATAATTTAAATTTCCGGGTCCCCACCCCAACCTGCTGGTACTGTTTGGTGGGCTACTTGCTGCATAAGTCATTCCAATTTTTTTTTCTCCATTTATTTTTTAACCTGCTTACTTTTAGCCTAGCCGGTTCAATGAACAAAAAAATCTTCTCATTTTAAAAAAGCACCTACATTGTAATTTCCTTTAAAAGATAAGGTGGTTTAAAGCCCTGTGGGTTCCCCATAATCATTCACAGAAGCGGAAAATTTTGCTTTATTTTTATTAATATCAACCTAAGTTATTTGCCTATAAAATTGTTTAAATTTGACACAATAAACAATATAAAAACATAAAACATTTTATTACCCCAAAATGAATAATATTTGCAAACACCGGCAGTTCGCGGATGTATGGAGAGGATATGGTATACAAATCCATTCTCCTACCCTTGTCTTGGGGCTTATTTTAGGAAAAAGAATATAGCACGGGGCTAACTGTCATATACACTGTACTGCCAAAAAACCTAAAAAAAAAAGTTTTTTTCCTCTATAGTTTATCACACACAGCGCAAGGTAGAAAACTAGGAAAACCCCAAAAAAAAAATAAACATAGCTTTTTCTAGTCCTGGCTTGGGTTACCAATATATGATTTTTGGAAAATATTTCGATTCCCACCGGGTAAAAATTAGGCGTGTTTCTTACACCTGTTTCTTTTTTTTACCATCAGTAAATGGGTACCTGGGTGTAGGCTTAGTGTGGGTTTTATCGGGACACTACCTAATTTTTTAAAATCCTGAATAAAAAAAGGGGCGACTGTATTGTATGTCACGATGTCAGTGGCCTGTATCCCTTGTAATGTACTTGGGAGAAAATAAAGAATTTTTATTTTATTATCTTATTTTATTTTATTATTTTTTATTATTATTTTTATTATTATTATATTTTTTTCTCAGTTTTTTGTGGGTTATTTTATTCAAATTGGGAATGTATGATGGAAAGATCTTTTTCAGTACCCCAAAAAATTAAAGAAATCAGAATAAATAGCGGAGTTCATTCTCAGCCATTGCGTCCGCTAGGGTATATTTTTTTTATTTTTTTTTTGGGTTTATTTCTTTTTTCGGTCTCATTGATAGAATGAAAGAATATTACGGAAAATAGATATTTTTTGATTGCTTTCTGAAAAAAAGTACCTTAAATTGCGCTCAAGTAGCGAAAATGTTTATTCTTTAGCGAAGCTCAGAGTAAAAAAATGACGTCCCCGCCAATACCGTCCCCCTGCCAGTCCAAAATTTCCCCAATACGGAGTCAAGAGGGATTGACATTATTTATCAATTATTACATAATGCAGTATTTGCATAACGTAAATTTCTATTTTTTTTTTAAAAAAAAATTTTCCCAAAAGGTAAGAGGGGCCTGCAACCCCTGACTAATTTTAACAGGAAAAATGTTATTTTAGTGCAGGAATTTTCTGCATTGTTTATTCTGGATCCCTTTTTGAAAGTGGGACTGTTTAAATTTTTTTGTGAAATCGGGCCAAATTGCCAATTTCGACCATTTTTTTGGGGAGTTGAAAAAAAGTGAATGGGGGGTTTCTTGTACCAGTTGACAGCTAGAAGTAAAAAGTTTTTTCAGGGATCACAAAAACGTTGCACAGATTATCTACATAGAAGTGTATGTTTAGAGAACCTGGGGAATCAAAAAGTAGAAAAAAGTGACTTTTTTTCCAGTACCGGCTTGGGTTGCCATTATGATTTTTGGTAAATTTTTTTTTTCTTGGTTGTTTGTTGGGCATCTATTGAAACTTGGCCAATTATGATGGAAAAATTCTTCTTAAAGTACAACAAAAATAAAAAAAAAAAAGGACCCTAAATAAGGGAGTTCACTTTCGCCATAGCCGCCTCTTTGCAGTATGTTTTCGTAAGGTTTTTATTTGTATTTTTGTTTTTTTGGACTCATTTTATAGAATGGAAAATATATTACAGAAATAGACATGATTTTGATTGCCTTTTGACGAAAATCCCCCTTTAAAATTTAGTCAAAGAAGGGGAAAAGTTCAATTTTTGCCCATGTTCAATGAAATTTTTGTAAGCAAGTTGGGGTAATTTTATTTAAATGTATTTAAACCCAACCCTTTGTAATCCCCAAACTCAGTAATCCACACACTACAGGTCCCCAAAGATGCCGGGTTTTTGAGGGGGAGTGTACTAACAGATAAAAAGTAAAATAAAAAAATGAAATACCAAAAAAAAAACAATAAAAATAAAGTCATTACAAAATTTTTTTTTTTGACATTCAGTAGTAAATTCGACTTACGCTATTTAGACTTACGACCCGGTTTCTCGGGACCAAATGGTCGTAGTCGGGGTAGGTGTATTTTCTTTGTCTTTTATTAATTCTAACTATGATTCCTATAAATCTTATGATAACAAGCATTGATCCGAACCAACCTCTTTTTGAATAACTTAAATGAAACAAAAGGGGGCCTGGTCACAGACCGGGCCAAAGGGGGCGATGACCCCCGGGGAAATCCTTTAGGTAAACTCCAGGTAAAAATCACAGCAGAACAATTAAAGGCACTTCTCAGAGCCAAAAAAAACATAACTGTCTTTAATCAAAATCAGATCTTTAAGAAAAAAATTCGATGACCTCATAGATTACTAAATTCCTCATCAAGTATTATTTAAACTCTCACTGAAACCTGGCTAAAGCCCGATACTACAGATTTCTATGCCATTTCCCGGTTACACAGCCATACAAAACTGTAGGTCAGATTACAAGGGGGGGGGCACAACTATTAATACTCGACCAAATAAAATTACACTAATACTTGCACAAGTGATGAAATGGGGAATATAAATGTAAATTTAAATCCAAAAAACCTACAAAAACCTTCACAGTGATAAAAATCTAGAGTTCCCCAATCAAACTTAGCCATTTTTGTGAAACCTTGGAAGTATGATAATGATAAAAGATAACAAAGATCATTTCTATCTCTGAAGACTTAATATAAATGTCCTCAAGACCAGGACCCACACGTTATGAATTACAAAAAAAAAATATGAGTAACGCGTTGCTACCAGCAGTAACAAAAAACAAGAACTCAGAGATAGTGTTTCCCACTAACCCAAACTGGACCAACACCATATCCCCTTTAAAATAAGGTAATCCCAAAAAATACACGATCACTACCCTTTCCTTCCTCATCCAAATCTTGGGGAAAATTTCCCCCAAGTACTACTTAAAAAACTTTAGATTCACAATGGGTAGACATTTTAACTTCACAGCAGCAGGACAAACATTGACTGGTACATGAGCAAAAATCTATACAGATATTGAGAATGTATTAAATTTTCTAAAAAAAACCCAAAACCTCAAACAACACTGCCACCAAAAAAAAAATAAACAGATGACAGCTAAAGGCTGAACATCCCTGGCTAAACCCAGCAACCCCAAATCCATAAAACAAAGCCCTATCGAAAAACGTACAGAATAGTCACATAACCCGGGGCCAAACCCCAAACGTTTTTTGTCAATCCTAACCAACCTGATAAGAAGGCCCTTAAAAAAATGTATTTGGGAAAAGATTATCCAACTTACAAGGGGACATAAAAAAAACCTGGAAAACCCCCAACAGAAATTCGGAACAAAAAAGTATCACGAAATAGCAAAATTGAACTAACAAAACCTGAAACCCCCTCCCCCCAAATGAAAAGTAAACGACTCATAAAATTTTTCCCACTATAGGAAAAAACCTTGCAATAAAACTCAAGCTCGATCCCCACCCATGATACCTCACGGCAAATACCCGAACCACTGTCCTAGCCCAACTAACTCAAGAAGTCTCCTTATTTCAAACCTAAAAAAAAAGCAGAGATTTTTAAAAACCTTACCACCCTTCATTAGAAAAAAAGAAACACAATTAAAATTTTCACCAATCATTCAACACCCTTTAACAAATCCATAGAATCTCTACCTTCCCTACAGTTCTAAAAAAGCAAAGGGGGCACCCCGACCTAAAGGAGGAGACCAAAAAGACTTTAAAAACTAAGGCCCAAAATCCAACACACCCTCTCTCTAAAATCTTTGAAAAATTCATTCATAAACGAATCTATTCCTACCCATCTCCCCAAAACATACTCAACCCCTGCCATTTGGGTTTTGGCCAAAAAAATACTAAGATGCTATTAACACTTGGAACATATATCACTGCATAGAGGAAAAAGAAATCCCCCCAGGGGGTCTTCATTACTTCGTAAAGCTTTTTGTACAGTTACCATGATGCTCCACATAAAATTGTCACAAATGGGATAAAGGGCACTTCCTCAACTACCTAAAGTCAAACCCCAGCAAAAGAAGCCAATATTTTTATAAAAAGGGGGAAACTCTTTCCCCCAGCCAATTCAGTTGGTGTCCCCACGAAGCGTCCTTGGCCCTCTTCCTTTCTCATATAAATGACCTACCAAATCTTCGCAAAAACTAAAACCCACACGTTTGCAGATGAAAAATACATTGTCTTCTCTCACCCCAACCCATCATGCTAGCTTATACTGAAATCTGAATTAAAAAAATATCTACCCGGATGAGGACTAACAAACTTATCTAAAACATTGGCAAAACCTACTTCCTTAGTTTGGTAACAGAGCTACAAAGCCCTATTAACATAATGATAAAGGATCACCATCACAAAGCTCACAGAGGGAAAAATTTTTTGGAATCCACTGATAATAGACCCAAATTTTAAACACATATACAAAAATTCCCAAAAAAAATTTCCAATACCCTGGCATACTATGAAGATACGTTAGTTCTATATCAGCCCTCCCGGGCCCCATATCCTACTTATTTACCCTTTTCTCACCATGAAATTTTTGCTGGGGGTCAATAACAACAAACCATCTAAGACCCCTAATTTCCCAAAAAAAGGGCAGTCAGAAAATTTAAAAAATTCCCGCTACGGCAGCACACTCCACCAACATTCAAAACTTAAACCACTCACCCTACAAAACATCAACTTTTTACGCACATATTTCATACACAAACACTTAAAATTGATATAAACCCCCCCCTAAATGTTCCTTTACCACCCCAACAAACACATGACCCTAAACAAAGGGAAATCACTCTTTTAGTTCCCCGTGTCCACCCCACGCTTTGCAAAAACCAATGCACTAAAAAAAGGGCCCAAAAAAACGGTTTTTTTCCCGTAAATATAAAAAAAACACATCTGTTTATAAATTAATCTTTCTCCCCCCCAAAAACACTTTTCTAACCCCCAACCCTAAATACGAATAACGTATCTTATAAATTGTAAAATAAAATTTTTCATAATTTTTAAAATAAATGTGTAACCTGAGACCATCAAACTTTTTTATTTTTAATTACTTTTCCTAAAGAATACTCCATTTAGAAGACAGCAATGCATGCAACCATATGTCTGTCTTTTATAACCAAACTAACTGTTACTCAAACTACCCCTTTTGGGGGGAAGGGTCTTCCGAGACCGTTCTCAGGGGGAGCTAAATTTAAAAAAAAAAAAAAATCTTAGAAAAAATTTGAGAACTTTTTCCGATCATAAGGCACCAAAGTAGAAAATTTGATGAAAAACTTATGGAATTATGCCTCAAAAGTTAACGGTTCGGAATGCTTTCGCATATGCGATTTTGTCCCTTTGAGCCCCAATTTTTGACCAATTCCACTTACTAGTCGACAAAAAACATGAAATTTCACTAGAACCCTTTTTTTCTATCGAATGGTGCAAGAAACCCCATTTACCAATGGAACTATCCAGTCAGTGGTCAGAATTTTGCAATTTGCCAATTAAAACAAAATTTCAAAAAATGCCAAATTTCCCAATAGGGCCGAATAAACAAGATAGAAATTTTCGGATTAAAAGGGGCATTTCCTCTGTTCATTTCATTTCAAGGCCCTCTTAATTTTTTTGCAATTCCCCTTTGAGTTTTTTTCCACAAAAAATAGAAGATTTACTGTTTTGCAGCACGCATTAGTGACAAAATGGGTTTAAAAAAAATTTGGCCACTTTTGAAAGATATTAGACTCACCTTTTATGTTATTTGGGCGCCCGGCATGATTTGTTTACTTTTTTAACTTTGGGAAAAATCGAACATTTCTGCTATTTGAGCTCAAATTTAAGGCTTTTCATTTTAAAACCATCATAATCATCTCAATTTCTGTAATAGTCTTTCCTTCTTTAAAAAGAGACAAGAAAATAGAATTTCAACAATAAATACCCTACGAAAAAAACATTAAAGTCGGTTTTTTTTCCAAAAAATGGTCAGTTTTTTTTTTCTCATTAGCCTGTGTGTGCAGGATTTTTTTTTACTGTGCCTGACCCCATAGACCCCTTCTTTCATATGTAGGCCTACCAGCTTTCTCCCCCTGATTTGGGGTTTCAGAATTTTGGGTACAGTCGTCAAAAACCCCGGGCGTAAGCATATATAAGCCAAACACTCAAATGTAATTGTTATCTGTTTACAATAAAGTTTTCCCTGAAAACATCATTGCTTGAAACTTAATTAATTTTAAGCCTGCCCTAAGCTTGCATACAAAGGCTTTTGGGTGCTGCCAAATTAAAAAATAAATAAATAAAGTATGCCTACATCTTGGGATTTTTTGGTGATTTGTTGATGTGTGCCTGAATTAGTACGTCAAAGGGGGAAATTTTGGGGAATTTTTTTCCCCTGTCAGTCTTTTGGGGCTGGATCCATTTAGCGTTATTTAATTGGTCATTGCGCTTTGTTTCCCAAAATGAATGAAATAGGGTTTTTCAGTACAGGGTAAGTTTTTTGTCATTCTCTATCTTTTCAAAGAGAAAAAATTTGGCCCCGACCCGGGGAGAACGATTTTTTGGGGGGGGGCCTTGACCTCAAAGGGTTAAAAAATTCTTTTTGTAGCCTTCACACCTGTAAACCCAAACTTTGGGTAACCCTTTAGAGAATAAACTTGAACTGATATTGAGTTGATATATTTAGCAATTCATGACATTTGGGGTTTTAGTGTTTTTATAATAATAATACAGTGGACCCCCGCATAGTGACCTTAATCCGTGCAAGAGGGCTGATTGTTATCCGAAATGTTCGGTATGCGAATGAATTTTCCCCATAAGAAGTAATGGAAATAAAATTTAAATCCGAGCAAGACCCCCAAAAGTATGAAAAAAAATTTTTACCACATGAAATATACTTTTTCCTACACACAAAGAGAAGGATACATGCACAATAGTAGAGTAGTACATGCACAATATATAATGTGCATGTACTACTCTACTAAATGAAGAATAAATGACATTACCTTTATTGAGATGCAGCAATGACTGATAAGAAACTGTGTCCTGGGAGTGCCTTTTCCTCCTGAGTACTGTAGGTCCTGTTTGGCATTTTCTTCCAGAACAGGCCTTATCACACTGTGTATGCCACTACGATTTTTAAATCTCTCAAACCAACTTTGCTGGCTTTTAAATTCACCAATATGAGCACTATTTCCCAGGCATTTTTCCCTGTTCCCTGGGTGTTAGTCGACTGGGTTTACCTGGAGAGAGTTTCGGGGGTCAACGCCCCCGCGGCCGGTCTGTGACCAGGCCTCCTGGTGGATCAGCGCCTGATCAACCAGGCTGTTTGCTGTGGCTGCACGCAAACCAACGTACGAGCCACAGCCCGGCTGATCAGGAACTGCCTTTAGGTGCTTGTCCAGTGCCAGCTTGAAGACTGCCAGGGGTCTGTTGGTAATCCCCCTTATGTGTGCTGGGAGGCAGTTGAAACAGTCTCGGTCCCCTGACACTTATTGTATGGTCTCTTAACGTGCTAGTGACACCCCCGCTTTTTTATTGGGGGGTGGTGCATGTTTTGCCAAGTCTTTTGCTTTCGTAGTGAGTGATTTTCGTGTGCAAGTTCGGTACTAGTCCCTCTAGGATTTTCCGGTGTATATAATCATGTATCTCTCCCTCCTGCGTTCCAGGGAATACAGGTTTAGAAACCCCAAGCGCTCCCAGTAATTTTAGGTGTTTTTTCTCCGTTATGCGCCCCCGTGAAGTTCTCTGTACATTTTCTAGGTCGGCAATTTCACCTGCCTTGAAAGGTGCTGTTAGAGTGCAGAAATTATTCCAGCCTAGATAGAACAAGTGACCTGAAGAGTGTCATCATGGGCTTGGCCTCCTAGTTTTGAAGGTTCTCATTATCCATCCTGTCATTTTTCTAGCAGATGCGATTGATACAATGTTATGGTCCTTGAAGGTGAGATCCTCCGACATAATCACTCCCAGGTCTTTGCGTTGGTGTTTCGCTATTTTGTGGCCAGAATTTGTTTTGTACTCTGATGAAGATTTAATTTCCTCATGTTTACCATATCTGAGTAATGAAATTTCTCATCGTTGAACTTCATATTGTTTTCTGCCAGCCCCACTGAAAGATTTGGTTGATGTCCGCCTGGAGCCTTGCAGTGTCTGCAATGGAAGACACCGTCATGCAGATTCGGGTGTCATCTGCAAAGGAAGACACGGTGCTGTGGCTGACATCCTTGTCTATGTCGGTTATGAGGATGAGGAACAAGATGGGAGCTAGTACTGTGCCTTGTGGAACAGAGTTTTCACCGTAGCTGCCTCGGGACTTTACTCTGTTGACGACTACTCTCTGTGTTCTGTTAGTGAGGAAATTATAGATCCATCGACCAACTTTTCCTGTTATTCCTTTAGCGCGCATTTTGTGCGCTATTACGCCATGGTCACACTTGTCGAAGGCTTTTGCAAAGTCTGTATATATTACATCTGCATTCTTTTTGTCTTCTAGTGCATTTAGGACCTTGTCGTAGTGACCCAGTAGTTGAGACAGACAGGAGCTTTCCTGTTCTAAACCCATGTTGCCCCGGGTTGTGTAACTGATGGGTTTCTAGATGGGTGGTGATCTTGCTTCTTTGGACCCTTTCAAAGATTTTTATGATATGGGATGTTAGTGCTATTGGTCTGTAGTTCTTTGCTGTTGCTTTACTGCCCCTTTGTGGAGTGGGGCTATGTCTGTTGTTTTTTTGTAACTGTGGGACGACCCCCCTGTCCATGCTCCCTCCCATAGGATGGAAAAGGCTCGTGATAGGGGCTTCTTGCAGTTCTTGATGAAACAGAGTTCCATGAGTCTGGGCCTGGGGCCCCGAGTGCATGGGCATGTCATTTATCGCCTGTTCGAAGTCAATTGGCGTCAGGATAACTCGGATAGGCTTGTGTTAATCAAATTTTGTGGCTCTCTCATAAAAAATTCATTTTGATCTTGACTCTCAGTCTGGTTAGCGGCTTGCTAAAAACTGAGTCATATTGGGATTTGAGTAGCTCACTCATTTCCTTGCTGTCATCTGTGTAGGACCATCTTGTTTAAGTAGGGCCCAATACTGGACGTTGTTCTCGATTTTGATTTGGCATAGGAGAAGAAATACTTTGGGTTTCTTTCGATTTCATTTATGGCTTTTAGTTCTTCCGCGATTCCCGACTCCTAAAGGATTCTTTTAGCTTAAGTTCGATGTTGCTATTTCTCGACCAGTGTCTCCCTGCGCATTTTGATATATTGACCTCTTTAGCCGCCTTTTTATTCTTTTCCGTCGCTGTAAAGGGAGCGCCTGTCTCTTTTATTTTTACATCTACTCCTCCTTTTTCTTAGAGGAATTAAGCCTTGTGCATACATCGGAGTGCCACCGAGTTAATCTGTTCTAGGCATAAGTTTTTGGGGCTGTGTTGCTTAGTATTATCTTCCCAGCTTTTTATCGGTTAGGACTTGGTTTACTTGGTCCCACTTTATGTTTTTTTTATTGAAGTTGAATTTTGGTGAATGCTCCCTCGTGACTGGTCTCATTTTGTCGGTCTGGGGCCCACGCATACATGTCTGAACCTCAATTATGTTGTGATCTGAGGTATATTGTTTTTGATATGGTGAATTTCTTATCAGATCATCATTGTTAGTGAAGATGAGGTCTTAGTGTATTCTCAGTCTAGTAGGCTCTATTATTTGCTGGTTTAAATTGAATTTTGTGCAGAGATTTAAAAGCTCGTGTGAGTGTGAGTTTTCATCAGAGCTGCCTCCTGGTGTTATTACTGCAACAATATTATTTGCTATATTCTCCATTTTAGGTGCCTTAAGTTGAAATCCCCCAGGAGCAAGATGTTGGGTGCAGGAGCTGGAAGATTTTCCAGACAGTGGTCAATTTTTAACAGCTGTTCCCTGGAATTGCTGGGATGTTGCATCGGAGGCTTGTAGACTAACCACAATGACTAGGTTTTGGTTCTCGACCTTTACTGCTAAAACTTCCACTACGTCATTTGAGGCATTAAGCTGTTCTGTGCAAACAAGTGACTCTGCAATGTACAGGCCAACCCCCCCCTTTTGCCTGTTCACTCTGTCACATCTGTATAGGTTGTAACCTGGGATCCATATTTCGTTGTCCAAGTGATCCTTTATGTGGGTCTCAGTGAAAGCGCGAACATTGCCTTTGCCTCTGCAAGCAGTCCACGGATGAAAGGTATTTTGTTGTTTATTGCTGGCTTTAGACCTGTATATTTGCAAAGAAGAATGTTATCGGATTGGTGGTATTGTTGGTACTGGGGGGGGATTTTTTTTCCGGCATTAGTATCTGTATCTGTTGGTTTGGAGTGGAGGGCCATCGACTGTGGTTCCACTCCAGGAATGACTGGATTTGGTGTACGATTTCTGCCATTTCCTGCCAGTTTTTTTTCCTTCCTGGCACTAAAAAACCTCTCCCTCTTGAGTGGCTGTGGCTACCAGGTTTTCCCATGGCCTGGATGTTTTGTATCTTTTTGTCCCTTTAGATGGTATGCCTGGCAATTTAAGTTATAGCACAGTCTTTCCTGTATTGAAGAGGTACACATTTCAGGGTGAAAAGCTTACAGGAAGGGAGTTTGCATTTTCCTGTTGTCATATGGGCATGACATTTTCTAGGGTGGTCATAGTTGCATGTCCCATCTGTTTTTCCAGATTTCCATGCCAGCAGATACCAAGTGCATAGTATGTGCACAGGCTTGGTTTCCGTTTGCCTTGGGTTTCTGTGACTGTATTCCCTGTTGGTGCATGTTTCCCTGTCTTATTCCTATCCTCCTTAGCACCAACAATGGAGCTCCCACCAGTTGTTTTTGGTAATTTATCCTCACTATTGCTATTGGAGTCCTCTTGTTTGCTATTTCCTGCGGTATTTCTGGTTTGCAATATTGGTTTTATCTTATCTTTGACTACACTTGTTTCCCTACTATGGCTCCTGTCCTCTATGAGGTCATTTATATGTATTCCTTCCACTGGTGTGGGTTGCATCCTGGGAGACAAGATTAAGGACCCCAATGGAAATAAGTTAGACAGTCTTCGATGTCACTGACTTTTTTGGGTTATCCTGGGTGGCAAATCCTCTGGGGTTAATTGTTTCTTGGTATTCTCAATAAGCCACACCAACAACGGTGCTACAGCAGCAGCAGCAGCTGACGGTAGTACAGCAGCAACAGACGATGCTACAGCAGCAACAGACGATGCTACAGCAGCAACAGACGATGCTACAGCAGCAGCAGACGATGCTACAGCAGCAACAGACGATGCTACAGCAGCAGCAGACAATGCTACAGCAGCAGTAGACGATGCTACAGCAGCAGCAGACGATGCTACAGCAGCAGCAGACGATGCTACAGCAGCAACAGACAATGCTACAGCAGCAACAGACGATGCTACAGCAGCAGCAGACGATGCTACAGCACCAGCAGACGATGCTACAGCAGCAGCAGACGGTACTACAGCAGCAGCAGCAGCTGAGGGTGATACAACAGCAGCAGCAGCTGACAGTGCAGCAGCAGCTGACAGTGCAGCAGCAGCTGACAGTGCAGCAGCAGCTGACGGTGGTACAGCAGCAGCAGCAGCTGTACCACCAATAGTAGCGATGGTTGATTGGGGTTTATTATACAACCTGGCCAGCTCGGAGACACGCACTCCACTTTCATACTTATCAATGATCTTTTTCTTCATCTCTATAGTAATTCTCACCCTTATTGCTGTAGGGTTGGCACTAGAAGCTTCCTTGGGGCCCATGGTCACTTATTTTCCAGATAAAGCACCGAAAACACTGTAATAATATGAAATATTCTGATTGTATGCTTGGATGTTACCGCGGAGGCTGGCTGGTAAACAATGCCACCGGCGGAACATGTGAGGCTGGCTGAGGGCGCACATTGGACGCGTCTTGGACGGAGAACGGTGAGCGGGTTTTTGGGCGGTATGCGAGGCTAAATTTTTGCGATCAAAGCGATCGGTATGCGGATTGTATGGTATGCGATGCGTACGGTATGCGGGGGTCCACTGTAATAATAATAATAATAAAAATAATAATAATAATAATAATAATAATAATAATAATAATAATAATAATAATAATAATAATAATAATAATAAGGCGAAACCGGCAGGCCGGACTTGAGTCCTGGAGATGGGAAGTACAGTGCCTGCACTCTGAAGGAGGGGTGTTAATGTTTCAGTTTAAAAACTGTAGCATAAAGCACCCTTCTGGCAAGACAGTGATGGAGTGAATGATGGTGAAAGTTTTTCTTTTTCGGGCCACCCTGCCTTGGTGGGAATCAGCCAGTGTGATAATAAATAAAAAAAAACAAAAAATAATAATAATAATATCTTCATTCACTCTAAAAATAGTGTGTAGCTGTTTGCTCATTCTATACTAACTTGTACAACTTGTACACAATTTAAGAGTATTTGTATTGTGAGGTATTTAGTATTATAATAAAAAAATATTGAGGTAAATGTTTTACAAACGCTTACAAACATACATGAATGAACTAAAAGTAGACACATATTAATACGCATTTATTTTGCCTGACCAGGTCATCACCCACTATTTGTTCAGTTTGCGTTCTTACATTGTCTCAACTCTGTATCTCATTCTCTCTCTCATTTACTCTTTCGTTAACTAGTTGGCTCTCATTGACGATGGCATCTAAGCTTAGCTGTGATAAAAAGAGGAGTCGTAAGACTCTTGCTTTAAGTGCCAAGTTAGATGATGATGGTGTGCCATTCTGATTTTATTCAATAAACACCCTGCCACTCACCTCTCACACATTAATATTAATATTTTATTCAATAAACACCCTGCCACTCACCTCTCACACATTAATATTAATATTTTATTCAATAAACACCCTGGCACTCACCTCTCACACATTAATATTAATATTTTATTCAATAAACACCCTGCCACTCACCTCTCACACATTAATATTAATATTTTATTCAATAAACACCCTGCCACTCACCTCTCACACATTAATATTAATATTTTATTCAATAAACACCCTGGCACTCACCTCTCACACATTAATATTAATATTTTATTCAATAAACACCCTGGCACTCACCTCTCACACATTAATATTAATATTTTAAATAATAAACACCCTGGCACTCACCTTCACACATTTAATTTTAATATTTTATTCAATAAAATACCCTGCACTAACCTCTCACCATTAATATTTAATATTTTATTCAATAAAACACCTGCACTCACTCTCACCATTAAATATATATATTTTAAGTAACCAGTAAAATAGTTGACTCTGTGTGTTCACCTCCCTTTTATTGTGTTTTAAATGCTATTTCATATTGCTATTTATATAGTTCAGTGTAAACTTGTTGTCTAGGTATTATTGCATTTTAATGTGTGCTCTGATAAAAATACTTGTGGACCTTCGATGTAGCCAGGTGGAGGGACAACATTACGTTTTCCTCTGCTCAACACAGAGAAAATATGTATGAACCTGCTTTTGCCCAGCCACTCCCCATTCTGCTTTTGTTTTACAAATTTTTGGCATGTATTTATCTATTACTTTTACCTTCGTTCATGATGACATTAATAAATGGTATTGTTAGAAATGATTAAATCTCAGTAAACAAGGTACATCGATGTAATAAATATGGCTCTGGGCCACAGTGTATGGTAGCCGGTAGGTGTTAGCCCAGGCGAGTTACACTGACAGGCTAACACTACACTGACTTCAACTAAATAAATTACTATCACCTCTCTTCCTTCTTAAGACTACACATATTTTAAGGTAACTATAATGAGTGATACATGTAATCAGCGTATTTATAATTCTCTGGGCTTGTTTTTAAACACTTACAGGGTCATACTTAGGCAGAAAAGTTGTAAAATAATGAAAATGATTGTTAATTAGGAATCAGTTAGAAGGCCTACGGTAGATTCTATAACCGACTATGATACTGACGTAGATAAGTAATTTTTGCACGCAACTTGCAATGTGAACAGACTGACTGATGTTGTAGTGGCCAGGCTTAGGCTTGGTTACAAGTACTTCTGGCAGTTTGGGAGACACACAGATGATGATCAAACTAAATGTAAATTATGTGATCAGGCATATGGTCACTCTCTTGAACACTATGTGCTTAATTGTCCACTTATTGAGGAATACAGAGACAGACAGTATAATAACCTATGTGACATGTCAAGATATCTTATTAATGAAAATAAGATACCAGATATACTAAGCAAATTTCCTAAATTTGCTTGTAACAGATAAGTGAACTATAGATATGTAGATATAAATCCATATGTACAGTGGACCCCCGCATACCGGACGCCTTGCATAACGGACAATCCGCATACCGGACGCTTTGATCGCTAAAATTTTGCCCCGCATACCGCCCAAAAACCCGCTCAGCGCCCTTCGTCCGAGACGCGTCCAATGTGCGGCCTGAGCCAGCCTCATATGTTCCGCCGGTGGCATTGTTTACCAGCCAGCCTCCGCGGTAACATTCAAGCATACAATCGGAATACAGTGGACCCCCGGTTAACGATTTTAATCCGTGCAAGAGGGCTCATCGTTATGCGAAATAATCGTTATGCGAATGAATTTTCCCCATAAGAAATAATGGAAATAAAATTAATCCGTGCAAGACGCCCAAAAGTATGAAAAAAAATTTTTTTTACCACATGAAATGTTAATTTTAATACACACAAACTGAAAAAGGCATGCACAATTAAATGACACTTACTTTTATTGAAGATCTGGTGATGATTGATGGGATGGGAGGAGGGGAGAGCATTATCTTCTTACTGTTTAGAAGGGGAATCCCCTTCCATTAGGACTTGAGGTAGTAAGTCCTTTTCTGGGGTTACTTCCCTTCTTTTTTTAATGCCACTAGGGCCAGCTTCAGAGTCACTGGACTTCTTTCGCACAAGATATCTGTCCATAGTGGCCTGTACCTTCGTTCCTTTATGACTTGCCTAAAGTGTTTCACAACATTGTCATGTAATAATCACCAGCACGGCTTGCAATAGCTGTGTGAGGGTGATTTTCATCCATGAAGGTTTGCACTTCAAGCCACTTAGCACAGATTTCCTTTATCTTTGTAGTAGGCAACTTCTTCAATTTCTCTCTCCCCTCCTCTGAACCAGTTTCCCCAGGTCTGGCCTCTTGCTCTTGAAGTTGATCTATCAGCTCATCAGGGGTTAGTTCTTCTTTGTCCTCCTCCCCCAACTCTTCCACATCCCCCCACAAACCCTCCAACCCCCAAGGGATTTTCCCAATGCCACAAGGGATTCCTCAACTGGCACGGGTTTCTCAGGGTTAGCCAAAAACCCCTTCAAAACCCATTTTGTCTACAATTCGGGCCCACAGTTTTTTCCCAACAATTTCGGGGTCCTTTAGTCACTTCCCCCAAGCTTACCTAAAAGGGTTTTCCCCCAAAATTTGAGGATATTAAAGTGTTTCCTCCAAAACTCTCTTAGAGTCATTTGAGTTTTGGGTCATTACAAAGCCCCTTTTCAAACAGATTTTGTGTAAGTTTTTAAATTTGGAAAAATAACTGCGGGTCCTGGGCTGAGGAGGGCGTGGTATTAGGAGGAAAAAAACTTACCTTAATGAAGCCATGCCCCCAAAAAGCGCTCTCCACGTCTGTAGGAGCCCAGGGGCTTTTGTCTAACACCAGGGGGGCATTAATTTTTAAAATTTCTTTTCGTTGGTAATTTTTCACTTTGGGGGCAAATGCATGTGAAACCATTTTAAAAAAAATTCCCCTAGTGACCCATGCCTTACTGTTTGCCCCCCACGCACCACAAATTACCCTGAGGACTTTCTTTTGCCTAAACGCTCTGGGGTTTCAGAGTGAACATAAAAAAGGCTTCATTTTTGCAATCACAGTTCTTTGGGCACACACAACAAAGTAAGCCTGTCTTTCATGGGCTTATGTCCCCGGGGGTGCCTTTTCCCCCCTGAGTAATGTAGGTCCTGCTGGCATTTTCTTCCAGAACGGCCTGTTTCATCACAATTAAACACTTTTTTCAGGTTTTAGTCCTTCCCCTTTTAGTATCTTGAATTCCTGCACATATTTTTTTAGCCCCCTTTGTGGGCCGAACTGGCAGCCCCACCACCTTATCACACTATGGAAAGCCACTTCCCTTTTTAAAAACTCTCAAAACCCAACCCTTTTTTGGCCTTAAATTCACTCACAATCACTAGTTGCAGGCATTTTTTTAAAAAAAATGTCATGCAACTTCCTAGCCTTTTACTATGACCTTGAAGGGCGCACTCCTGCTAGTTTTTTCATTTATCCACACCAATAAAGTCTCCAACATTTTCCTCACTTGCGATTTTTTTCGAAAACACAGTTGAACCCTTTTGGCAAGAACAGTTCCTTGATTTTTCTTTTTGGTGCCCCCCAAAGTACGATGGTTGATTGGGGTTTCTTGTACAGTTGACTAAGTGGCTATACGCCTCCACTTTCATACTTACAATTTCCTTTTCTTCATTTCTATGTAATTCTACCCCTTTAGGTTAGGGTTGGCACTAGAAGCTTTCTTGGGGCCATGGTCACTTATTTTTCCAGAAACAGCACCGAAAAAAAGTAATAATAAAGAAAAATTTCCCAGTGTATGCTTGGATGTTACCGCGGAGGCTGGCTGGAAAAAATGGGACGGTGGCACATTAGGCTGGCTGAGGGCACATTGGACGGTCTCGGACGAAAAACGGTAAGCGGGTTTTTTTAAACGGTATGCGGGCAAAAATTTTGCGATAAAATAATCGGTATCGGAAAAAAACCTATGTGGCCACGTTATGCGGGGTCCACTGTATTTTGTATTTTTACAGTGTTTTCGGTGCTGTTTCTGGAAAAAAAGTACCTGGGCCCCAAGAAAGCTTCTAGTTCCAACCCTACAGCAATAAGGGTTAGAATTCCAATAGAGATGAAGAAAGAGATCATTGATAAGTATGAAAGTGGAGTGCGTATCACCGACCTGGTCAGGTTGTACAAGAAACCCAAATCAACCATCTCTACTATTGTGGGCAACAGAAAGGCAATCAAGGAAGCTGTTCTTGCCAAAGGTTTAACTGTGTTTTCGAAACAAAGATCGCAAGTGATGGAAGATGTTGAGAGACTCTTATTGGTGTGGATAAATGAAAAACAGCTAGCAGGAGATAGCGTCTCTCAAGCGATCATAAGCGAAAAGGCTAGGAAGTTGCATGAGGATTTAATTAAAAAAAGGCCTGCAATAGTGATGATGTGAGTGAATTTAAGGCCAGCAAAGGTTGGTTTGAGAGATTTAAGAAGTGTAGTGGCATACATAGTGTGATACGGCATGGTGAGGCTGCCAGTTCGGACCACAAAGCGGCTGAAAAATATGTGCAGGAATTCAAGGAGTACATAGAAACTGAAGGACTGAAACCTGAACAAGTGTTTAATTGTGATGAAACAGGCCTGTTCTGGAAGAAAATGCCAAGCAGGACCTACATTACTCAGGAGGAAAAGGCACTCCCAGGACATAAGCCTATGAAAGACAGGCTTACTTTGTTGATGTGTGCCAATGCTAGTGGTGATTGCAAAGTGAAGCCTTTATTAGTGTATCACTCTGAAACTCCCAGAGCGTTCAGGCAAAAGAATGTCCTCAAGGATAATTTGTGTGTGCTGTGGAGATCAAACAGTAAGGCATGGGTCACTAGGGACTTTTTCTATAACTGGTTACACCATGCATTTGCCCCAATGTCAAAGATTACCTAACTGAAAAGAAATTAGAACTTAAGTGCCTCCTGGTGTTAGACAATGCCCCTGGTCATCCTACAGACGTGGCAGAACGACTTTATGGGGACATGAGCTTCATTAAGGTGAAGTTTTTGCCTCCTAATACCACTCCTCTCCTGCAGCCCATGGACCAGCAGGTTATTGCAAACTTCAAAAAACTGTACACAAAAGCTCTGTTTGAAAGGTGCTTTGTAGTGACCTCAGAAACTCAACTGACTCTAAGAGAGTTTTGGAGAGATACACTTTAATATCCTCAATTGTATAAACCTTATAGGTAAGGCTTGGGAGGGAGTGGACTAAGAAGACCTTGAACTCTGCTTGGAAGAAACTGTGGCCAGAATGTGTAGACAAAAGGGATTTTGAAGGGTTTGAGGCTAACCCTGAGAGGAGTATACCAGTTGAGGAATCAATTGTGGCATTGGGGAAGTCCTTGGGGTTGGTAGGTTAGTGGGGAGGATGTGGAAGAGTTGGTGGAGGAGGACAATGAAGAACTAACCACTGATGAGCTGATAGATCAACTTCAAGAGCAAGAGGCCAGACCTGGGGAAACTGGTTCAAAGGAGGGGAGAGAGAAATTGAAGGAATTGCCTACTTCAAAGATTAAGTAAATGTGTGCAAAATGGCTTGAAGTGCAAACCTTTTTTGATGAAAATCACCCTCACACAGCTATTGCAAGCCGTGCTGGTGACTGTTACAATGACAATGTTGTGAACCACTTTAGACAAATCATAAAGGAACGAGAGGTACAGGCCACTATGGACAGATATGTTGTGCGAAAGAAGTCCAGTGACTCTGAAGCTGTCCTAGTGGCATTAAAAGAAGAAGGGAAGTAACCCCAGAAAAGGACTCGACACCTCAAGTCTTAATGGAAGGGGATTCCCCTTCTAAACACTAACACTCTCTCTCCCCTCCTCCCATCCCATCAATCATCACCAGATCTTCAATAAAAGTAAGTGTCATGTAATTGTGCATGCCTTTTTCAGTTTGTGTGTACTAAAATTAACATTTCATGTGGTAAAAAAAAAATTTTTTCATACTTTTGGGTGTCTTGCACGGATTAATTTTATTTCCATTATTTCTTATGGGGAAAATTCATTCACATACCGAACATTTCGCATAACAGCCAGCCCTCTTGCACGGATTAAGGTCGCTATGCGGGGGTCCACTGTATTCCTGTTAACCCTTTGGGGCCTAGTTCCTAGGCCTTTTGTGTATCCACATGCTCTCGCGCTACCGTCCACAGGATGGATATGGGGTGCACAATAAACTAGCCACTTCGGTGGCAAAATCTAATATCTAATCTTTCAGGGTCGACAGGCCCTCTCAGAGACTTGTTCTCAGGGTCGGCCAAATTTCAAAAATAAAAAAAAAATTCTCATGAAAAGATAGACAATCTTTTCTCGATCATAATGACACCAAAAGTATGAAATTTGATGGAAAACTTATGGAATTATGCTCTCGTGAAGTTAGCAGTCTCGACAATGTTTACGCATCGTCTATTTTGCACACTTTGAGCCCTATTTTCGGCCAATTCCATTGTACTTGTCGACAAAAAACATAACTATTTCCCTAGAACTCCATTTTTTTTTCGAATGAGTACAAGAAACCACCCATTTACCAATTTCAATTATCCAATACGTGG
>NC_069458.1:0-83384 GCF_026875155.1 Cherax quadricarinatus | reverse complement strand
TGGTAACTTTTTCATTGCAAACACTAAAAACAAATGGAATATTATAAATGTAATGCAGAACTTTGGATCATCCTCACTCACTGATTAACAATGGCACACTGGCTGGGAAAGGAGTGTGAGGCGGCTCGGGGCTGTGTGTACCTGTCCCGGACGAACTACTATTTGCGAGTCAATCTATGATTAGTGAGTCCATGTTTATATGAAAATATCCCTATGATTTCCGAAATCTATGATTCTCGAGAATTACGATTATCGAGGGACCACTGTACAGTGGACCCCTGCATACCGTTGGCATCACATAACGTTAAATCCGCATACCGATACATTTTATCACTAAGATTTTGCCTCTCATACCGCTAAAAAACCCGCTCAACGCTATTCGTCTGAGACGCGTCTATGTGAGGCCTGAGCCAGCCTCACATGTTCTGCCGGTGGCATTGTTTACAAGCCAGCCTCTGCGGTAACATCCAAGCATGCAATCGGAACATTTCGTATTATTACAGCATTTGTGGTGATTTTATCTGCAAAATAAGTGACCATGGGCCCCAAGAAAGCTTCTGGTGCCAACCCTGTGGTAAAAAGGGTGAGAAATATTATCAAAATACTGTGGTACCATGGTCAACTGCTGATGCTGCTGCTGCTGTAGCACTGTCAGCTGCTGCTGCTGTTGTACCACCATCAGCTGCTGCTGCTGCTGTACCACTGTCAGCTGCTGCTGCTGCTGTAGTACCGTCTGCTGCTGCTGTAGGACCGTCTGCTGCTGCTGTAGCACTGTCAGCTGCTTCTGTAGCACTGTCAGCTGCTGCTGCTGCTGCTGCTGCTGTAGCACTGTCAGCTGCTGCTGCTGCTGTAGCACTGTCAGCTGCTGCTGCTGCTGCTGTACCACCGTCAGCTGCTGCTGCTGTAGTACCATCTGCTGCTGCTGTAGCACCGTCTGCTGCTGCTGTAGCACTGTCAGCTGCTGCTGCTGCTGCTGCTGTAGCACCATCAGCTGCTTCTGCTGCTGTACCACCGTCAGCTGCTGTTGCTGCTGTAGTACCATCTGCTGCTGCTGTAGCACCATCTGCTGCTGCTGTAGCACTGTCAGCTGCTGTTGTAGCACTGTCAGCTGCTGCTGCTGCTGCTGTAGCACCATTGTTTGTGTGGCTTATTGAGAATACCAAGAAACAATTAACCCCAGAGGGTTAGCCACCCAGGATAACCCAAAAAAGTCAGTGTCATCGAAGACTGTCTAACTTATTTCCATTGGGGTCCTTAATCTTGTCTCCCAGGAAGCAACCCACACCAGTCGACTAACACCCAGGTGAACAGGGAAAAATACCTGGAACTAGTGCTCATATTGCTGAATTTAAAGCCAGCAAAGGTTGGTTTGAGAGATTTAAGAATGGTAGTGGCATACACAGTGTGATAAGGCCTGTTCTGGAAGAAAATACCAAACAGGACATACAGTACTCAGGAGGAAAAGGCACTCCCAGGACACAGTGTCTCATCAGTCATTGCTGCATCTTCAATAAAGGTAAGTGTCATTTAGTGTCATTTATTCTTCATTTAGTAGAGTAGTACATGCACAATATATATTATGCATGTACTACTCTACTATTGTGCATGTATCCTTCTCTTTGTGTGTAGGAAAATATATATTTCATGTGGTAATTTTTTTTTTTTCATACTTTTGGGTGTCTTGCACGAATTAATTTGATTTCCATTATTTCTTATGGGGAAAATTCATTCGCATAACGATAATTTCGCTTAAGAATGAGCTCCCAGGAATGGATTAATATCGTTATGCGGGGGTCCACTGTACTTGTATAATTATTCCATGAAGTTCATAGGTTGGAAACATAAACACATATGCAGTTTAATGTGATCCTTTATTGACAACGTTTTGCCCACACAGTGGGCTTTTTCAAGTCACAAACAGATCTACCTGGGGTGAAAGGTATGTGAGTATTTATAGTCATGCTCACAATGTTAAGGTCTGTTGGAGAATGCTGCATCTGATTATCTACCAGGTGGGGTTAGAGTCTAAAATCTTGGGTAGCTTGGAAGGGGTATTGGACATGTTGTGAGCAGACCTTCTGCAGTGTTCTATGTTCTTATGTGGGATAGCGATGAAGAAGTTTCTTGGCAAGTGGTTCATCTATGTTATAGAAGCCATTGTTCTGGTTGAAATTGTTAGTTATAGAGATAAGCGATGATTCCAGGATTCTTCGGTATTGAATGTTGTCTTCTGTGGTGATAAGTCTTGAGTTTCTGTAGTTAATTAAATGGTTGTGTGAAATGCGATGTTGTACACAGGCATTCCTTGTATCGTCAGTCCTGCTTGCGTATTGGTGTTCTGAAATACATGTTTGGAGGTCTCTTGATGTTTCGCCCACGTATAATTTGTTGTAGTCATTACAAGGGATTGTGTATACCCCTGCAGTGAATGGAAGCTTGTCCTGTCTACTACTGGTGATGTCCTTGATGGTCGTGGTTGTGGAGGTAGATATTTGGAATGAGGTATTGGAAAAGATGTTGGAAACATGTCTTGCAATGGAGTTGGTGGGGAGGACTATGTATCTCTTCTCGGCAGTGTCTTCTCTGGGTGTGGTGAAGATGTTTAATGCCCACCATCTGCAGTCTCTGTTGAAGTGACAAGGATAGTGGAATTTAGAAAATACTTGTTCAATTGTAGTGCATTCTTCCTCAAGGAACTCATTGCTGCAGATTCTGAGTGTGCGCAGGAAGAAGCCTATAATTACACCACGTTTAGTTTTGGTGTCATGGTGAGAGTAGAAGTGGAGAAGATCATTTTCGTTGGTTGGTTTTCAATAGACTTTAAAACAAAGTTCATGGTCAGCTTTGCAGAGAAGAACAACAAGGAAAGGAAGAGTGTTGTCGACTTCTTCTTCAAGTGTGAACTGGATTTAGGGCTCGACCTGGTTGAGCTTGTCTTGGAGAGCTTGAACGTTGAAGTGCCTGGGAGTTATGAGGAGAATGTCATCAACATAACGGAGCCAAGTGACAGTTTAAGGAATAATGGTGGAGAAATGCTCAGCTTCCAGATGCTCCATTTATAAGTTCGCCAGGATGGCACTGAGTGGCGAGCCCATGGGTAGACCGAAAGTCTGTTGAAAGAGGTGATTTTCGAAAGAGAAACATGTAAAGCTGACACATAGTTCAACGAGGTCGATGAAATCGCTGGCTGGAATAGGAAGATCAAGTGAATTGTCAATTTTTCTGTGCAGGAGATCGATGGCTTGTGTAGTAGGTACTTTGGTAAATAGGGAAGTTACGTCAAGGCTGGAAAGTTTCTTGTTCCTGATGCTGATGTTTTAAAGTTGATTTGAGAAGATCACCTGAGTGTTTGAGATGTGTTGGACTGATAGTGCCCAAGAGTTTGGAGAGGTGTTTTGTGAGAATTCCTGAGAGTCTCAATGGGATACCAGGCTTGTGAGTTTTTGGTAGGCCGTGCATTCTGGCAGGTCTGGGGTTGCTGTTATGGTGTGGCAGAAGTTTCTCCCTTGTTTTGAGTTCCTCAGAATGCGGTGAGTTCTTTGAAGAAAAGTTTTAGTAAGGTTGTCCACTTGATTAGTTGTGAGGGGTTTGTAGTTATCTGGGTCATTAAGTAGATTGAACATTTTGTTCCTGTAGTCATCAGTGTTCCACGAATAACAAAGTGCCTACTACACAAGCATTGATCTAATGCCGCATAAAATGACAATTGACTTGATCCTCCTATGTCCAGCCAGCTATTTTCATCACCTCGTTGAAGTATGATTCAGCTTACCATGTTTCCCTTTGAAATCCACCTCTTTCAACAGACTTTGGTCTACCCATGGGCTCGCCATCATGGCCATCCTGGTAACTTGTACATGGAACATCCTTGAAGCCGAGCCATTTCTCCACCATTATCATTCGACTGCACCTGCTCCATTATGTTGACGCATTTCTACCTCATAACTCCCAGGCGCTTCAACTTCAAGCTCTCCAAGACAAGTTCTTTTCAACCGCCAGCCAGGTCGAGCCTCTATCCAGTTCACAATTGAAGAAGTCGACAACACTTTTCCTTTCCTTGATGTTCTTCTCTGGCAAAGCTGACCTTGAACTTCGTTTTAAAGTCGATCGAAAACCAACCGAAAACCAAACAATCTTCTTCACTCTACTCTCACTCACAGACAACAAAACTAAACATGGCGTAATATAGGCTCTTCCTGCGTGCACTCAGACTCTGCAGCAATGAGTTCCTTGAGAAGAATGCACTAAATTGAACAATTTTTTTCTAAAAACTGCACTATCCTCGTCATTTCATCAGAGACTACAGACTGCGGGCGTTAAACATCTTCAACACACCTGAGAAGACACTGCTGAGAAGAGATACATATCCTCCCCACCAACTCTCATTGCCAAACATGGTTTCCACACTTTTTCCAATACCTCATTTCTAAGTATCTACCTCCCACAACCATGACCATCAAGGACATCACCAGTAGTAGACAGGACAAGCTTCATCCCTACAGGGGTATACATAATCCCTTGTAATGACTGCAACAAATATACGTGTCAAAACATCAAGAGACCTCCAACACGTATTACAGAACACCAATTACGCAAGCAGGACAGACGATACAAGGAATGCCTGTGTACAACATCGCACTTCACACAACCCATTTTAATTAACACCAGAACCTTCAAGACTTATCACCACAGAAGACAACACTCAATATCCGAAGATCCTGCAATCATCGCTTTATCTCTATAACTCCAACAATATCAACCATAACAATTGCTTCTATAACATAGCTGAACCACTTGCCAAGAAACTTCATCATTGCTATCCCACATAAGAACATAGAACACTGCAGAAGGTCTGCTCACAACCTTATCCAATACCCCATCCAAGCTACCCAGATCTTTAGACTCTATAACCCCACCCGGTAGATCATCAGAATGCAGCATTCTCCACCTGACCTCAACATCTGTACTTGATTAAACATACTCACGTCCTTCCACCCCAGGTAAATCTGTTGGACTGAAAAAGTTCCACTGTGTGGGGCGAAACGTTGTCATAAAGGATCACATTAAACTGCATATGTGTTTTATGTTTCCCATTGTGTCGGTATTTTATACTCATTTATTTTCATCGTTCATAGTTGTACGGTATTGAGAAATGAAAAATTATAGAAGTACAGCTCCTCACTTAAGACATGCTCATTCTCTGTCAACAGGACTTACAATGGACTCATCTGACCAGTGTGCCTATCTAAATATGAATTAGTGCTGATTTTCCTCTAATCTGTTTAATACAAGTACAACACACGTTTCTGTGTAAACAACTTAAGAAATGTTCAGTAAAGTTTATAAATGGTGCAAAGGGTGACATAAAACAATAATCCCAGATGTTGGCACAAACTCACTACCATTATAGTATGCTCCTCATTTAGAGAAGAATTCATTTACCGACTGACTTAACATTTTGTAGTTTAAAAAAGCATAATTAATGGCCAAGATTCAGTCAATAGCTGTCATAATTATATCCTAAAACTGACTTCTGCATGACAAGCAATTCAAGCTACTCACTTTATCACCTATGGAATAAAAGGTGTTGAGGCCTGCCACCAGCAGCAGATTATATACACATCTCCTAGTAACATTGTAAACTTGTCTCTAAATTTTGAGAAAATTTGTAGGCAAGGTATTCCTGGACATAATCGATTGCAATTTAATCAGCTTGCTATCGAGAGGCGTTCTAAAATCACAGCTACGTAATTTGGACTCTAGTAATTGGCCTACAATTGAGGTCAGGCTTAATAGGTGGAAAGTTTGATGGTAACGAACTTGTCCCCTGTTGTATAAATAGGAATTACATTAGCCATCTTCCCACATATCAGACACAACACCTGTTTGAAGAGTTAAATTAAAAACATTAGTAAATCGTTCACAGACTTCCATTTTGCATTCCTTAAGAACCCTTGAAAAACACTCATCAGGACCTCGGTGACTTATTTGCTTCAGTCGGTCTATCTGTTTTCACACCATTTTCACTAGTGACTGTGATGATACATATTTATCTTCTTCTAGCCCACTAAAAAAATAATTACTGGAAGATTGTTAGTGTCTTCCTGTGTATAAACCGAGAGAAAATAATATTAAAATCGGCACATTTCATTCTCTTTGTCAGTAAAGATGCCCATAGTTTTATTTTAAGTGGCCTATCTTACTCCACTTTTGTTTCTATATACCTGAAAAAACCATTTTTGGGTCGTTTTTTAGAATCCCTAGCAACTTTAGTTCATAGTCACTTTAGCTTCTTATCCCCTTTTTAATGTCTATATACTGATCATAAGATACCTCACCTCTTTTGAGATGCCTAAAAATTCCTTTCCTATGCCTAGTAGATATTTTCAGCCTATTATTCAGCTTTATCGTTATTTATAATATATATAAACGACTTGACGAGGGAATTACTAGTGACAAGCAAATTTGCTGATGCACGGAGATAGGTAGGAAAATCGATTCAGACGTTGATGTCTCACACTTCAGGAGGGTTTAGACAACTCAAATTCTTGGTCCAGAAAAGTGGCAGATGCATTCCAATGTAATAAATGTAAAGATCTAAAGCTCGGAAATGTTCATAACCCTAGCACCTACAGCTTAAAAATGTTGAACTTAGCAGTATAGAATGCGAAAAGGATTGGGGTTATGGGTACGCAGCAACTTTAAACCAAGACAGCAATGCCTAAGCATAAGTAATAAGGCAAATAGAATTATTGGGATTTATATAAAAGTGTAAGCATCAGAAGTCCAGAGGTCCATACGCACTTTTATACATCATTAGTAAGGCCTTCACCTAGAATAAGACAGGTTCATTTCAGGGTCTCCATATTACAGAATGGACATAAATTCAATAGAAAACATTCAGCATAGAATTGACTAAATTATACATAGCATTAGAATCTTCTATGAAAAAAGATTGAAGACCCTTAAATTATATTCACATGTTTAGAGACGAAGAATGAGGGAGATATGAGTCGAAGTGTATAAGTGGAAGATGGGTATAAATAAGGGGGATATAAATAAGGTCTTGAGGATATCTCTCCAAGAAAACTGGCAGTATGGATTTAAATTAGATATAGTTTTTAATTTAGAAAGGGACACAGGATACCTAGTTTGGGTTACTGAGGCTATACATTGGTAGTTTCAAAATTAGGTTGATAAATATATGAGTGACATAGGGTTGGAAGATGGACTATGCTAATAGTGGATAGAGTTATCAGAGCTATTTCTTGGATAGCAATGAGGATTGGGTTGGAAAAATGTTTCGTTTAGTGTGATGAATAGTAAAGGACCTGCGAGACACGGTCCAATAGGCATAGCTGCAGTATCCCTCCTTTCTTATGTTCTTATGTGTTCCTCCTTTCTTATGTTATTATGTCTCTATAAGCAAGTACCCACTCAAATCCAACCCCTCCCACTCATGTAGATTTATCCAACCTATCCTCCTTAGGGAGGGTGATTTCCCCATCCAACAATAACCTCTCTTCCCTCTCTCCTCCTCCTGTCTCCATTTCAATCCAACAACAGCTTTCAATAAAGGTAACTGTCATTTAGAAGTGTTCATTTTCCCCTTTTGTGCATGTAATATCTATCTTTAAGGTAACAAAAAAAATTGTTTGTATGATACTTCTGGGTGTCAGGAACGGATTAATTGTATTTTCATTATTTCTTAGGGAAAAGTGATTTCTAAAACGTAGATTTCGCTAAAGTGCACCTCCAGGATGATTTAATAGAAAAAAAACGAGGGACCCACTGTATTTTTATTTTTGAAACATTTTCCAATAATCAGTAATGTTGACTAAGTTTGGTCTGGTATGGTCATACCAACATACAGGAGTGAGAGATGTGTGAGAAAAACAGTGGACCCCCGCAGTAACGATTACCCCTCGCGAAGTGAACCAATTATGTAATGTATTTATGTAAGTGCGTTTGTACGTGTATGTTTGGGGGTCTGAAATGAACTAATCTGCTTCACAAATTCCTATGGGAACAAATTCCGGTCATGACTGGCACTGAACATACTTCTGGAGTAAAAAAATATCGTTAACCTGGTCCACGTATAAGATAAACCCAGTGAGGAGCAGGAGTGCATTGGTGAAAATAAGGGAACACTGTATCCAAACAATCCGGTCCCAGACTATTCAACTCACTTACCAAAGATACTAAAAACGCTAGAACAATTGTGATTCCGCCAAGAGGAAAACTGGACAAGCATCTTTACCAGATGCCAAATCAACCAGGCTGTGATGGAAATGGGGCAGCGAGCCCTTGAGCAGCAATACCCTGGTTTACCAGGCAAACACCAATGAGCTTCGCAAATGGCTGGGCTCCAAGAGTAGTGAAATTCCGAACTCTTCAAACGTATAATAAAAAAAAAAAAGGGGGGGGTAAAGATATAGGCATTGTTACATGGTTAAGTTAGACAAGGCTAAATTGGTTTAGGATATAGACAAAGGCTAAGTTAGGTAACACTTTGATCTTACGTAACTTACCTGAAAATACTGATCTCACTTCCCATACTGATCCAAAATTACAATTTGGCACAAATTCAAATAAAATTCAAATTCAAAGTTTATTCTCAAAAGGATCACAATGCTGAGTTACAGAAATTTGGTTATTGTTTGGTTTACATGTAAAAAAAGTTTTTAAAAAAAAAAATTTTTATATTGTGATTAACAGAGTGTATCCACTAGAACGCTTAGCATGGCTGGAGGCATTTCGGGCATACTTAGTTTTATTCTTATTGTAAAATATTACAAATTCTGAGGTAAGTAGGTATATGGCTAAGTGACTAAATACTAGTTGTGAGTTTAGGAATGTGAAAGCTGGATTGTTTTTGGCACAGTACATAGTTTCAGTATTGGATTATCACAGGATTCATTATTTTAAGACTGGAGATTAATATTTCTGTTTATGTCAAGATGAGTGAGCGAGTGTAAGTGTGAACCACCACAGGTGTAATCGTGTAGTTAGTTGCGGGGTGTATCAGGGAGAAAAGAATGTTTCTAATGTAGTTTTGAAGTGGATGAATGTGTCTGCAGTTTCTAGAGTTCTCAGATAGGGTATTCCAGATTTTAGGGGCCTTTTATATAACATAGAAATTTTTGTAAAGGATTTATCGGACACGGGGAATGTCCGAAAGATGATTGTGTCTGTGTTATGCCTGGTGAGGTTCAGTCACAAACTATCAAGAAACGTTTTTAGGTCAAGGTGATATTAGAGTTAAAAATCAAGGTGCCTATTCTCCGGTGCAAAAAGTTAGAATAAGTTCACAAATTTGCCATTATATACCAAAGCTCATTTTATTTGATTCCACTTTATTGTTCATCCACAAATTATATTAGTCCATTTATATTATTATTTTTTATACTATAATTCTAAACTTAAAGTGAATTACCTTTAAAGTACTACCTACTTATCATATTCCCAAGCTCCATTATTTGATCATCACTTTATTTGTATTAGTCCCTTTTATATTGTCTCTTTTATTTTAGCTTAAAAAAAAAAAACTACCTTAGCTCATTATTTTACATTTGTTAAATAATTAAGGTGCTATTTTTTAGCTTAAGACTATTTACTTTGTTTTATACTTAATTCTAACTATAGATTCACTACAAATCCTGATACCAACCTCTTATTTAATGACTTAAATGAATCAAACAGTTACTGTAATTACTACACTGCAGAACAATCAAAGGCACTTCTCAGTGCCAACAACAACATAACTATCTTTAACTACAATATCAGATCTTTAAGCAAGCATTACGATGACCTCATAGTATTACTAAATTCCTTACATGCCAATATGTCCATCATTACACTAACTGAAACCTGGCTAAAGCCTGATAGTACAGATGTCTATGCCATTCCTGGTTACACAGCCATACACAACTGTAGGCCAGACCAACAAGGGGGTGGCACAGCCATATACTACTCAGACCAACTAGAATGTATCACTAATACTTGCACAAGGGATGAACATTGGGAATATATAATAGCCAAATTCAAATCCAAATACCTACAAAAACCTCTCACATTGATAAACATCTACAGAGTTCCACAGTCAAACATTAGCCAATTTAGTCAAAACCTAGGAAGTATGATAACTGATGCACACATGAACAAAGATCACTTACTACTACTCAGGTGACTTCAATATAAATCTCCTGCAAGACCAGACCCACACGTTACTGAATTCACAAACACAATGAGTAACTGTATGTTGCTACCAACAGTAACAAAACCTACAAGAGTTACAGAGACTAGTGTGTTTCCCTACTTGACCACATCTGGACCAACACCATATCCCTTTTAAAATCAGGCATAATTACAGATAATACCACAGACCACTACCCTACTTTTCTCATAACAACTCTTGGTAAATTACCCCAAGACACTACTAAAGTCACCTTCAGACTTCACAATGAGGCAGCCATTAATAACTTCACAACAGCAGTAGCAAACATTGACTGGCACACTGAGCTAGAAATCTATACAGATATTGACGAATGTATTAATAATTTTCTAAAAAAGACCCAATACCTCTATAACAAGCACTGCCCAAAAAAAAGTAAACAGATGACAGCTAAGAGATCTAAACAGTCCCGGGTTTAAACCCCACCCAGAAATTCTCAAACCCATAAATACAAAACACCAAAAATAAAAAAACAGAAACAGAGGGGTCAAATAACCAAGACCAAAAAAAAAACTTTAAACTCTTAAATCCAAAAAAAACCACCGATAAAAAAGGGAAAAAAAATTGTATTATAGAACGACATCCAACTTACGGGGGTGTTTAAAAAAAAACCCCGGGAAAACCCTATCGGGAAATTCGGGGGAAACCCAAAAAAGATATCATAAAATAGCGAAAAAAAAATTAGCAAAATCAGATAAACCCCCAACCCCCACCAACAGAAACAGAAAACCCGACTCAATACTTCTTCTAAAACTATAGGAAAAAAAAACCTTCCCCAATAAAATCCCAAGCTCAGAAAACCCCACCAAATAACTACCCACCGGCAACTACCCAAAACACATTTGGTTCCTACTCCGACTAACCCAACGAATCTCCCCTTATTATCAACACACTAAAAAACAAGGCAGGAGTTTTAAATCCCTTTACCACCCTTTAAAATACAAAAAAGTGTCACAATCTATCCCCAAAACTTTGGGCAACACTTTTTAAAACAAATCCTTTTGAATCCCCCAAACCTTTCCCCTACAGTACCCCAAAATAGCAAGGGTCACCCCGATCCACAAGGAGGAGCCCAAAACAGGTTGAATAACTAAACCCCAATATCCAACTTACACCCCTCTAAAAAAATCTTCAAAAAAATTAATTCATAAACGAATCTACTCCCCCCTTTCTCCCAAAACATACTAAACCCCCCGGGGGGGCCAAATTTTGGGATTCGGGCCCAAATAAAAATCCCAAATTTAATGCATAAAACCCCATGCTAGAACAAAATTTTACACTGCAAAAAGAAAAAAAAAGTCCCACTGGGGTCTTCTTTGACTTACGTAAACTTTTGTTTACATTTTAACCAGATTTGCCCAGAAAAATTGCCACACAAGGGGTATAAGGGGGCACTTCCTCAACTCCCCAAATCATACCTCAGCAACAAAGCCAATATTTGTATGCAAATGGGGAAAAACTTTTCTGCAAAACCCCAATTAAAAGTTGGTGTCCCACAGGGAAGTGCCCCTTGGGCCCTTTTCTCTTTCTCAAAAACAAAATACCTACCAAATCCCGCAACAAACTCAAAACCCACACTTTTGTAGATAAACACTCCTTATGTCTTCCTAAAACCCGACCCCAAAGTCTTGCTAGCCAATACTGTAAATACTGAATTAAAGAAAATACTACCCAAAATGGGGAAAACTAACAAACTTCCCTTTTAAACTTTGGGCAAAACCTACTTAAACCTCAGTTTGGTAACAGAGCACAGATGTCCCTATTAACATAATGAAAAAATGGACCCACCAATCACAAAGCTCACAGAGGAAAACCCTTTGGGAATCCCCCTTTGATAAAAAAACTCAAATTTAAAAACACATATACAAGAAATTCCCAAAAAAAATTTTCCAATACATAAGCATACATCAAAGATACGGTAACAATTTTTTTCCACAGTCACCCCCCTGGCCCTATACACCACTTTTTTTACCCCTATCTACCTATGGAATTTGCTTGGGGTTTCAAAAACCAAAAAACCCCCATCTAAACCCCAACTAATTACCCCAAAAAAAGGCTGAAAGTCAAAAATGATAACAAATTCCCGCGACAGGCAGCACCTTCCCCAAATTTATTCAAAACTCAAAAAACCTACTCACAATACAAAACACCCCCATACTTTTTACTGCCCCTTTTTTAAACATACACAGAACATTTAACTCTGATATAAAAAATAAAGTTAGTTTTGGGTTTTTTAAGGTTTAACATTTATGTAAATTAATTGAAAAAACTTTTTAAGATATACAATTTATAAGGTTTATTTATTCAAAATTTTTTTGGGGTTTTTGGGTGATTAAGGGGATTTTTGGGAGAAAGACTTGAATTTTTTAAACAGGAGTTTTTTTTTTATATTTACGGGTAATAAATTTCCCAATTTTGGGGCCCTTTTTATGGGGCTTTGATTTTTGAAAAAAGCGGAGATGGACACGGGGAACATCAAAGAGGGGGATCGGGGCCTGTTTTTGGCATGGGGTTTCTTTTGAGGGGGGGGGGCAAGGAAAATTTTTGGGGGGAAGGGGGGGTTTTAATTCAAGTTAAGCGTTCTATTATGTAATGGGTGCAGAAAATAAGTATGGATGGGGGGGAGGGGGGAGTGGGGGTTTAGTGTATTGAATATTGGTGGAGTGTCCCTGCCTGAAATGAAAAATTTTTTTACCCAATTCTAACTCACCCTTTTTTGGTTGGGAAATTAGTGGTCTGGGGATGGTTATTTTTTGTTGGGGCCCCAAAGCAAAAATTTCCCCCGTAGGTGAGATAGGGGTAAATAAAAAAAGATAAAAGGGCCCCAGGAGGGCGGACTGTGAGCTTTGTACCGTATCTTCGATAGAAACCTACATCGGGAAATTTTCTTAAAAAATTTTTTTTGTATATTTGTAAAAAATTTTTTGAGCCCTATCATAAAGGTAAATTTCCCTTTAAGAATTTTCCTCTTTTTGGGTTTTGGATAGGTGATCCTTTTATCATTATGTTAAGGGGGACATCTGTACTGTTCCCAAAACTAAAAATGAAGTAGGTTTTGTCAATGTTTATGTAAGTTTGTTAGCCCTCATCCGGGTAGATATTACATTTTAACTATTTTATGATAATTTTTGTTTTACTCGGTGCTTAAGTACATTTTTACTATGAAAAAATTTTTGGGGTTTTACCTGGGGGTTTAATGCCATTTTTACTTGTATGATAATTTTTGTGTTACTCTGGGGGGTTAATGTACATGTTCCTTTTAAATGATAATTTTTGTGTTATTTCTGGGGGTTTAATTTACATTTTAAACTAAAAAAGAAAATTTTTGTTTCCCGGGGTGGTTAATGTACATGTTACTATGTATGAAAATTTTTTGGTTACCCCGGGTGATTAATGTACATTTTAAACTATGTATGAAAATTTTTGTGTTACCTGGGGGAAAAAGTACATGAACAAAGTATGATAATTTTTGTGTTACTCGGGTGTTTTAATTACATGTTTTTATGTTTAAAATTTTGTTTTACCCTGGTGATTAATGTAAAAGTTACTATGAATAAATAATTTTTGTGTTACTCGGGGGTTAATGTACATGTTACTAATGATGATAATTTTTGTGTTACCCCTGGTGCTTAATGTACATTTTTATTAGGGTATAAAATTTTTTGGTTACTCTGGGGGTTTAAATGTAAAATGTTACTTTTAAAATGAAAATTTTTTTGTGTTACTCGGTGCTTAATGTACAGTTACAAAGAAATGAAAATTTTTTGTGTTACTCTGGTCTTAATTTACATGTTAATTTTGTATGATAATTTTTGTTTTAACTCTGGGGGTTAATGTACATTGATACGGGAGTTCCGCAGGAATTTGCCCTTTGGGTCCTCTACTCTTCCTCATATACATAAATGATCCCCCAAAACAACCCCCAAAAACCTAAAACCCCCATTCTTTTTTGCTGAGACACGATTTACCCCATCTCCCCACCCAAAACTTGCCCACCCTCAACCCCCATTGTTAACAAGGAGTTTATCAAAAAAATCGACTTGGATGAAAACCCAAAAAATTTAACGCTTAACACTGACAAAACCTACTATTTTATGTTTGGTAGCAGAGCGGGAGAGCACAAATTAAAAATTAAAGATCGACAAAAATCTAATTCCCAAACCCTAATGGGGGGCATATTCCTAGGCCTATCCCTTTTTGACAAAAACCCTGAATTTCAGCCCCCCATATCCAACACATAACCAAAAAAGTATCCAAAATGGATGGGATCCTCTCCAAGATACGATACAAAGTGCCTAAAAATCCCTTCTCACACTATACCACTCATTTATCCTACCTCACCAAGGCTATTTGTGCTTGGGGATCAACGCACAACACACCTAAAGCCAAAAATACCCCAAAACCAAAAAGCGCAGTAAATATAAATAAATCCCATCCCGGCAACCCCCCCCCCCACTCTTCATAGATCAAAACTTACTCCCTGTTCAGTACATCCAAAACTTTCTACGGGGCAATCTACATCTCCCAAAACCCTTTAAAACCCTTCCATTATCAACCCAAACCCCTAAAATCTTTCTTGATATTGGGACAGAACCCCCCGGCAAAAAACCAGCACAAACGTTTTATCTCTATGCATTCCCCGTGCTGACAAAACCTTTAAAAAAAATTTAAAAGTAGCCCAAAGGCCCTAAAATCAAAAACCCCACCCTACCTGAGAACTCTAGAACTGCAAAACCATTCATCACCTTCAAAACTACCATTAGAAAAAAACTTATCTCCCTGATACAACCCCATCAACTAACTACACAAAAATTACCACCGGGTTTGGTTCACACTTAACCCCACTCACCAATTTGACCATAAACAAAAAATTTTAAATCTCAATCAAAATAATGAATCCCGTGATACTCGAATACTAAACTATATACGGGCCCCTAAAAAAAAAGCATTCACATTGCAAAAAACTCACAAACTAGTTTTAGTGACTTAGCCATAATCCCAAATTTCCCTCATAATTTGAAATTTTTTTTAAAAATTAAAAATTTAAACTAAGTCTTCCTGAAATGCCTACCATGCTAGGGTTCTAGTGGTCCCACTCTGTAATCATTTTTTAAACTACATGAAAACCAAACAAAAAACCCAAATTCTGTAAACTCAGCATTGAAAACCTTATAAGAATAAACTTTGATTTGAATTTGTTTTGAATGTATGAAATTTTTTTGTGTTACCCTTTGCTTAATGTACATTTACTAAGTATGAAAATTTTTTTGTGTTACTCTAGTGGTTAATGTAAAATTTACATGTTTTAAAATTTTTTTGGTTACCCCTGGTGTTAATGCATTTTTACAAATTTGATAATTTTTGTTTTTACCTGGGATTAATGACATGTTATTTTTTGTATATAATTTGTTAAAGTGTATTTATGTGTATTTCTACCTAAAAATTTCCCTAACTTTTTGGGTTATTTTTGGGTTAAAAAATAAAACCTTGTTATAATGTTCGGGCCAAACCCAAATTTTTTTAATTATGTAACAAAAACCTTAAAAAATTACTAATTTAAACCTGCTTTTTGCCTCACCCCCTAACACCTGTTTCCTGCCTAAACCCACCTAAACCTGTTTGCTGCCTCATAAACCTAACACATGTTTGCTGCCCCCCACCTAACACCTGCTGCGCCTCCCCCCATTTTAACCCCTCTCCCCTGCCCACCACCTAAAAACCGTTTGGCTGCTTCACCACCTAACCCCCTGCTGCTGCCTCCCCAAACCTAACATTTGGGGTGCTCCCCCTCACCCCCCTAACATCTCCCTCTGCCTCCCCAAACTAACCCCCACTGTTGATGCTTCCCCCAAACTTAACATCTGCTGCCCCCTCACCACCTAAAAACCTCTGCCCCTCACCACCTAAACAACTGCTGCTGCCTCACCCCTAACACCTGCGCTCCCTTTAAACCCCCCCCTTAAACACCTGCTGCTGCGGGCTTCACCACCTAACATTTTGCTTTTTGCCTCCCATTTAACATCTGTTTTCACCCCTCCCCACCTAACAACTTCTGCTGCCTCAAACCTAACACCAGCTGCTGCCTGACCACCAACACCTGCTGCTCTGCTCCCTCCCCACCTAACACTTGCCCTCCTCACCACCAAACATCTCCCTGCTGCCCACCACCTAACACCTGCTGCTGCCTCACCACCTAAAAAAACTGCTGCTCCCTGACCACCTAACACCTCTGCTGCCTGACCACCTAACACCTGTTTGCTGCTCCCTTCCCCACCTAACACTTCCCTTTTCCCTCACCCCTAAAAAATCGGGCCTGCTGCCTCACCCCTAACACTTGGCTGCTGCCTCACCACCTAAAAAACCGCTGCTCCTCACCCCCTTTAACACCTGCTCCACTGCCTCACCAACTAACATTTGCTGCGGGCCACACCCCCTAACCCCCGCTGCGCTGCCCAAAAACAAAACACCTACCGTTTCCCCTCACCACCTAACCCTGCTACGCCTCACCACCCAACATCGCTATTTTGCCTCCCCAACCTAACAACTGGGGCTCCCCCTCCCCCACCAAAACCCCTTTCCTGCTGCTGCCCCCCACCAACTAACCCCACGGGGCGCCTACCCCCCAAACCCCCTGCAACTCCCTCACCCCCAAAAAAACTGCTCCCTGCCTCCCCACCTAACACCGCTGAGCCTGACCACCTAACACCTGCTGCTGCGCTGCCCTGCCCAAACCTAACCCCTTTCGCTGTGCTGCCTGACCACCTAACACCTGCTGTCACCCACCACCTAAAAACCCCTGCTGTTCTGCATCACCCACCTAACACTTGCTGCTGCCACCCACCTACACCTGCTGCTGACTCACCCCCTACACCTCCCGCGGGCCTCACCATCAACAACGCTGCTGCTGATTTCCCCCACCTAACACTTGCTGCTGCTCCCCTCACCCCCCAACACCTGCTGCTGCTGGTTCACCACCAAAACCCCTGCTGCCGCCTCACCACCTAGCACCGGGCTTTTTGCTGCCTCCCCCTCCTAACACTTCGCTGTCTCACCACCTAACACCGGGCTGCTGCACCACCTAACACCTGTTTCTGACTCACCACCTAACACCGCGCATTGTTTTCACCACCTAACCCCTTTCTGTTCGGGCCTCCCCAAACACCTCTGCTGCCTTAAACCTAAAAACCGGGGCTCCTCCTGAGCACCTAACACCTGCTCCTGCCTGAGAAATGCAAAAAACCAAATTCCCCTTAACACCTGAGCCCCTGACACTAAACATCTGACCCATTTAACACACTCAATACCAAGCACCTAACACCTGCGCCCCTGAGCACCTGCACATTCAACACCGAGCATCTAACACCTGCCACACTCAACACGAGCCGGGACACTCAACACCTGAGAAACCTGACACACTCAGCACCTGAGCACCTAAACACACTCAACACTTGAGCACCTTTTCCCTCACACACTCAACACTGAGCACCAAAACACACAAAAACACCTGAGCAGCTAACACAGTCAAAAAACCTGGGAGGTAACACGTCAACAAGACACAGACATATCATTCGGGCCCGCCTTAATACACTATATTTCATGGCCCAAACCTCTCTATTTATCATCTAGCACATAATTTTTATTTTGGGTAATAAAGGCAGTTTTACCCCACCTGTGTTAGACACCACAGTGTTACTCCCCCCTGTTTAGCCCCCAACAAACACTGTTTTAAAATTGTTGCCCTTTTTTCCCTTCTTTGTTGGGTTTATAAGGCCTCTGAAAAGCATCACCGGGTTAAAAATTTTTTCTCGATGCAACCAGAAAAAATTTTTTCCCCAAAGGGCTTGGCGATGGGGAGAAAAGGAAGGGAAATTTCCCTTTGTAAATAAGATAAAAACTTGAATTTTCCCAAATTAGTTTCCGGGGGACGCCCTTGCCAAGTCCCAGCAAGAAAAGCCCGCCCACACCACACCAATTTCCCAAAAACCGGCGGGCCCACCAAAGACCGTTTAAAAAATTTCCCTTTTGAGTGGAAGAAATGGAGCTGGATAAAGTAAGCGAGGTACAAAGGGGCCCCCCTGTAGTGCCCCCCCCGGTGCCCCCCCCTGTAGTCCCAGGGGCCCCCCCTGTAGTGCCCAAGTTTCCCCTCCTTATTTCCCGGCGGGCTATAAGATTTAGGGCAAACGTCCCAGAAGACCGGGGGGGGGGGGAGGGGGATTTGCCAGGGTACTCAGGGGAAGAGAGACGTTCCCACCCAACAAGGCGACAAAAGAATCTATTTTTAACTATCCCCAGGGCCCAAAAACCAACAACACAAGTTGTTGTTGTTTTTGTTATTTTTTAGGGCCCCTGACAGTGTAAAAGTTTGAAATTTAACCCTGACTTCCGGGGCCGGAAAAAGGGAAACCCAAAAGAAGTGGGAAAGGGTTAAGTAATAACAAAATAATTTCACATAAGTAAGTTTTTTCAGGGATACACAAATATTACATAGATTCATACATATCAGCATATGTGTAAAATACCTAGGATAAACCCCAAAAAAATCAACAGGGGGGACCTTTTTTTCCATTAGGGGCCTTTTTACCTTATTTTATAAAATAAAGGGTTTTAATAATTTTTTTAATATTTTTGTTGGGAAAAAAAAAATTTTCCCTAATTATACTGTATAATTTTTTTTTAATTAAAAAATACAAGATTAAACATTAAATGTTGTTCCCAAATTTTTTTTGAATAGAATTTAAACCCAGTTTCCTCTGCCCTGCACGGGTGTGCGGGGGGGAAAAGGTCGACACAGAGCATCAGGGTTTTGGGGGGAAATGGGTTTGAATGTAAAAATGAGGGGGCTGTGAAAACGTGGAACCCGGAAAATTGGGATTCAAAGGCGGCCCCAAGGGTTTTAAAATTTGACCTCACTTCATAATAGGGAAATGTCCGTAACGTTCCTAGGAAGATGAGGGAACGTGATTTACGGGGCCACCAAAAAATAAAGTGGTTTAAAAATTTGTGAATAATGGGAGGGCCAGTGGGGAAATGGTGGGGTCGCCATGGAGGTCCCAGGGAAAAAAACCCTGATTTTTTTTTCATCCCCTCAAGGGCCCCAGATCTTTAAAAAGTGACCCTAATGTGTATAATAATTAAAGAACAGAAATCGTCTTTGAATGGTAAGTAATCAGTGATAATGAGGGAAATGAAATAAGTGCCCTGCAAACCCAGTGAACCGTTAGCCTCGTGTTTTCCCCTCCTGAGGATAGTGAAAATTTTCATGGAGTCACGACTTCTAAAACAGGATAAACCGACAGATACCTTTATCCTGCTGGAATAAAAAACCCCTGTCGGTTTTAAAAAGGACATCGGGAAAGATAAGGTGAAATGGAGGAAATAAGGAAAACAAAACACCCACAAATTAAATAACCCTTCTATTATAGCAGACCGATACTGGCCAGGTTTTGGTATGTTGTAATTGGGTAGGTTAGGGGATCCAGCTAAAATCAAATTTACCACCAGAGAATAGTTTTAAAACCCGGGGTTTTCCCCGGAGAGAGTTCTGGGGGGGCCCAAACCCCCCCGGCCCCCCCGGGCCCGTTTACCAGGCCACCTGGTGGGGTCAAGCCTGATCAACCAGGGGTGGGTTTCTGCTGGCTGCACGCAAACCCAAAGTACGAGCCACAGCCCGGGTGATCAGGAACGACTTAGTGCTTGTCCCGTGGGCCCCTTGAAACTACCAGGGGGGGGGGGCTGTTGGTAACCCCCAAAAATGTGTCTGGGAGGGAGTTTTAACAGTCTCGGGCCCCTGACACTTAAAGGGATGGTCCTTAAAGTGCTAGTGACACCCCTGCTTTTTATTGGGGGGGGGGTGCATTTGTCTGGGCCAAAATCTTTTTTCTTTTTATAGTGGGGTAATTTTCTGTCAAGTTCCGGGACTTGTCCCTCCAGTATTTTTTCCCGGTGTATATAATCCCCTTTCTCTCCCCCCCTGCGTTTCCCGGGAATACAGGTTTAGGAACCTCAATGCTCCCAGTAATTGAGGTTTTTTTTACTCCGTTTTGGCCCCCCCTGAAAGTTTCCCCTGTACATTTTTTAGGTCGGAAAAAACACCTGCCTTGAAAGGTGCTTTTTAAATGTGCCCGCAAAAACTCCAGCCCAGATAGAACAAGTGACCCAAGAGTTTTCATCATGGGCTTTGGGCCCCCCTAGTCGGGAAAGGTTTCCCCATTTTCCACTTTTCCTTTTTTTTTAGCAATGCGATTGATACAATGTTATGGTCCTTGAAGGGAGATCCTCCGACATGATTTACTCCCGGGGGGGTTTTACCCTTGGGATTTCGCTCTATTTTTGGCCAGAAAAAATTTTTTTTGTACCTGATGAAGATTTAATTTCCTCATGTTTACCCTATCTGATAATTGGGAAAATTTTTCATCGTTGGGAACCCCATTTTTGTTTTTGCGCCCACTGAAAGATTTGGTGATGTTTCCCCTGGAGCCTTGCAGTGTCTGGGAATGGAAGACACGTCATGCAGATTCGGTGCAACTGCAAAGGAAGACAAAGGTTTGTGGCGACATCCTTGTCTGGTTTGGGGTAGAGGATGAGGGGAAAAATATGGGACCGGGACTGTGCCCCTTTTGGAACAAGCTTTTCACCGTAGCTGCCCCGGACCTTTTTTCTCTTTTTGACGACTACTCTCTGTGGGTTTTGGGTTTGTGAGAAAATTTTAAAAGATCCATCGACCGAAAATTTTTCCCGTTATTCCTTAAACACCCCATTTTCTGCGCTTTTAGCCATGGTCCCCACTTGTCGAAGGCTTTTTCAAAATCGATAAATTACAAATGGGATTCTTTTTGCCCTTTTAGTGCATTTTGGACCTTTTGGGGAGTGATCCCAAAATTTTGGACAGACAGGGCGACCTGTTCTAAACCCATGTTGCCCCCGGTTTTGTAACTGATGGGGGTTTTAGATGGGAAAAATTTTGGGAAGTGGTGGGATTAAAGTACAAATGTTTTTCTTTGATTGGTATATCAAAGTGGGAACCTAAACCCCCCCTTTAATTTAGTTAAACAAAAAAAAACCAATCAGGGCCACAATTAATAGCGCTGTACTTGGGGTTTTTTTTCTTTTCCAAATTTAAAACTGGCCCTTTGGGTAGATATGGTAAGAAATTTTGGAAGGGGCGAGGGTGCCACCTGCAGTGACCCCAAAGGGGTTAAGGGTTTTCTCACAAAGTCTACCGGGATGACTCCCGGTAAACAAAAATAGTTTTTTTCTCCCAATAATCACTCGTATGCATGTAATGTTTGAGGGCGTACAGGGAGCGCCCCTATTTAAAATTTTTCCCTATCTGCCCCCCTGGGCCTTCCTGAACCAGAGGGAATCATGAAAAAATTAAATTTAAATTTTTTTTTTTAATAATTAAGTGAATGATTGAAGGAAAAATTTTTGGGGATAGAGTTAAAACATATTTAATCGATCGAGTGGGGAGTTTACCTGGAGATTTACTTTTGGGGTCCAAAAGCCCCCGCGGCCCGGTCTGTGACCAGGCCTCGTTGTGGACAGCCCCCCGATCAACCCGGGTTTTGCTGCTGGCCCGCACGCAAACCAACTACGAGCCCCCCACCCGGCTGAAACAGGAAAATGAATTTTTAAGGGGCTTTTCCGTGCCCGCTTGAAAAACGCCAGGGGTCTGTTGGTAAACCCCCTTGTGTGCTGGGAGGGAGTTGAACAGTCCCGGGCCCCCGACCCCTTTTTGTATGGTCTCTTAACGTGCTAGTGACACCCCGCCCATTTGGGGGGGGGTGGTGCCCTCGTCTGCCAAGTCTTTTTCTTTCCCTATGTTTTTCCTGGAGTTTACCTGGAGAGAGTTTCGGGGGTTTAAAGCCCCCCCGGCCCCGGTCTGTGAAACCCGGGCCTTTCCCGGTGGAAACAGCGCCTGAAAAAAAACAAACCCGGCCCGTTTTGCTGCTGGCTGCAAAGCCAAAACCCAAAGAACGAGCCACAGCCCGGCTGATCAGGAACTGACTTTAGGGGCTTGTCCAGTGCCCGCTTGAAAAAACGCCAGGGGCGTTGGTAATCCCCCTTTTGTTTGCTTGGGGGGCAGTTGAACAGTCTCGGGCCCCGACCCCTTTTTGTATGGTCTCTTAACGGCTAGTGACACCCCTGCTTTTCATTGGGGGGGTGGTGCAAACGTCCCGCCAAGTCCCTTTTTTTTTTCGTAGTGAGTGGGTTTTCGTGTGGGAAGTTCGGTAAATAGTCCCTCTAGGATTTTCCAGGTGGATATAATTCCCCTGTATCTCTCCAGGGAATACAGGTTTTAAAAACCCCAAGCGCTCCCCCTAATTGGGTGTTTTATCTCCGTTATGCGCGCCGTGGAGTTCTTTTGTACATTTTTCCCAGGTCGGGAATTTCCCCCTGCCTTTAAAGGGGCTGTTAGAGTGGGAGCAATTTTTCCAGCCTAGATAGAACAATGACCTAAGAATGTCATCATGGCTTGGCCTCCCTAGTTTTGAAGGTTCTCATTATCCATCCTTCTTTTTCTAGCAGATGTGGGTTGATAAAAAAAATTTTTTATGGTCCTTGAAGGTGAGATTTCCCCCGAAAATAATCACTCCCAGGTCTTTGACGTTGGTGTTTCGCTCTATTTTGTGGCCAGAAATTTTTTTGTAACCCCTGATGAAGATTTAAATTTTCCCCATTTACCCTATCTTTGTAAAATTTAAAATTTTTTTCATCGTTTAACTTTATATTGTTTTCCCTGCAGCCCACGAAAGATTTTTTGGGTTTTTTTTCTGCCTGGGGCCTTGCAGTGGGCCCGCAATGGAAGACACTGTCCCTGCAGTTTGGGTGTCATCTGCAAAGGAAGACACGGGTGCGTGGGAACATCCTTTTTCTATGTCGATATGAGGATGAGGGGAAAAAGATGGGAGCGAGTACTTTTGCCTTGTGGGAACAAGCTTTTTTAAACCCTACTGCCTCGGACCCTTTTCTCTGTTGATGACACTCTCTTGTTCTGGTTTGTGAGGAAAAATTTTAGATCCATCGACCGACTTTTCCTTTTATTCCTTTTGCGTGCAATTTTTTTTTGCTATTTCGGCCCTGGTCAAACTTTTCCCAAGGCTTTTGCAAACTGTTTATATTACATCTGCATTTTTTTTGGGCTTTTAGTGCATTTAGGACCTTGTCGTATGGGTCCCCTAGTTGAGAGAAAACAGGAGCGACCTGTTCTAAAACCCCTGTTTCCCTGGGTTTTTGTAAAATGATTGGGGTTTTTTTAAAATGGGGGGGTGATCTTTTTTTTTTTAGGGGGCCTTTTAAAAATTTTTATGATATGGGATGTTTTGTGATTGGTCTGAGTTCTTTCTGTTGCTTTAAATGCCCCTTTGTTGGGGGGGGGCAAAGTCTGTTGTTTTTAGTAACTGAGGGACACCCCCGGGCCATGCTCCCCTCCATAGAGGAAAAAGGGGTCGTGATAGGGGGGGTTTTTGCAGTTCTTGGGGGAACACAGAGTTTTCCCTGAGTCCCCGGGCCCGGGCAGAGTGCAGGGCATTCTTTTTTCGCCTGTTCGAAGTATTTGGCGTCAGGATAACATCGGATAGGGTTTTGTTTAAACCAAAATTTTTGGGGTCCTCATAAAAAATTTATTTTATCTTCGACTCCCCAGTCTGGGTTTGCGGGTTGCTAAAAAATGAGTCCCAAAAGGGACTTTAGTTTGCTCACTCATTTCCTTTCTGTCTTTTGGGGTAGGACCCATCTTGTTTTTTAAATAAGGGGGGCCCCAAAACTGGACGTTGTTCTCGAAATTTTTATTTTTGGGGATAGGGAAAAAAATACTTTTTGGGGTTTTTTTTCGATTTCATTTTTGGCTTTTGTTCTTCCCCCCGATTCCTGACTCCTAAAGGATTCTTTTAGGGTTTAGGGTTTGATGCTTTCTATTTTTTCTGACCAGTGTCCCCCCTTGGGGGGGGGGGGGGGGGGGGGGGGGGGGGGGGGGGGGGGGGGGGGGGGGGGGGGCATTTCAGATATATTGACCTCTTTTAGCCGCCTGTTATTCTTTTCCGTTTCCGAAAGGGAGCGCCTGTTTTTTCTATTTTAAAATCACTCCTCCTTTTTTTTTTAGAGGAATAAACTTGTGCCCAAAAATCGGTGCCACCGAGTTTTTAAACTGTTCTAGGGATAAGTTTGGGTCCTGTGTTGCTTAGTATATCTTCCCAGCTTATTTTCGGTTTTAAATTGGTTTACTTGGTCCCACTTTATGTTTTTTTTATTGAAGTTGAATTTTTGGGGAATGCCCCCCTCGGGGACTATCCCCCATTTTGTCCCGGGCCCGGGGGGTCCACGCATACATGTCTGAAACCCCAATTATGTTTTTTGACTGAGTATATTGTTTTTTTTATATGGTGGGCATTTCTTTTCAGACATCATTGTTTTTGAAGATAGGGCTTTGGGAAAACTCCAGTCAAATTGGGTCTATTAAATTTGGGTGGTTTTTTAAAATAATTTTGTGCAGAGATTTACAAGCTTTGTGTAGTGTGGGTTTTCATCAGAGGGTGCCTCCTTGGGGTTATTTTCTGCAAAAAATATTAATTGCAATTTTTCCTCCATTTTTTAGGGGCCCTTTAATTTAAGTCCCCCAGGGGCAAGGGTGTTGGGTGGGAGAGCTGGGAAAATTTTCCAAAAACAGTGGGCAATTTTTTTTAAAAGCTGTTCCTGGAATTGCTGGGATGTTGCATCCCGGGGGCTTTTAGACTACCAAAAATGACTAGGGTTTTTGGGTTTTCGACCTTTACTGCTAAAACTTTCCCCTACAACCTTTGAAAGGGATTTAAACAGTTTTGTGCAAACAAGGAAACTCTGCAATGTAAATGGCCAACCCCCCCCCCTTTTGCCCTTTTACTTTTTTCCATCTGTAAGGTTTTTTTAACCCCGGGACCTTTTTTTCGTTGCCCAAAGGGTTCCCTTTATTTTTGGGTTCCCCAGTGAAACCGCGAAAATTGGGCCCTTTTCCTCTGCAAGCAGTCCACGGGGAAAGGTATTTTGGGTTTTTTGTTGCTGGCTTTAGACCCTGTATAAATTGGGAAAGAAGAATGTTATCGGACTGGTGGGGGTTGTTTGGGACTGGGGGGGATTTTTTTTTTTCCGGGAAATTTGTATCTGTATCTGTTGGTTTGGAGTGGAGGCCTCGACTGTGGTTCCACTCCAGGGAAAGACTGGATTTGGTGACGATTTCTGCCCTTTTTCCCGCCAGTTTTTTTTTCCCTTTTTGGCACTAAAAACCTCTCCCTCTTGAGTGGCTGTGGCTACCCAGGTTTTCCAATGGCCTGGATGTTTTTGTATCTTTTTGTCCCCTTTAGATGGTATGGCCTGCAATTTAAGTTATAGCACAGTCTTTCCTGTACTGAAGAGGTACACAGTTCAGGGTGAAAAAGCTTACAGGAAGGGAGTTTGCATTTTCCTGTTGTCATATGGCATGGCATTTTCTAGGTGGTCATAGTTGCACGTCCCATCTGTTTTTTCCAGATTTCCCATGCCAGCAGATACCAAGTGCATAGTATGTGCACAGGCTTGGTTTCCGTTTGCCTTGGGTTTTCTGGGTGACGTTTCCCTGTTGGCGCATGTTTCCCTGTCTTACTTCTATCCTCCCTAGCACCAACAATGGAGCTCCCACCAGTTGTTTTTGGTAATAAATCCTCACTATTGCTAGTGGAGTCCTCTTGTTTGCTATTTCCTGCAGTATTTCTAGTTTGCAATATTGGTTTTATCTTATCTTTGACTACACTTGTTTCCCTACTATGGCTCCTGTCCCCTATGAGTCATTTATATGTATTCCTTCCTGCGTATAATTCCCGACTACCTGGACAAAATCTCCAGCTTCACTATTACTGTCTCCCAGACAGCATCTCCAGCTTCACCATTACTGTCTCCCAGGACAGCACCTCCAGCTTCACCATTACTGTCTCCAGGATAGCACCTCCAGTTTCACCATTACTGTCTCCCAGGACAGCACTATCTGCCCCACATTTATTGACTACCAGACATCACCTCCAGCCTTACAGTTTGTGTCTACATGGCCAGTATCAAGGGCAGTACCATTCAGCCCAGACTTTTATGTTCCCATCTGTTGTAGAAAGCTCCAGTTTTCTATGACAGCAGCTTTGATGTTGTCCTCTTTTAATACCCTTGTGATTTTAGTCCACAGATTTTCCTCATTTGGGCATACCCAAAAACACTTCCTGTTTTAATACTGCTTGTAGCTAGTTCTTGGATATCTGCACAAGGGCACAATGGTATTGATGACTGGACAGACATTTTTCTTAACAAATACTTAGACTATACAACAAACCTTGTCCTATAAAAACGAAACAGATCACAAACAAACGGCTTGGTTGCCCATGGCTAACCAGCACCATTCTGAAATCCATTGACAAGAAACACCAATATGAAAAGCAATATAGACAGGGTTAATACACAAAGATATCTTAAACACTATTCATCAGTTCTCACCAAAGTAATAAAGAAAGCCAAACAACTATACTACTCCAGTAGATTCACAGACACTAGAGGAGATATAAAAAAGACTTGGAAAACACTCTCTCAGATTCTAGGGACCCACAAACTGAAAAAAACAAAGAATATTGTCCTAACTAAACCTAATGAAACACCACTACATCCAACTGACACAGCTAACAAGATAAACGACTCCTTCTCAACATAGGATCTAATCTCGCCAATAAAATCCCACATACCAAATGCCCATGCCGGGACTACCTAGATGGGAATTTCCCCAAATTCCTTCTATCTTGCACTAATTATAAAGTCACTTGAAAACAACTCAGGGAATCTGTCTAATGTCCCACCATTACTGTACAAGCGAGCGGCCCATATCCTTTTTGCATGCATTTCATTACTTTTTAACAAATCACTAGAAACTAGCACCTTCCTGAAACTACTCAAGATGGCAAGCGTTACACCAATACAAAAAGGTGTGACCCTACAGACTTAAACAACTATAGGCCAATATCAAACTTACCATTGCTATCCAAAATCTTTGAGAAACTCGTGCACAGGAGACTAATATTCATTTATAACAGTACAAAACATACTCAACCCCTGCCAATTTGGATTCAGGAAAAATAAAAGCACTAATGATGCAACAGTTAGGCCTGAGTGGTTGAGGGGAGAGGACGTGTGTGTTGAGTGAAGTCCTAGGCCTTCTATATCAGAACTGCTTATCTTCACCCGACTGATAACTCATCATGCAACAAATATCGTTGGAGTGCAGCTGAATTGCTGCTGGAACTCTTATGTGTGAACTGTGACTAGTGATATACCTAGTGAAACACAAACATCTTGATTTAAAGTGGCTGTAGGAGGCTACACCTTCACTCCACCTCGCCTCTCTCCCCTCCTTCCTCGATTTGGAACTCAGCCATTCGCCTCTATTTACTTATGGTCTAGAGGCGGTTTTTGCCAGACCACATAAATGCTTGAGTGCCCGTGTCAGTCCTCTGTGCGCACATCCACTCACCTTACGAATAAGTCTCCTGTGTGCCTACCTGCCTGCTACAAGCAAATATCCTAGTGGTTGTGTTAAGTGCTGCAGATTTGTTGTAACTATTTGCACGAGTGATTTCACTGACTTAGGACATTGTGCTACCATCAGTACCTACGTAGGCTTAAAATGAGTGAGGAATGTCTGGCCTGCTGGGTGACCTTGAAAATGGCACTATAAACTCGCATGCCACTTACACACCCATACTGCGTGTGTCCAGTGAGGTGAATGTCCCTTCCTCGACTTTCCTATTCACCGTATCCCTTAGCTCGTCGCCATTATCTACATATGAATAAGGGCGAGTTTAACCGATCCAGGCTAAAACAGCACTCCAAGCCAGCTTGCCAAGGTCAAGTTACACTGCAGTTACATCTCTTCTGAATCCCAGAATGCCTTTGTGAACGTTCTACAGTGTTCCGACCGTACCTTCGTGTTGTTAGAACTCTTGTGTGTGAGTTGTGACATACCTAGTGAAACACTGGAATTAGTTTTCCGTTTTGAAAGGCTAGTATCTGTAACTCCTTCGGAGACGGCTTTTTAACTGTAACAAGCCAGAGGTTCATCTATAAACATATTAATTTTGTGCTGATTTATTTGTCCACAGAGTGAAAATTTGTCTGTCATTTCCTAGACACGTGTGCTAGCTGTGTTAAGTGCTGCGGGTTTGGAGTAATTAACGAGTAGTGCAATATTGGTTACTCTCGAGACGAACTGTGGCCCCGTGAATGACCTTGAAAATCGCACTGCGACCCGCAGGCCACTACAACCCACATTGCCTGTGTCTAGCGAGGTGAATATCCCTTCCTTGTCCCTTCTATTCACCGGTATCCTTTAGCCCATCGCCAGTGTGAAACTCCTGTCAGCTATGAGTATAGCTGATGGTGTTGACGTAGATGATAGTGAAGGCAGATTTGAAACATATTTTAGTAAACAGGCTCGGAAAAAAGAACGAGGCTTCCAGAGAAAGCTTGCTGAAAGCAATACAGTGGGCACACACCCTCCCAAAGCTGTCAGGTTAGATTTCCCTAACAACACTGATCAAGAGACCAAGTTTAACTGGTTTTTTTCGAAGCTAGTGTAAACAATCATGAGAAAACGATCAAGTTTTGTCCGCGATGAGATAACTACGTCTGTGTGCCTAATGATTCAGCATTTATGGACAAACTTCTCACTCACGAATATGCCAACATCAAACTCCGAGCTGCCCCACCAAGGGCACCTAAAGTGCTTATTATCATCTACAACGTCAACAAGCACTTGAATCCTCAATATCTGGCGTCAGAGCAAGTTACAAGCCCTCGTCGACTTTCCAACGGTCTGATATTAGCTGAGTGGACTGGCCAGGGGACTCTGCCATGCTATATTCATTCCCGTGGAGCCCTCAACAGACGCTATTACATTGCATTGTACAGACCTCCTCAACGTCGAATGTTATAAGTGTCAACGCTGGGGCCACATCGCCAGGAAATGCCCATCTAAGTCACACTGGTGTGCAGTCAGTCTCGGCTGAGTGTTGAGGGAGTAGACGTGTGCTGGGGATCTGGACCTACTAATTCACAGGCCTACCCATTTCTCCCGACTGATAAGTCATCATTAAAACTCCTACTGTTGGAAGACAGCTTCAGTGTTGTGAGAACTCTATGTCGAGCTGTGACTAAGGATATACCTAGTCAAACACTGAAATAGTTTTCCTTTTTGCAAAGGCCCTCACAGGCCTCTGCTTCCCCTCTGCCTTTCATTTGACCTCAGCCTTTCGCCTCTATCAACATAGAGTGTAGAGGCGAATTTTGCTAGTCCACTGCTACTCGTGCCTCTCAAAATGCTCACAACTCATCGCTCTACCAACCTGAGGAATAACGACGAGTGTGCAGTCCTACGTGAGTTGGTAACCCAGGTGTCCACACACTGAAAATTCGTCTTTCACTCCAAGACACGTGTGCTAGAAATTCTGCAAGTTGGAGTGAGTAACAATCTCTACGAGTATTTCAGTGTGTGGTAACTCTTGAGAAGTCTGCCTCAGCCTGTGACCTTGAGCGAGGCACTGCATCACCTGCCTGAGACTTTCGCCCATATTGACTATGTGAAGAAAGGCGAATGTGCGTGCTCAGTTACCTCTGCTGTTCTCCTGTATCCCCAACTCTCCTCCTTTAAACTCAGCCGTTCGCCTCTATCAACGACGTGCAGTGTAGAGGTGTATTTTGCTGCCCCAATGGTACTCGACTCTCTGAGTTCCGCAAGTGCCGCAGATTTGTTGTAACTATTTGCATGAGTGATTACGCTGACTTAGGACATTGTGCTACCATCAGTACCTACGTAGGCTTAAAATGAGTGAGGAATGTCTGGCCTACTGGGTGACCTTGAAAATGGCACTATAAGACCCGCATGCCACTTACACCCATACTGCGTGTGTCTAGTGAGGTGAATGTCCCTTCCTCGACTTTCCTATTCACCGGTATCCCTTAACTCGTCGCCATTATCTACATATGGGATAAGGGCGAGTTTAGCTGATCCAGGCCAAACAACGCTCCAAGCCAGCCAGTGAAGGCCAAGGCTACATATGTTTCTGAATCCCAGAATGCCTTTGTGAACGTTCTACAGTGTTCCGGCCGTACCTTCGGTGTTGTGAGAACTAGTTCTTATGTAGTGAAAATTTGTCTGTCATTCCAAGACACGTGTGCTAGATGTGTTAAGTGCTGCGGGTCTGGAGTAGTAGTACAGTGTGGGTAACTCTCGAGACGACTGTGGGCCCAGTGAATGACCTTGAAAATTGCACTGCGACCTGCAGGCCACTACACCCATATTGCCTGTGTCTAGCGAGGTGAATATCCTTTCCTTGTCCCTTCTCCTTTCTCGATTTGGAACTCAGTCGTTCGCCTCTATTTGCTTGTGGTCTAGAGGTGGTTTTTTTGCCAGACCACATGGGTGCTTGAGTGCCCGTGTCCTCTGTGCCGCACTCCGCTCATCTTGCGAGTGTCTCCTGTGTGCCTGCCTGCCTGCCTGCTGCAAGCAGGTGTCCGGGTGGTTGGCGCGGGCTTGGTGAGCACAGTCAAGCAAGCTTGAGGGCAGCACTAAAAGCTAGCCAGAACAAGCTAAGGCAGCCTGCAGTAATAGCTGTCCTAGGGCCCAGCATGTCTGTATACGTTCTGCAGTGCTGCTGGCATACCAGTGTTTCCTGTAGTGGCTTGAGAACAATTTGACGAGCATTGCAGTGCTGACATTTTGAGCGGGACATGCCAGAGGTTCACTTATAAACATAGTAAGCTTGTGGTGATTGGCTTGTACACAGTGAACATTCATCTGTCATACGTGTGCTAAAGTGTTAAGTGCTGCTTTCCCCAACAGTTAATTGTCATTTGTAAGCCTGTATTAAGACTTTAAAAAGGCTCAGAGTGTACTTCAGTGTAGTGACTCCTTACATTTGATAAATTAGTGTAACACATGCTCTGCTCAGTGTAACTGAACATTAAATACGGTTACATAATTAAGTTGCTTGTCCTAGTGTCATTTTGTGTTTTCTAATACATTTTCTCGTTCAGACTGAAACTTTACTGCTAAATTCCCAGTAATATTTCAAATTGCAGTGTTCATCTGTGTGTGAGTGTGTAACTTATGCTTTGTATTTTTACTGTGAACAAGCTTACTCGCTGCATAATGTTCAGTTTCATGAATACTTTCTTACTTGAGTAATTCGGTTACCTTTCAACTGTGTTAAGCAAGAGTCAGCCTGTTAACATCTATGTTCCTTGCCATCGCATCTAGTGGGTCTAGCGCCTAGTTAAAATTGTAATAGTAACAATTTGCAATCATTATACTTCTAGTTATACATTGTGTAAATTGTTTTAGACTATTTGATCAACTGGATTGTAGTGTTTAACTTCTGATACACCAATTTAATGACTGCAGACACGCACTGACACATAATAAACACATTAAAACGCTGGTAACTCCAGAAGCCGGGCCTAGTGTGTGACCTTGAGAAGTTGAGTGTGTTTATTACGACCAGCGGTGTACCACTCTCACCTATATTTACATCAACAAAAGTGTATTCTAAGTGATAAAGTGTACACTTGGTGTACCTGGTAACACTTGTCATACATAGTAACGCGTGTGTAAGTGAGATTGTTTAGGTACTGGTTCATCTATCTACAGCTGCACACTTATGCTTGCATACATGTATAACATAGTAACGTGTGAGTTACCCAGGATGGACCAAGGAAGTCGACCAGAGTGATTTATCTCATTGTCATTGTAACATTACCTTTTTTTTTTTTTTTTTTTTTTTTTTTTTTTTTTTTTTTTTTTTTTTTTTTTTTTTTTTAGTAATACTGTTTACAATCTATGGTTGGGGTAAGAGGTTGTCTTCAGCATTCATTGTGATGTCTGCTATATTATTATTTCAGTGAGGTACATTAGGTGGCAGTAGCCTGAACTAACTCAAGTGGAAGTTATCATTGAATTTGAACCTCATGTTTAATGTGATGTATGTCAGAATTCTAATTTTATGCTCAATATTACCTACTTTGTCTCTCTCTCTCTCTCTCTCTTCTCTCCTCTCCTCATCTCTTCATCTTTCTTCATTGCCTCGTCCTGTACTCATCCTCTTCCTCTCTTCTACTTCTTCTACCTCTCTCTCTTCTCTCTCTCTTTTCATCTTTGTAATTGGTTGATATGGTGGTAAGACCTCGCCTGTACTATCCATTATACATTTATGTACCATATTCTTACCACATACAGGGAAAAGGGCTCTGAGTGTGTTTTGTTGTGGTTTTCGTATTGAGTGGTGTGTCCTGTGTGGTATAGGTTGGAGGTGTTCATTGAACAAGAGCACTTGTGTCTTGTGATCTATTTTGGACTTCTGACTTTGTAGTGAATAATTGCTCTTGCAAAGCATAAGGAAAGATAAGCGAGAATTCTGTGTTTGTAGTCTTACACCTGAATCAATCACTGGCAAACATGGCAACTGTCGTAGAGGAACTATTCGCAGGAGGAAATAAGATAGCTTCAAGACCTTAAAATTAAACAAAAAGCAAAAAGCGGAAAGGGCTAGAGCGCGACGTAATCAGACTCACTTGACCGTACACAATGTGATTCTAACGTCCTGTGCACAGAGGCTCAAGAAGTCTTATCTTCAAAGAAGAATGTGTTAACTGAACTTCCTGACAACCACCCACTGCCTGCTAGTGTGCATGCTAATGGAAGCTTAAACAAAGCATCCAAATCCAAGGATCCATTTGAAAAACCACAACTTTGGTGTTTGTGGAACAGTATAAGAGCTGAATAATGATCACTTAGTACACCTTATGGGATATTAACTGCTCCGACCTTCCATGCAACCTCACCACTTAAAAAATGGTCGTATCATAATCTTTGGATACTCCTCTCTGCATGGACCCATCCCATTTGACTCTAAAAGTGAGGCATATCACAAGCCATAAAAAGACTTTAAAGGAAAATCCTAATTATTGCCAGTTGGGTAGTCCAGTGCCCCTCCCCCGAAATCTGGGTGCATGGTTACGTTTCTAAACATCGCAATGAACCACCCCCTAAACGTAGGTGTTACAAATGCCAGCACATGCCATGTGCAGTAGACTGTGGATACTACATTCTGCTTGGTAATGTGGTCTGGGAAAACTACCAACTAGGAATGCATCAGTAGGGCCCTGCAGTCCGAAATTTAAGTATTAACTAACAGAATTTGGGTAACAGTTTCCCACAAGGACTGCAGTCAGAACCCAAACACCTTCGATGTAAACCTGATAAGTCCTTTAAGGTAACTGAGGATGGGCATCCAGTACCACAGCAGATCTGAGACTGAACCCTGCAAAGTGTGCAAGAACCCACCTCACGCAAAGATCTGGTGATACCAAATGCCACACACACACCAGCGTGAGGAGCTAGCATCCCTGCTACACATAGGACTACTGGTCTGCACTACAGATACCTATGGCACACTGAATGGGATGATTTGCATCTCCCAATACACAAACTACAACAGTCAGACGTACCCACACATGTAACCTCCCTGGAAATTGAGAGAAATGATGCACAGGACCTACGCATGAATGATGAAACGAGAACACTAACGTAACATGACCTGTTAAGGTGATAGGTGTTAAAGAAAACTAACCCAAAGTGCCATCCTCGGAGAGGCATTGGATTCGCCTGACCTTCCTCATATTATAACAACTTTCCAGAAAAAAATTGAGCATCTTGAACAGATCCTGACAAGTTTAATAAATATATGTAATCAGGATGATGCTCTTGAGCATGGTGATGATGTCAAAAGTGCAGCAATCTCCGTTCAGCTTCCAGCAATTTATGAGTAAGAAGCCCATAACTCTTGCCTTCAAAAATTGCCTTATCACTGGCTGCCAAAATGCCGAAAAATGCTTAAAAATAAAGGTCCTGAAGATAAAGACGTACAAACTATGCTATTTGCTCTTAAGTATCTGCACACTGTAGTCAAAGCATAATAGTTTTAAACCATCTTATGAGCAAGAGATTGTAATAACTCACTACAATGGATACATTACAAATCTTTTCATGGAACATTGCTTCCATCAGGAAGCGGTTGCCTGACTTACATCATATTAGTGCAACCAAGAATATTGATGTCATCTGTTTGCAGGAATGTAGATTGAAAGATGGAGCACCTCCACCAAACTTGCCTGGATATGCAGCTTATAACCTAAGGTCAACCAACTGTTGTGTGATGTATGTCAGAAAGAACTTGCCACATCACTCCTTTCCTTGCAGAGTCGAGTTAACATGCAGTATCATGGTGTCAAAGTATATGCAAGGCGATTTTTCCATAAACATATTTTAATCTCTATGCCCAGCGAACCCAGCTTCGACCTGATGCTTAACCAGATCGCATCAATAGTGAACCTATCATCATATCTTGAGATTTAATGCCAGACATAAGAATATTGGTGGTCTATAACAAACACCAATGGAACTAAACTAGTGAGATTGCTAAATGACATGATAATGTTCGAATTGTGGGCACTACTGAGGCCTACATCACATATATGGTGGCATACTAGATCTGTGTCTTGGATTTAATACATCATATACGATGCATGACTCTGTCATAGTTGATGATCTTCTATCTGATCACTTCCCAAGACTAACAACTGTCAATCTTGATCACATCTCGAGCAATCAAGGAGCTAAATACAGAAGGAGGAAACTTATCTCAAACCAGAACACAGAGACAACTTTATTAACCACTTGGATCAATGGTATAAGAATTACGAGCCCATTGGCACACAAAAATTTAATGATGATTTAATTACCACTATTGAGAGTGTTCTCACAGATCAAGTGGGCAGGAATAGGAAACAAAAACCCTCCACTATAAATAACAATAAAAACCAATGTAAATACTATAATGATCCACAGCTGCGCAATCTAACACATGCAGCTAGGAGGATTGGTAAAGCATACTGTGAATGTAGAACCCCAGACCTGCTCAGAACGTTCCAAGCTGCACTAACAAATGCAAGGAATAGAAAGGAAGAACTTAGGCAACAGGAATGGGAACAGTTTGTTAGTGGATTAAATAGGTCCACCCCTTTGAGTTTGGCTTGGAAAGGTATAAATAAAATAACCAGGAAAAAGACTGGCAATGTTGCTCATCCCTTTCCTCTTGAAAAAGCAAATGACCTCATAAATGACTGGTCCAAAACATCCAGGCATGAAAGCCTTCCATCTCATATTAAAAAAAATTTAGAGAGTACTTCTGAAGAAATGTTGAAACTGATTAATTTTATGAGCCAAAATATTGATGAGAGTGATTGCCTCTTTACCGAGTATGAATAGATAATGCATTAACCAAAGGTCGATCAACTGCTCCTGAGAGGATGGTATAACCTATGATATTCTCAGAACACTAAGGCACGTGCCTGATAACCCTTTGTTGGACTGTATAATCTCAGTTACATTGAGGGCGTTCTTCCTACTTCCTGGACCAATAGTCTCATTGTGCCTATCCCTAAGCCCCAACAGCCTGATACATTTAGGCCGATCTCCTTAATTTTAACTAGTTGTCTTTGTAAAACTTTTGAAAGAATGATGCTTAACAGACTGTACTACAGAATCGGAGATCAACTTTCCCCCTACCTCTATGGGTTCATGAAAGGTAAAAGTGTGCAGAACTGTATTTCCACCTTTCTCCACTGCACACACCATCTACTAGTTTTACCACTTTTCTTGATCTAAAATCTGCATTTGATATTGCGAACACAACCGTTATACTACATGAACTAGTCAAAATGAATATTGGTGGTAGCTTACTCTGCTGGATAATAGGATACCTGTCAAATAGAGTATCCTCTGTCCTTTACCAAGGCTTCAGAAGTGATTCTAAAGAAATGTCTTTAGGTACAACCGCAGGGAGGAGTTCTAGTCCCATGCTATTTAATATTCTGATTAATGCTCTCCTAAATGCTCTACCTGCCTCACCTAAACATATAGCTATAAGCTATGCTGATGATATCATGATCCATACAATAGGGCATAAGAAGATGAATACCATTCTTAATGAAGTTCAAGCAATTTGTAATCGACTAGGCCCTCATAATATCTTCCTCTAAAACTAAGATATTAAAAGCAAACGACATCCCCCACCCATCATTTGCAGGGTGAAATCATTAGCTACGTTAAAACTTACAGACATCTTGGTGTAGATGTACCCTTTAACAAATCCACTATACCACAACTAAACAAGAAATGTAAAGCTAGGCTAAATGCTCTCAAAGCTGTTGCTGGCTACAATCCCAACTATGGTGCAAATGTGAGAATCGTGAGAATGATGTACATAGCCTATGTTAGGTCCTTAATTGATTATGCTGCTCCCATGTTGATATTAGCTAGAGAAAGTCCTCTCCGACCCTTGGAGTTAATGCAAAATGAAGCTCTCAGGATTATTCTTGGCTGTCCCAGATCTACAAAAGTTCTTAACATGAGGAAGGAGCTTGGTATTTTCTAGTACAGTGATAGGATTGTTGAAATTAACACTGTACTCAGTATTAGAATGTTGAGAAACGAACCAGACACTGTCACAGTGAATCTTACCAAGTGTCTAGAGGTAAATACACACAGATCTAAATGGATTGTGAAAACGGCAATTGCATTAAGTTTTATAACCTGCATGAACTGTATCACTGTAGCAACAAGAGCATTTCACCCTCCATGGAAGATGTGTTCATTTAATATCACATACCTACAAGTCCCTCCCAAGAAGCTCATTGCTAGTAATCCCTTCCTTAAATCTCTTGTTAGAGCAACTGCTCAAGAAGAAATTTCTCACCTAGCTGGTAGTAACAAGTTATCACAAGTTATATACACTGATGGATCTAAACAGGATCTTCTGGCAGGGCTGCATCTGCTCTGTTGCCACCTCCCTAGTTAAGAACGATAATAAATTTGTTGAGTTAGGCATAAGAATTAACAACTGGGCGTCTACACTGCAAACTGAATTGTTTGCAATCCTAATGGCGCTAAAGCAAACCTATGACACTGAGCTTGACTCTATCATTTCCCTGTTTCCCAATGTCATCATTGAAGGCTCTTGGCTCATATAAGACCCCAAACAACATGTCTTTGGGGGAAGCTTTTTATAGATACTCAAAAATTGGGGACAAAGGAAAAATGTAAAAATTGTATGGACCCCTTTCCACTTTGGGATTACTCCTTCATGAAAAAAAAATTTTATATTTTACCCAAGGGAAAGAGTACCCAGAAGGAGAATGTAGAATATAACTTTGGTAAAAAAACTGGGGCTGGGCTTTAGGAAAAATTTATTAGGAGAGAAGTAAAAAATAAAAAAATGTTTTTTTAAAAGGAATGCGGGTTAGAAGCCTGAGTAATCTATAACCCACATGAAACATAAACGTGATAATTTTGGGTTTATGGAGCAACTTGCAATAAAAACAGACTGACTAAATGTTTAGTGGCCGGGTTAGGCTTGGTTACAAGTATTTCCCTGGCCTTTTTTGGGGGGAACACAAGATAAAAGATAAAATAAAGTAAATTATGTGTTAAAGGCATATGGCCCTCCTTAAAACCACTATGTCCCTTAAAATTGCCACTTTTTGAGGAATACAGAGACAACAGTATAAAAACCCCTATGTGCATGTCAAGATATCTTATTAATAAAAAATAAGATACCAGATATACTAAGAAAATTTCCTAAAATTTGCTTGTAACAGATAATTAAACCCTATGATATGTAATAAAATCCATATGAAAATTCCTTTTAAACCCCTTTGGGGGCCCTAGTTCCTGGGTTTTTTGTGTATCCAATGTCTCGCGCAAACCGTCCACGGGATGGATATGGGTCCCACAATAAACTAGCCACTTCGGTGGAAAAAACCCAATCTGGGGTCAGTGTGTGCCAATGCCACCCTTTTTGAACGGTGTTATGCTATGATCAAACGGGCAACAACTTTTTGCAAAACAAATGAAATAAATTTTTAAGCCCTTTCGGAGTCACAGCAGCTCATGGACGGGCATGTAAAGGGGTTTGATCGAAATTGCAGAACCCGCCTTCACCTGTCCCCCTCTTTAATGGGCCCCCCCCGGAAACTACCAGGTACCGGGGGGCCCTGAATATTTTGGCTCATCCCTGCCCTCAGACAAGGGGGTTTTGGAAACCTCACCTTAAGCACAAAAAAACAGACCTCCTTTCCAAAGGGGCTGTCAATCCCCACCAAGCTGAGTCAGCTGACGGGTCAGCCAAAGCCCCAGCTGGGGGGGGAAATTCACGTCTCCAGTTTTTCCAATCTTGTTTCCTGTGGTAAACAAACCTGATGTCGCACATAAAATACGGGAAAAACACAAAAATTTTTCTCCTAAAAACAAAAACTTGAAAAAAACACAAGGAAAGATGTGTAGAGTGTCCCAAAAAACCCAAATTGTAAAATTTTGTAAAAAGAAAGTGAAAAGGCTGCTGAAAAAGGGTGGGCGGTGGGGTTTTTTAATCCCCCCAGTAAGGGAGTTTAATACTTGTGTTAAAAACTGTAGTGAGCTCATAACGGGCTAGGTGCCCAATGTGTTAGAAATAGGGGATGAGCGTAATTTAAGTGGTGGTGAAGAGTGTGATGAGAGGGTTTGGTGTCTAAAATTTTTTGTAATTCCCTTTGGAGTTTCCTGGGGGAATTTTTCGGGGGTCAACGCCCCCCCCGGCCCGGCCCTGTAAACCAGGCCTCCTGGGGGATCAGCGCCGGGATAAACCCGGCTTTTGCTGCTGGCTGCACGAAAACCAACGAACGAGCCACACCCGGCTTTTCAGGAATGTCTTTAGGTGCTTGTCCAGTGCCAGCTTGAAAAACTGCCAGGGGTCTGTTGGTAATCCCCCTTATGTTGCTGGGAGGCAGTTGAACAGTCTCGGGCCCCTGACCTTTTGTATGGTCCCCTTAACGTCTAGGGGGACCCCCCTGCTTTTCATTGGGGGGATGGTGAAATCGTCTCCCAAAGTCTTTTGCTTTTTTAGTGATTTGATTTTCGGTGCAATTTTGGGTTAACTAGTCCCTCTGGGATTTTCCAGGTGTATAAAACCCTTGTATCCTCCCTCCGCTTTCCAGGGAATACAGGTTTAGAAACCTCAAGCGTTTCCCGGTTAATTGGGGTTTGTTTTTTCCCCCTTCCCGTTAGGGCGCGCCGGGGAAAGTTTTTCTGTACTTTTTTCTAGGTGGGCAATTTCACCGGGCCTTGAAAGGTGCGTTAGAGTCTTTAGTGTTGAGCGTAATTTAAGTGGTGGTGAAGAGTGTGATGAGAGGGGTGGTGTCTATAAGTTAGAAATTAAGTGTGGGGTTTAATATAAGTGGGGGTGCAGAGTGTAAATAGGTTACCCCCACATAGACATTAATGTTGAATACAATACTGTTGACAAATGTAATGAAAAACAAATTTTGGGGTTATTGGCGCTGGGGGAGGGACAGTTGTAGGTTGCGTTTTAAATTTTTGTGGAGGGGGGGAATGTGATGGGGTGTCCCCTATCATCCCCATTCACACATAACAGGTCTTTCTCTGGGTTTACGAAGACCCCCACGGGGCCCTTTACAACTGGAGGTGCACTTACAAAACTCATGGACAAGATTTGCCCCTGTTGACTTGATAAGGTCTGCTATTTATATGAAAAATTTTTTTCTTTAAAGCTGAGAAACTCGGAAAAGACCCCCCCCGGGACTACTTTAATGGAAAAAAACTCGTATAAACTTTCTATTTTTAAGGGGAACATTCCCATCACTTAGAAAAAGACTTCCTGAACTTCATCAAAAAGGAAAACCACCAAACCCCATTGATTTTTTTGTGCCCTACAAAGAGTGCGAGTCCCTAAAAAAATCCCAACCCCAAAAATTACCATCTTTGGGTTGAATACAACCTCAAATTATTTAAACTCTTGTGTTCTATATATTAAAAAATCCCTTCCCCCATCAATTTCTTGAACAAAGAAAAAACAGAGGGGTACAATATCACGGTTTAGGATTTATATAGGGAACTCTGCCTCAACAATTTAACTTGTATCCTCCTGTGATAAATTTAATTCTTGGAGCCCCAAAATTGTGCTCATTCGGGACCCTACTCTTATTATTGGCGATTACAATGCGAGACAAAAAAAGAAATTTAAAAACCCTCACAGTTTGGTAATAGTAAAGGGGCAAAAAATTTTGGCCCACTCCTTAAACAGTCATGAAATGCCCAAAATTGTGGGGGCCCTTTGGAACCCAAAACATATCTATGGAGGCGTCCTAGGTCTGTGCCGGGGCTTAAAATTCTTCTGCCACCCTTTTGAGTCTTCCTTTGGTAACAGATTTTGCATCGATCTTTTTTCCCTAGGCAAAACCTCTCTAGATATTGGTAATACACCTTTCCCTGGGGGGATATTCAAACAAAAACTTTTTAAAAGTTCCCACAGATCAGCATGTGACTTTGTTGCCCATGTGACTGCGGGTAAAATTTCCCTTTATGGGGTTTTTCCTCTGAGAGACCTTTTAACAAAAATCTTTGAGCAGTTTTCAGAACACTTAGAGCCGCCACTGAAACCTTTTGGGTTACTTAACCCAACAAATTTCCCATAAAAAATCATACCTCCTTTCAAAAACCAAAATTATTACAATGATCAAACTTCGTACATAAAAACTTTACTGCTCGCAAAATTGGGCCTAGAAAAATAAAAAAACATCTTCCCCCTTTGGAATGCTGGGGCCCTCTTCCAAACGGGGCCCTTTGCTTTGCCAGAGAGCGTATAACAGGCTGCGGCAAACCCGACTGGGAAAAATTTGTCAAGGGGTTTTAATGCTAAACCCCCCACTTACCCGGGCATGGAGGGACAAAATAAAATTTAAAGGGGGTAACCAAAACGGCAGATCGGCACCCCTCACCCTTGCTTTGGGGCGATTTGAGTTAGTCATGCTTGGGCTGCTACATCTGCTTGACAATCTCCCCAGTACCACACAGGCAAAATTAAATGACAAATAGGGTCCCAAGGGAGAGACTTGTTTGTTTTTTGCTCATTTAAGGCAGATGTTTTGCAACTTTACTTTCACTAATTATGAACTTGATGCAGCGCTAACTAAGGGCAACTCCACGCCCGCCTGGTGGGATAAATATTACTTAAAAAACATACTCAGATTGCTGTGTCGATACCGGGTTTAATCCATTACTTGAATTATTTTAAAAAGAGCTATGTAACTGGGGGCTCCCTAAATCTTGGAAAAACACCCCATCTTTCCCAAATTTCCCTAAGCCCAATAAAAAAAAAATGAAATTTCGCCCAATATCTTTTACTAGCTGTTTGTGTAAAACTTTTGAGAAAATGATTCTTAATCGTCTCATGTACAAAATCAAAAAAAATTTTTTTGTCTCCTGGTTACAGGGTTTCATGGGGGGGAGGAGCTTTGGAAATTCTTTGCATAGCCACCTTTCTCACCCTGCACATGACAGCCCCAAACAACAACCTTCCTTGACCTTACACCCGTTTTCGATTACCCAAACCCGGGACAAAAATTTAATTAGAAAAATTTGGGCCAAAAATGGAGGGTTGGAGGATGGCTTCCCCGTGGATTAAAGGCTACCTGTCCAACAGAAAATCGTCTGTTTTTGTTCCAGGGACATAGAAGTGTAACTAAAGACTTTAAATTTAGGAACCCCCGGGGAGGTGTGCTCAGCCCCACACTGTTCAATTTTCTAATTAATGCTTACTTAATGCATGCCTAGTCAGCCCCAAATTATGTGATTAGTTTTGCTAAATAAATATAATGATTCACCCCCCCGGGATTCCCAACACCCAAAACATTCTTAATCAGGTACTACCCTCGTGTAAACCCTGGGGTTGATAATCTCTATGATAAAAAAAAGATACTCAATAGGCGCCCCCTCCTCGAAGAGGGGGCCACATTTTCTTTCAGATCCAATTGCATAAAGGGGTCTTTCTAGAGTTTAAAGGGCAATACAGGTATCTAGGTTTTGGGGTTTCATTTATTTTGGACCTTTGTAACAAGATTTTTGGCGCCAATAAAAAGAACAAATAAAAAAGCACTTAGATTTTGTGGCAGGCTTAAACCCCAGGTAGGGTGCTAATTTTAAAAAATTGTGAAAATGATGTATTTTTGCTTAAAATTAGATCATTGGTTGTTATGCTGCCCCCAACTACTTGCACTTTGTGCCCTAAATGGAAGCTTTGGGGGCGGGAAAAAAACTGAGAACCCCCAATGAGGATACCCTTTAGGACCCCCTCGTCGGGCCAAAAAATTTTAAATATGCAAAAAAAAATTGATTTCCAAAGCAACAGAGATCGGTTACTGAAAGAAATTTCAAATTTGGGGGGTTTAATATGCTCGGGGAAACTCTTTAAAAACCCCTGCACAGAACCCCTCCGAACTTTCCTCAGCACTGAACACTCCCCCCAGATGGATCGAAAAGCCCTGGAACCGACCCCCCGCTTAATCAAAACCATGATCTATGTCAAGTAAGGCAACAGCAGAAACCTTCTTTTGCTCCAGGGGAATATTCCCCTTTTTCCCAAAAACTCCCAATTCCCCTTTTCCCCCCAAAAATTTAACTTCTTAAACCCAAAACCCAAAACTTGCCTTGAAGCCAAAATGGGGCCTTTAAAACTGAAATTGATAACTTAGTCACACAGCCCACTCTCGAAAAATTATTTACGTTGAGGGTTTCTTTTTTCACCAATCCACGGGTTTGCAGCGGGAGTGCGCTTTTGCGTACGAGTGAGGGTTTCTTAAGGAAATTGGAGCACGCATAAATAATTGGGCCTCTCCCCTTTCCCGCCCGAACTGTTTGCCATACTCCTTCCCACGGGGAAAAAATGATCTATGAAAAAAAAAGTTTGACTTTTTAAATTTGTAACTGATTCTCTGTAAATCCTTTAAATGCTCCAACCATTAAGCAAAATTTTTGGCATGCTTGTGTCAGAAGCCAGACACAGGAAAGGGTAGGTTTGTGGAAGTGGAGTCAAAAAGTGAAACCATGCTGTGGATTCCCATCTCACATTGGTCTTCAGTTTCATGATAAAAACTGATAAATTGGCTAACTGTATGTTTTAAAAAGGGGATAATTACAATTTGGGCCCTTGTCGGTTTGTATTTTGAGAACAATAATACAAAAAAAGAACTTCACGTTTTTTAGGGATTTAAGGCTCAGGGAGTTTGGGAAAACCAGTGAGTCCATTATCATCATTTACATGCGGGAGGGGGCCCCGGTCTAGGGGTGAAAACCCAAAAAAAAATAAGCAGACTTTGGATTTCCATTTACCCCCCGGCTCTGGCGGGGTTTTACAAGTATTTTTGGGCGGGTTTAAAAATCACCACCACCTGATGTGGGCCCAAAACGAAATGAAAACCCTTTTCCCAATGGATTATTGTCCCCAACCCCCTGCTCATTATGTACTGGAGGGGCGAAAAAATTTTAATGAATTTAGAAAACAACTCACTCAGAAGTTTTTCAAGAAAGGGCCCTAAGTATTTTACCCCACAGTGGTATATTACAAAACCATTTGGAAAAAAACCCGATTTTGCTAGCTGAAAATAAAGCATTCCCACATATGTGCTTTTGGTGTGTGTGTGGTCTGTGTGTGTGTACTCACCTATTGTACTAAACCTATTTGGGGTGCAGGGGGTGAGTCATAGCTCCGGGCCCCTCCCTCTTCACTGATTGCTACTGGGTCCTCTTCCCCCTGCCCCATGGCTTTATCATACCTCCCCTTTTAAAAAACAAAGTATGGCCCGCCTCCACTACTTCATTTTCTAGATATTCCACGCTTGCCCTACTCTATGACTGAAGAAATACTTCTAACATCCCTTTGATTCATTGAGTTTTCAACTTCCAATTGTGACCTTTTGTGTATGTTTCCCATTTTTGGAACACCCAGGGTCTTTGTCCCCCTTTTGTCTTTTTCCCCCCAGTATTTTATATGTCCCTTTTTCATGTTCCCCCGACCCTCCTGGCCTCCAGTGTTTGGGAGGCCATTTCCTCAAAACCTTTTTTTCGTACGAAAAATCCCCCTAGCTCTGGGGCTAGTCCCCTTTTTTTGCAAACCTTTTCACTTTTCTAATTTTTTTGACGTGCTTGACTAGGTGTGGATTTCCCAAAATGGGGCTGCATACCCCCCGTATGGGCCCCCCCCCGACGTAAAAAAGGTTTTACAGTGTCTTTAATGGGCTCCTTAAATTTAGGTATCCCGGAAAAGCATCCCCTAGGTTTGCCAGGCGCCCGTATGCTGCGCAGTTATTCTGATTTATGGTTTCCCCAGATATCTCGGTGTTTTTATCACCCCCCAAATTTTTTCCTTGAGTGAGGTTTGCAGTCCCCTTTGGGGCCCTCTAAAAAAAAAATTTTGGGGCTGGGGGTCTCTTTGCCCTTCCCCAATTTTCATGACTTTGCATTTTTGGGAAAGGGTTTTTAAAATTTAAGGGGCCAGTTTCTGGACCCCGGTTGTACCGTCCAGGGCTCTTTGTGTCCTGCCCGATCCTCACCGATTTGATTCTTCTCATTAACTTAACCTCTGCAAACAAGGACATTCGATTTTTATCCCTTCCGTTATGTCGTTCACAAAATACCAGAACAGCACAGGGCCTAGGAAATGACCCCTGTGGAACCCGCTTGTCACAAGCGCCCACTTTTGACACCTCGTCAAAGACCAAAGCTCGTTGTTGCCCCCTGTCAGGTATTCTTGATCCCCTTTCATGGGCCCTTTTCCCGTTATGTGTGCCTGTTTTTCTAGCTTTTTTCCCGTAACCTCTTGTGAAAGGAAAAATGTCGAAGGCCCTTTTTTTTAGTCCCCAAAAAAAGCAGTCGACCACCCCCCTCTCTCTTTTCCCTTTCTTCTGTTTACCTTTTCATAAAACTCTAGTAGGTTTTTTGGGCCCCAGATTTTCCTTCCCCGAAACCATGCTGGTTGTCAATTATACACTTGTTTCTTTTTCCCGGTGCTTTCCCCCACCCTTTTCCTGGGGATCTTCTCAATGACCTTTTCATACTATACACGGGTTTGTGATACAGGTCCCGTGTTTTGTGCCTCATGTCTTTTCTCCCTTTTTAAAAAAATTGGGGGGCTACATTTGGGCCCTTTCCATCCCCCGGGGTTGCCCCCGTTTCAAAAAGATGTGTTAAGATCTTTGTTAATGGCCCCACACAATATCTTTTGCCCCCCTCTTTAAGGCCCCAAAGGGAGATGTTGTCTGGTCCCCCCCCTTTTAGGGTAAGTTCGAATCCCGCTTCTTTACTTCCTTTTTTGGTTATATTTACCTCATCCAGCACTTGCTGGTGTACCCCCCCGTTCCCGATTTCCTGGATTCCCAAATGTTTTCCACTGTAAAAACTTCTTTTAAAACTCGTGTTGAGCTCCCGACATTTCCCCTCGGTCGTTTCTTTTTGAATTCCCCCTCACCCTTCCTCAGTTGATTACCTGGTCCTTGACTGTTTTTTTCCTCTGAGTGGCTGTACAACCCGCTTCCGGGGCAGTCTTACTTTCGATTCATGTCATTTTTATATTGTCGCTGGCCTCCCCTTTTATCTGTGCATATTTTAAATTTTTGGCTCTTCGGCTTTAAACTTTTATTTTTCCCGGTTCTCTGTTTCCGGCCTTTTTTCCCTTCTCTTTGTAAAACCTGTTTTTGCCCCCTACCCTTTGGTGAAAACCCAAAGGGCTCGTTCTGTTTTTTCCCCTTAATTTTTTTGCCCTTGGGAACCCAAAACCCTTTTCCCCTGCCTCCTTTCATTTTTGGCCCCCAAAAAGTCCAAACTTTCTTGTACTGGTTTTCTGTCAGTTTTTTCCCCTCCCCCGGGAAAGTTTTGAAGGAAAGGGTTCCCCAATTTCCTGAGTAGTTTTCCCCCTTTTTTGTTTTTGGGTTTTTTCCCCCCCTAAATTCCTGTTCTCTCCCCCAATTTGGGGCTCAACTATTTATTTGAAGCACAGAACCACATGTCACTAGCTCCCAAGGGGGCCCTTTTATACAAAATATCCCCAATGTCTGAACTATCAAAAAGGGGAATTTCAAAATCCAGCTTGTGGTTTATCTTCTCCTCTCTCTCTGGGGTGTCTCTAACATGTTTTATGCATGAGGTTTTCCAGTACTACATCCATTTATCTTTGGGTCTCCATGTTTCGGAAACCCCCCCTGGGGGTCCCCGGGTTTTCCCCAAATCCAAATTTCCCTTTTGATTGAAATCACCCATAACTAGTAACTTTGCTCCCCCCCGATGTGCTCTCCTGGCCACCCCGGTAGTGTGGGCCGGGCCATGGCTTTTGTTGCTCTCATCGTATTCCCTTTTTGGTCTCCTGCAGTTTTGTGGTGGTTGTACATTACTGCAAAATTTTCCCCCCTTTTGTCCCCCAGAATGGGATTGGGTTTCCCACTAAGTTTGGGCCCTTTCACCCCCTGCCCTTTCCCTTTTTCCATTTTCCCCAAACCCACTGGCTTTAGGCGGTTATAAATGACCATAATTTTTAAAGGGGTGGACCCGGTTTAAACCACGGAGGCCTCCGGGCAGATGGGCCAAAAGCTCCAAAGGGGGGGTCCTCATCTGACTAAGAAACCCCGTCAGGAAAAATTTTTCCCGTTTTCCCGACGGGAAACCCTTTCCTAAACCCAACCCCCTGGGGTTTTTAAAGACAGTGCAACCCCCTCCTCCCCCCTCCTCCCTTGTTTTCCTGAAGGATTTGATATCCGGGTGGAAAGATTGAATTTTGTTATTAAATTTTGGGATTTTTTTTTCTGTAGTGCTATTATGTTGGGGATGTCTCCCTTTATTCTTTCAAAGCCACTCCTCAAAACTTAAATTTTTTTAATTTCCCTCTGCATTTGTATACCAAAAACCTTCAACTTCTTTTTTAAGGGCTGTGGGCTGGGGGGTGTTTTGGGGGTTTGGGGAAATGGGAGACCCCGATAAGGAACTATGGGTGGTTGCCCGTGGGGGGGGGATTTGTAATGTAGGGGGGGGGGCATTGGATATGACATGGGTGTTTTGGTTTAGAGTGTTTTTGGGTGCACTGGGGTTGAAACCCGGTTTTGGGGGGCTTCTAAGGAAGGGTTTTGAGGGAGGGGTTTTATTTGATCTTTTCTTGGTCTGGGATCTCCTGCTTTTTTCTTCTCCCTCCCCTTCTTTCCCCCCCCTTTTGCCTTTTATCATCCCCTCTTTTGGGTTTTCCCCTTTTGTTTGTTTTCTGTCGCGGGGCGAGATACACCCCTTTTCCCGTATTCCCCGGGATGTCCCTTTAATCGTGCTTTTTCCCAAAGTTTTCCTGTTCCGAGGGCGATTTTTGCCTTGGGGGGTCACTTTCACTGGGCCCGGGGTTTTTTTTTTTACCCAAACCCCCCCATTCTCCGAAAATTTTTCCCGTGGGTTTTATGTCGTTTTTCACCCATTATTTTTATGTTTCTTTCAATTTTCTTTTTTTTTCCCCCTTTTTTTCTTGCTTCATATGTTTCCCCTTTAAAATTCCTGTAGCCCATACACAAAGTGGGCCTCACCCTTTCTTTTTCCCACTGCATATCCCTGTGTATCCCCTCATTCAATTTTTCTTTCCCCCCATTTTCAGCTTTTTCCCTTTCCCTTTAGTTTCACTAGCTAATGTTTCATGGGGTTCCAAATGGCCTGTTTTTTTTCCCCTTTTCGGCTTTCCCCCGGGGCTCTGTTGTGGTTTTTTTAGGGCCCCCCACATATAGCTTAGTCTTTCATTTACTACTGTTTTTCCACTGATAGGCTTTTTCATGCGTTTTGCTCCTTCTGTCCTAAAAGTCCCCCTTTTTTGTGGTGAGGGAAGGGTCTCTGTTTTCAATCCAAAAAGTTCTTTAGTTCTTTTGGGGGTTTTAGATTTTTCCCTTCCTCTTCTAAGCTCTGTTTCCCCCGGCCTCTGCTGCTTTGACTTTCACCTCCCCCTTCCGGGGGCCCTTTTCTAAACATCTCTTCCTTTCATGTAAGGGTTTTTTTAGTTTTTTTTTCCCCCTTTTGTTCCCCTTTTTTTGAGCTCTGGCCCAATCTTTCCCTTTTCAGTTCCCTCCCCTGTCCCTTTGGGGTTTTTTTGTTGCTCTCTTTGGGAACCCTTTTTTTTTTTCCTGATTGCCTTTAAAGGGAAACCTATTAATTCTGTAATTTTTAGGTTAGTATTGTATATGTCGAGTGTGGGGGGGGGGGTAGGGAGGAAATGTGGGGTATAAGGGGAGTAGTGGGGAGGGGGGGTGGGAAGGAGAGTGGGAAAAACCCAAATGGGTAAAAAGGGTGAGTGGGGGAGGGAGAGGTGGGGGGGGGGGGAGGGGTGAAAGGGGGGAGGGGAAAGGGGTCAAAAGGGGAAGGAGTTTTAAAGTTTGATGGGGGGGGGGGGGGTGTATTGTGAGTCTGGCCCAAAATGTTTTGTGTGGTGTGGGTGTGTGTGTGTATTGTGTTGTGTTTGTGTGTGTGTTTGCGTGTTGTGTGTTGGGGGGGGTGTGGGGGGGTGGGGGAGTGTTTTGAGTGAGTGTTTTGGGGGGGTGTGTGGGGGGTGTGTGGGTGGGTGTGTGTGGGTGTGGGGTGGGTGTTTTGTGGGTGTGTGTGGGGGGTGTGGGGGGTGTTTTGTGGGGTGTGTGGGTGTTGTGTGGGTGGGTGTGGGGGTTTTGTTTTGGGGGTGTGGGGTGGGGTGTGGGGGTGTGTGGGTGGGTTGTGGGGGGGTTTTTGTGGGTGGGTGTGTGGGGGGGGGTTTTGTGGGTGGGGGGTTTTTGGGTGGGTTTTTGTGGGGATGTGTGGGTGTGGGTGGGTGTGTGGGGTGTGTGTGTGTGGGGGTGTGTGTGTGGGGTGTGTGTGTGGGGGTGTGTGGGGGTGGTGGGTGTGTGTGTGGGGGGGGTTTTGGGTGGGTTTTGTGGGTGGGTGGGTGTTAGGTGGGTTGTGGGGGGGGGGGGTGGGTGTGGGGGGGGTTTTGTGGGGTTTTGGGTTTGGGTTTTTGGGGGGTGTGGGGGGTTGGGGTGTGGGTGTGTGTGGGTGGGTGTGGGTGGGGTGTGTGGGGGGGTGTGGGTGTGTTGGGGGTTTTGGGTGTGTGGGGTGTGTGTGGGGGTGTGGGGTGTGGGTGTGTTGGGTTGGTGGGGTGTGTTAAAGGAAAAATTTTTGTGGGTGTGTGGGTTGTGGGTGTGTGTGGGGGGTGTGGGTTTTGGGTGGGGGGTGGGTGGGTGTGGGTTTTGTGGGTTTTGTGTGGGTGGGGTGGGTTTTTGTGGGTGTGGGGTGGGTGTGGTTTTGGGGGTGTGTGGGTGTGGTGGGTGTGTGGGTGGCGTGCGCCACTAGGGTACGCTTTCCCCTTTTGAAAAATTATAAAAAAAAAATTTTTCCCCAAACAAATTTCCCTTTTTAATATGCACTAAATATAATATATAATATTAATTTCGTACAATTTTGTTTTTTGTGTGTGTTTTTTACCCAGCCCTTTTCGTTCTTTTAAAAAGAGGGGGGGGGCACCCTTTAACACTTTTTTATTGTTGTTGTTTCCCGGTACTCTCCCGGCCCCGATCCCGCCCCCACTATCTAATTTACTTTTTTTAAGATTATAGGGGTTATTTTTTCTCATCAATTCCTTTTTAAATTTTACTGTTTATTTAAAAACAATAATTACGGGTCCACATGGTGTTTTTATGTGGTACTTTTTTACTAGCTTGTCCCCCAAAAAACGGGGGGGGGGTTTACTAGGCTACACAATCTTCTGGAGTTTACCTGGCGATATTTTAATAATTTACTAACCACTATCTATCTCCTGGGACTGAAAAAGGGAGAGAGAGATGGATAGCATACAACCAGCAGGGCGAGACACTTGAGGGCTTTTGACACTAACCCCAAAAATTTAAACCCCAAATAGGCAAGTGATGTCGTCTAACAACAATGGAGGTTCCTGCTGGTCGGGGTATCAAAATTCCCTTTAATTTTTAAAATCCTTCAGGAACTTTATCATGCTTTTAAATTTTTATTTTAATTTTTTTTTTTAAAATTGGTAATTTCCCCTTTTTTCTTTAGTAAAAGAAATTATGGGGATTTTACTAATTTTTTTTTAATTTTTAGTATTTACTTTAAACACTCTTTTTGACCTTATCACTACACTGTTCTATAATCAACCAAAAATATGTATTTTTTTTTATTTCAGATCACACCGTTAACCCAATTAACTGTTTGGATATTTTTTGTTTAACACGCGGGCCCCGTAGCCGATCAAACTGACTGCTACCCCCTCACTCAAATTTTTATTCCCAAAATTTTAAAATTTTAAAATTTTGATCCCATCCCCATTATTCGCACTCTTTAAAAACATTCCCCTTTGGGTAAAGTTCACTGATTCACTCCCCGACGAAAGACCGCTAATAATTTCTTAGGCAGCACTAAAACGCTAAAAAACCTGGGGGGCAATATTTACGTACTTTCTTCACCGGGGGTGGGGTGTGTGTGTGTGTTTTGGGGTTTGGGTATGTGTTTAGTGGGGTGAGTGTTGTTTGTGAGTATGGTGTGTGTGTGTATGAGTGGTGTGTGTGTATGAGGGGTGTGTGCATGTTTTGTGTTGAGTTTGTGTATGTTTTTTGGGGTTTTGGGGTTGTGTGTATGTTGTGTGTGTGTGTGTGTGTGTGTGTGTGTTTATGTGTGTGTGTGTATGAATTTGATGTGTGTGTGTGTGTGTGTGTGAGAGAGAGAGAGAGACTCAGCAATCAACATTTGCACCAATAACTCACTACAGTTGTGACCGGTGCGGAAGTGTGAATTGCTCATTACTCTAAAATTTGTTCATGATTGCAGCCATGTATAAACGTAAGTAACCATTCTTAAAGTATTCATTACCTTTGTAACTTGTGAGTTCATTACCTTTGTAACTTGTGAGTTCATTACCTTGTACCTAGTTCACCATCCAAAACTTTGGAGCCCGGTCCCTGACCCATTGTGTACCTCTGTAATCTGTAAATACCTTTGTAACTTGTCATGATTGTGACTAGACCTACCTGGAGTTCATTACCTTTGTAAATTGTGAGTTCATTACCTTTGTAAATTGTGAATTCATTACCTCTGTAACTTGCTCAGCTATCAAAACTTTGAGGCCCAGTCCCTGGACCCATTATGTACCTCTGTAATCTTTTGACTACCGCCCACAGGATGGGTATGGGGTGCATAATAAACATATTAAACTAAACTAATGATGCAATCATAAAAATGCTAGATCTGCTTTACACAGCATTGGGAAATAAGGATTATCCACTAGGAATTTTTATTGAATTAAGAAAAGCTTTTGACACAGTGCACCACGACATCCTACTCCACAAACTTGATCATTACGGGATAAGAGGCCATGCGCTTGCTTATTTCAAATCTTACCTTACTAATAGGTATCAGTATGTCACCATTAAAGACACAGCATCAGCAACACGGCCACTTGATACTGGAGTTCCGCAGGGAAGTGTCCTTAGTCTCCCTGCTCTTCCTCATATTCATCAAGGATATTCCAAACGTATCCCAACACCTGAAACCCATTCTCTTTGCTGACGACACGACTTAGGTCTTCTCTCACATAATATTGCACCCTAAACACCAATGTAACGAGTAGCTGACAAAATATCGACTTGGATGACAGCCAATTAAACTTATGCTTACACTGACAAATATTAAAAATTAAACCTACTATATTAGGTTTTCGTCCGCAGAGAGGAGATGCCCAAATTAACATTAAGATCGACAAACACTCTAATTACCAGACATTATGAGGCAATTTTCCTAGGCCTATACCGTGGACAACCATCACTGTATTTTCAGCACCCCATATCCAACACTTAACCAAAAAAGTATCCAAAACGGTTGGGGTCCTCTCCAAGATACGATACTAAAATGCCGCAAAAATGCCCTTCTCACACTATACCACTCTTCTTATTTATCCATCCTCACCTATGCTATTTGTGCTGGGGATCAACTGCAGCACACACTAAAGCCAAAAAAAAACAAACAAAGCTGCAGTATGAATAATCACTAAACCCATTACCTGGAACACACCCCCCAATTTGTCTTAGATCTAAACTTACTCCCTTTCAGTACATCCACACTTACTACTGTTGAACAATCTACTTCATACAGGACCTTAAACTTCCATTTCATTTTGACCTAAAAACTCTTTCTTGATAGTTGTGACAGAAACCCACAGGCATAAACCAGGACACAAACTCTCTACGACATTCCCCGTGTCCGACTAAACCTTTACAAAATTCAATGTATGTCAAAGGCCCTAAATGGGGAATCCTACCTGAGAAACTCAGAACTGCGGGACACATTCATCACCTTCAAAAACTACCATTAGAATAAATTTTATATCCCTGATACACCCATCAAACTAACTACACAAATACCACCTGGGGTTCACATTTACACCTCACTCACCCATTTTTGACATAACAGGAAATATTAATCACCAATCTTTAAATAATGTATCCTATGATACTCCAATACTGAAAATTGTACTGTGCCAAAACAAAAGCATTCACATTGCTAAAATCACAAAACTTGTATTTAGTTCACTACTTAGCCATATTACAACTACCTCATATTTGTATATTTTAAATATAGAAATTAAACTAAGTCTGCCGAAAATGCCTAGCCTGCTAGGGCGTTTCTAGTGGTACTCTCTGTAATCATTATTAATTACTTGGTAAACCACTCAACAACAAATTCTGTAAATTCAACATTGTAAATCTTTATAGAGAATAAGCTTTGAATTGTATTGAATTGCAATTGATTCAGTTAAAACTAATATAATCTATTCAGTCCACAATTAATTAGTAGCGCAGGAATTGTGGGTGCTTATCCAATTTATACTTATCTCAGATAGATATGGATAAGATTGTGAGCGTCGAGGGGGCACCTGCAGTGTCAGAGGTGGACTAAAGTGGAGAGGTGAGTGCGAGGGATAGTGTCACTTCTATACATTCCAGACAAAGAGCAACGTGACCTCTCCAAACAAAGACTCCAAGAGGTTTCCAATAATAGAAGTGCACTTAAGGACAATCATGGATAAGGATAATACTGATGATATTGATATTGAATTATTAGTAGTGAAGTTTTTATTTATGGCTTCTACAGTATGGCTCCCACAGTATGGCTCCCTCGGAAAAGGCTTCGAATACCAGAGTGGCTCCTTTTCCATGAGTGGCTCCCTTTCTGAGCAGACTCCACGACCCCCACCATGACCCCACCCACTACAGCCTCCCCACGACCCCCACCTACGACACCCACCCACGACCCCCACCCATGACTCCACCCATGACCCCACCCACGACCCCATGCACGACCCCCACCCACGCCCCCCACCCACGACCCCCACCTATGACCCCACCACGACCCCCTCCACGACCCCCCACCATGACCCCACCCACGACACCCACCACGACCCCCACCCACAACCCCCAACCACGACCCACACACCACAGACCCCTCACCCATGAACCCACCCTAATGACCCCATCTCGACCCCACCACACCATGGACCTCACCTCAACCCCCACCACGACCCTCCCACCCGCACCACCTGCACATCCTGCCCCACGGCTGACCCGTGACACTTGACCTCACCTCGACCACGTTGACCTCACCCTCGACCACCTCACCCTCGACCACCTCACCCTCGACCACTCACCTCTACCCCTCAACCTCAACCCCCCACCCACGCATCATGGCTCGTTCGCGCCCTCTTGCCTGCCCGTGCACTTCTGCAGCGTCGTCTGGATCGCCCCTGTCCCCGAATTTTTTTCGATCTTTTTCGAATTTTTTTGATTTCTTTTCTTATGATCTCCATCTCCTTGGGATCTAATTTTTGAGGTTCACCTCACACTTTAACCCATCCCCAATTTTTTTGATTTTTTTTTTAATTGCATTTTTCCTTTATGATCTCCATCTCCTTGGATCAAGTTAGTTTTTTGGATTCTTCCCTATGGGTACCCCTCCCACCAACCCATTCTACCCTAAATTTTTTTTTTCAGAAATTTTTTTTAAATTTCATTTTCTTGTGTCCTTCATCTCCTTGGATCCATGTATTTCTCCTCCATCTCCTTGATAAGTTTTTTGGATTCCCCCCTCTAGGCGGTATGCATTCAATGAATCCCTCTATGGGGCATGGTACTTTCTCTTATACAGGTCTAAACAGTGTGACGTCCACCCCACACATGTTTACTCTGGCGGCGGTTCAGTGACGTCACGCGGATGACCTCACATAGGCTGCAAATCTTGTCGACTTCCTCCTATTCAAATGTTTTTTCTCTATAGGATTACAATGCTGAGTTTACGAAATTTGTTATTGTGTGGTTTAATGTAGTAAATAGTGTTTACAGAGTGTACACACTAGAATCGCTTAGCATGCTAAGGCATTTTGGCAGACTTAATTTTATTCTTAATTGTAAAATATTCAAATTATGAGGTAAGTTGGTATTATTGGCTAAGTGACTAAATATAGTTTGTGAGTTTAGCAATGTGAATGCTTTTGTTTTGGACAGTACATAGTTTCAGTACTGGGAGCTATCATAGGATTTCATTATTTTAAGATTGGATTAATATTCTGTTTATGGTCAACATGAGAGTGAGACGAGTGTAAGTGTGACCACCGGTGTATTCGTTTTGTAGTTATTGATGGGGGGGGGGTTTGAATCAGGGGAGATAAGATGTTTTCTATTGGTAGTTTGATGGTGTTGAAAGTATCTGCGTTTCTAGTGTTCTCAGGTAGTTATTCTCAGATTTTAGGGCCTTTGACATTCATTGAATTTTTGTTAAAGGTTAGTCGGACACGGGGGAAATGTGTAGAGATGTTTGTGTTGGTGTTTTATGCTGTGGGTTCTGTCACAACTATCAAGGAAAGCGTTTTATGTCAAGGTTGTTATTTGAGTTTAAGGCCCTGTAGATGTAGATATTGCACAGTAGTAAGTGTGGATGTACTGAAATGGGAGTAAGTTTAAGTCTTCTGAAGAGTGGGGGGTGGGGGTGTTGCCAGGGATGGGTTATAGTGATTATTCTTACTGCAGCTTTTTTGTTGAGGTATTATTGGCCTTAGGTGTTTGGCAGTTGATCCCCAACCACAATAGCCTAGGTGAGGTATGGATAAATAAGTGAGTGGTATAGTGTGAGAAGGGCATTTGCAGCACGTAGGGGTATCGTATTCTTGGAGATGATCCAACCGTTTTGGATACTTTTTGGGTTATATGGGATATGGGTTGCTGAAATTCAGGTTGTTGTCAAGGTTTAAACCTAGGAATTTGCCCCATTAATTTCTGTAATTAGAGTGTTGTCAAATTAATGTTAATTGTGCATCTCTGCTTTGCTACCAAACATATTTAGTAGGTTTTTTCAGTGTTAAGCGTAAGTTTATTGGCTGTTTCATCAAGTCGTTTATTTTAATCAGCTCCTCATTCACAATGGTTGTGAGGTTGAACAAGATTAGGGGTGAGAGATGAATAAGTCGTGTCGTCAGAAAAGAAGAATGGGTTTCACGGTGTTGGGATACGTTTGGCAGGTCATTGTGTATATGAGAAAGAGGCAGGGGACCAAGGACACTCCCTGCGGAACTCCAGTATCAAGTGGCGAGTTGCTGGGGACTGATTACCTCATTCTCCTCCTGATCCTTCAAGATTCTCCTTTGTATGGTCTGATGATGCACTGTGTGGCGAAACGTTTCCTCAATTTAAAGTACCAAGGAGTTGCACACATCGACTGCGTATACAGCAATTTAATCAACATGTCGAGTTCTCTTGAACATTTATATACAGAGGTATCCGGGGTAATCCGCCACACCGGACTGTTATAGGCCGTTCTTAGGTTTTTTAACAGTTAAAATTATCAAAAAGGTATTTCCCCTGAATTCATCATTAAAGCAAGTGGTGCTAAGACAAGATGATTGGTAGAGTTATAGGAATTACAATACCACCCCCCAACTTAGTTTGGTCTGCAGTTTTGAATTGCTGTGTATCCTGGTAGAGGGTAGATAGCTATTGTGTCCTGCTTAAGCACCAGGTCTCAGTATGTATAATGGCAGGGAAGGGTGTCTTTAGTGATTCAAGGAGTGTAAGGAGGTCATCATAGTGTTTGCTTAAGGACATGATGTTGTAGTAAGTACTGATGTACTTTTAGCATTGTTTAGGATAGTGTGGTTGTGATGCTGTGTAATTAAGGCCAGTTACTTTCCAATAGGTTTTGATTGGGTGTCAGGATTATGCGGAGGTTTAGATCTGTTGTCAACGTGATCAACTCTTCTAGGTTTAATTTGGTTATTTTATATTCTGAGTTGTAGTGGTGAGTTTTGTACTGATATCTGTAGTGGTAGGAAGTTTGGACAAGTTATAGCTAGAGTATTTTGGTCATGTAGAGTACTCGCCTCCCATCTTGTTCCTTCATCATCAATCTCCGACTTAGACAAGGATGTCAAGCCACAGCACCGTGTCTTCCTTTGCAGATGACTCCCGAATCTGCCTTGACAATGTCTTCCATTGAGACACTGCAAGGCTCCAGGCGGACTTCAACAAATCTTTCAGTGAGGCGGCTGCTGAAAACAATATGATGTTCAACGATGAGAAAATTTCAATTACTCAGATGGGAAAAAACATGAGGAAATTAAATCTTCATCAGAGTTACAAAACAAATTCTGGCCACAAAATAGAGCTGAAAACACAACGTTCAGACCTGGAGTGATTTTATGTCGGAGGATCTCACCTTCAATGACCATAACATTGTATCAATTGTATTTGCTAGAAAAATGGAGGATGGATAATGAGAACCTTCAAAACTAGGGAGGCCAAGCCCATGATGACACTCTTCAGGTCACTTGTTCCAATCTAGGCTGGATATTGCTGCTCACACTATCTGCACCTTTCAAGGTAGGTGAAATTGCGACCTAGAAAAAATTTACAGAGAACTTTCACGGCACGCATAACGGAGATTAAAACACCATTTAACTGGTGAGCGCACCTTGAGGTTCCTAAACCTTGTTATTCCCTGGGAACGCAGGAGGGACGAGTACATGATTATATACACCTGGAAAATCTTAGAGGGACTGAGTACCGAACTTGCATACGAAAATCATCACTACAAATGCAAAAGACTTGGCAGACGATGGCACCAACCCCCCAACGAAAAGCAGGGGTTGTCCACTAGCACGTTAAGAGACCATACAATAAGTGTCAGGGAGCCCGAAGACTGTTCAGCTGCCTCCCAGCACACATAAGGGGGATTACAAACAGCTCCCCCTGGCGTCTTTCAAAGCTGGCACTGGACAAGCACTCTAAAGTCAGTTCTGGATCAGAGGGCTGTGGCTCGTTACGTGGTTTGCGTGCAGCCAGCAGCAAACAGCCTGATTGATCAGGCGCTGATCCACCAGGAGGCCTGGTCACAGGACCGGGCCTCGGGGGCGTTGACCCGGGAAAAACTCTTCCAGGTAAAAAACTCCAGGTAATAGTCACTTACTTACATAATGAAGTTGATGTTGTCTATGTGTTGTGCTGGAGTCAGTTTACCTGGAGTTTACCTGGAGAGAGTTTCGGGGGTCAAACTCCCCGCGGCCCGGTCTGTGACCAGGCATCCTGGTGGTCAATTTTAACAAGCTGTTCCTGGAATTGCGCGGATGTTGCATCCGGAGCTTGTAGACTACCACAAATTACTAGGTTTTGGTTCTCGTCCTTTACTGCTAAAAATTCCACTACATCTTTTTAGGCTTTAAGCAGTTCTGTGCAAACAAGTAGACTCTGCAATGTACAGTGCCAACCCCCCCCCTTTTGCCTGTTCACTCTGTCACATCTGTATAGTTGTAACCTGGATCATATTTCGTTGTCCAAGTGTTCCTTTATGTGGGTCTCAGGAAAGCCGCGAATATTGCCTTTGCCTCTGCAAAGCAGTCACGGTATGAAAGGTATTTTGTTGTTTGTTGCTGGCTTAAGACCTGTATATTTGCAAAGGACAGATTGTGTTATCGGACTGGTGGTATTGTTGGTACTGTGCTGGGAGGATTTTTTTCCGGCATTATTTCTGGTTTCTGTTGGTATGGTGTGGAGGCCATAGACTGTGGTTCACTCCAGGATATTCACTGGATTTGGTGTACGATTTCTGCCATTTCCTGCAGTTTTTTTTCCTTCTGGCACTAAGAAACCTCTCCCTCTTGACTGTGGCTGTGGCTACCCAGGTTTTCCATGGCATGGATGGGTTTTGTATCCTTTGTCCCCTGATAGATTGGTTGCCTGGCAATTTAAGTTTATAGCACAAGTCTTTCCTGTACCGGAAGAGGTACACATTTCAGGGTTGAAAAAGCTTAAGGAAGGGAGGTTGCATTTTCTGTTGTCATATGGGCATGGCATTTTCTTGGTGTGGTCAATTAGTTGCATGTCCCCATCTGTTTTTCCAGATTTCCATTGCAGCAGATACCAAAGTGCATAGTATGTGCACTGGCTTGGTTTCCGCTTGCCTTGGGTTTCTGTGACTGTATTCCCTGTTGGTCGATGTTTCCCTGTCTTACTTCTATCCTCCCTAGCACCAACAATGAGCTCCCACAGTTGTTTTTTGTATTTATCCTCACTATTGCTATTGGAGTCCTCTTGTTTGTATTTCCTGCGGTATTTCTAGTTTGGCAATATTGGTTTTATCTATCTTGATACAACTTGTTTCCCTACTATGGCTCCTGGTCCCCTATGAGGTATTTAATGTATTCCTTCCTGCGTATAATTCCCGATACCTGGACAAAATCTCAGTTCCACTTTACTGTCTCCAGGGTCAGTATCTCCAGTTCACATTTCTGTCTCCCAGGACAGTATCTCAGCTTCACCATTTCTGTCTCCCAGGACAGCACCTGCAGCTTCACCATTACTGTCTCCCAGGACAGGCACTATCAGCCCAACATTTACTGACTACAGGACATCACCTCCAGCCTTTACAGTTTGTGATACATGGCAGTATCAAGGGCAGTACCATTCAGCCAGACTTTTTATGTTCCCTTTGTTGTAGAAAGCTTCCAGGTTTTCTATGAAAGCCAGCTTTGATGTTGTCCTCTTTTAATCCCTTGTGATTTTACGTCCACAGATTTTCCTCATTTGGGCATACCCAAAAACCACTTCTCTGTTTTTATACTGTTGTAAGCTATTCTGGGGATATTCTGCAACAAGGGGCGTGACGTGACACCAATTTCCACAAAAAATGACAATTTATCCATGTGAAGCCCGTTTGTTTGACTGCCCACAGACTACACACAGCTTCATAATGATTTGAATGGTTGATTTACTGCAATTCTACTAGCAACTCTTGAATATTATTATTAATAACCTTAAATGATGCTCTAGCTATTTGTATTTCTGTTTCTAACTCTTTTTGTATATTGGACAGCTTACCGTCACGTTCCTGTTTTTTAATGTTTGTGTTTATAAGGGCGCCTACAAACCCCATCCGTTTACAGTTGCTTTTTGTCCAACAAAACTGTTTGAAACCGTCCGGGTTCGGACCAGTCAAGGGTTCGGACCAGTCAAGGGTTCGGACCAGTCGATCTGCTTGATCAGTGGGTCACTTATTTTAAAACATACTGGTCGGTGATTTGAGCTAACACATGAAGGATCTATGGAAATTATCTACCCGAGTAATATGTGATTTGACTGATACAAAAGTATAAACTTGCGTGTTGAAGAGCCGGTGATATCTGGAGCTCCTACAATGACGAACAGTCGACCTCCACCCTTGTTTATCAATCGCTGTATCTGGTTTTCTATTTTTTTTTTCCGTCTCCACCACAATAAATGCTATATTATCATATAGTTGACTGGTGCAAATTTTGGAGGAAGGGACGCTTTTTCTGTAGTAATAATTGCTTCTCGTTGTGTATATTGCGACTGCTGGTAACTACAGGTTATATGAAATTCACAGTAACGTCTCGTATTTCAAGAAAAAGAAACTAATGAAAGTACTCCACTCCACTAAATACCCTTATAATACTGGTTAGTTGTACTACAACACTGTATTCTGCTATTCACTGGTTTTTCACTAGATTATATGCGAGTACACTAGCAAGCCAGGAAGATTATTAAAAACAGCTGACCTGTGGTAAGTTTCTGGCGACTTCTGGCTCTTATAACACTCTCATCGAACCCTCACATCTAGGCTTAGTGCACGCAGAACCGACACCCCTCGGCCCCCCACCCCCTGTACAACCCTACTTAACCAATACCTAACACCCTCCAGTCCCCCACAAAAGTATACTGCATGGAACGCCGTCTCATCCTCCCCACAGATTCCACACCTTCCACCCACAATTACCCCTCTGGTTCTTAGTACCTCCCCCGACGGTAGTATGCCATGCAAAAAAACTATACGTTACCTCCCTTACCCTAGGCTTTAACTTCAACTTGCTAAACCTATATCAAATACTCTTCCATGCGTACATGGGGAACAATCCCTCAACTGGTACAACAATCCTGTCTGCAAGCAGCCTACACAAAACCCCTACTCGAATTTTCCTGGGTTCTCTAACCAACATCAAAGCCCTCAAAATAGTTTCACATTCCCTCAACTCCACACCACCATACAACTTACCCAACCTATCATGTACTTTTCCCAGCTGCCCTCCACTCACACCTTCGCGCAAAAACCTCCCATTTAAGAAACACACATTTAATCCTTCTTCTCAGATCTATCAACCCAACCCACCTGGTGCACAGGTAACATTACAACCTCTCTCCTCAGCCAATCCCACCTTGAACCCCACAAAAAGTTAAACACTCGTCTCAGAATTCCCACAATCGCCGTCTCTGTTAATGGGAACACGGCTGCTATGTGCCAAACCTTACTATACAATAATACATTTATAACAATCACTCGTTGCAAAAGAGTCAGATGATGAGGTCGCAATGCACCAGATGCCCCTGAATCCTTTCCATTAATCTATTCGAGTTTTCCTCTCGAGCAGCGTCCAGTCATCCTTATAGGTGATTACCACAAATTTTTAAAGACACCGTTTGTTTTCTCACAACGTTACATCTACCCCCCCTCCACCCAATCACCCAACCCCATGATCATTGACTTTCTCTATTTACCTGCATCCCTGTTGCATTTCCGAAACTGTTGCACATCATCCAAAACACCCAACGCCATCCCCTGTCGAACCAGGACTGTTGTATCGTCTACATATCCTATTATTCCGGCCACACTTTCCCAATCCCCCCCATACCTCCACTCGTGTCACATACACAACGTTCAACCATTCTATAAAAGGGGTCCTGAATGCACGTAAACAACATTTGTGACATTGGACACCCCTACCTAAGTCCTCTACCCATTACAATCTCCTCCCCCAAGCATCCATTAATCTGTACCCTCATCTTAGCTCCATTGTACAAAAACGTGGTTACCCAATTAACTATTTCTTCCCCATAACCCTGCCTCCTAAGTATAGCTCCCAATGCTCCCCTTTCCACCCTGTCATAGTCCCCCTGCCAGTCTAAAGCCAACAACGCCCCGCCCTCCCTCCCCCCCCCCTTTTGACTGCACAAAACTTCTCAGTATTCCATGACTCTCAACCATCGACCTTCCAGGCAAACCATACTGCATTTTCGAAAAACCATACTGCATTTTCGAAACCACTCTCCCTACCACACATTTTAAACCGATTACCCAAGACTTTAGCGAACAACTTTATAATCAGCACATAACAGAGATATGGCATGGTACTCCTTGAGGGTGTGCTGCCCCTTACCCTTCTCGACCAACACTACAACTGCTGTTGCTTGCTTGTCTCCCATCACACCCTTCTCCTTCTCTGATTAAATAACCTACCCATGGAAACCCCTTATCACCTCCCAATGTTGGAGATAAAGTTCAGCCGGGGAGGACCATCTATTCCCAGTGCTTTGCCCTTCCTCATTCCCCTTAAAGCCAACTCTAATTCCTCTTCCGTTTTAACCCCCCTAAAGCCTTTCTATCACTATTCCCTAAATTACATGTCACATACTCACACACCTCTAAATCCACATTCCCCACCTTCCCACTTGTCCAATACACTTCATACCATTTATCCGCATATGCACACATTCCTTTCGTAGTTAGTATCTCCTGACCCATTCTATAACCCCCCGCCATCTCATGTACCTCTAACCTCGGAATAGCTGTAACCTGCTGTCTTTGTTTTTGACGTCGCAAACACACACACCGATGGTTTGTTCCCCCAAAGCACCTCCTCTACCCCTGCCTGCACCCTTACCGCTTGAAACCTCTCATTTTGTAACTCCCTCAGTCTCCCCTTGACCTCGACAATTTCATCCATAGGATTGTTGCCCCCCACAGCCCCCTTCCCATAACAACCCCTTAACCTGTCCTCTAAATAATTTGAAAGCCCATATTTAAAATCATTTATACGTTTGCCCACCCCCACATAATATTTCCTAATCCTTTCCTTGGCTACACAATCCCACCATTGTACGACATCTTGCACTCCCTGTGCCTCCTCGCTAAGCTCCTTCCATAGGAGAGTGGCTCTGGTGGCCTGGTGGTTAACACTCTCGCTTCACACGGCGAGGGCCTGGGTTCGATTCCCAGCCAGAGTAGAAACATTGGGCGTGTTTCTTTCCACCTGTTGTCTATGTTCCCCATCAGTAAAATGGGTACCTGGGTGTTAGTCGACTGGTGTGGGTCGCATCCTGGGACACTGACCTAATTTGCCCGAGATGCTCAGCATAACAAGTGGCTTTCTATGTAGTAGTATGTCATTGTTGTCAGCTAGGACTGTATACCATGTACATGTACTTGTAGTAAATAAAGATTATTATTATTATTATTAGGACAGAAAATCCCTCTAACCCCTCCTCATCACTCAATGCACTTATATTTAATTTCCAGTAACTCCTGTATATTTATGCAAGTGCCTCCCATCCAACCTCCACCAACACTGCTCTATGATCTGACCATGCTACTTCAATAGTTTTGAAAAATCGCACTACAACCCCGTGAGAAAGATACACTCTATCTAACCTCGCTGCATACCCTCTCCTAACAAATGTATGCTCTGTCTCCCACGGCTCCCCCTCGAATGCATCCCTTAACCTAATATCCCTCAATAAATCTCATAGGGCCACCGACACATAACCTGCCCCTTTCGGTTCCACATCAGCCCTCCTAATGACACAGTTCCAATCACCTCCTGCTATTGCCTCCTCCGGTAATGCACGGAAAAAAAACACAATGTCCTCACACACAAACTCCTGCTTCACCTGTACGTTATTCTCTGCAGGCACATATACACACGTTTTCCCATCCACAAACTATCTATGTGCAACACCCTTCCCCCTCCCCCCCCCTCACTTCTCTGCAAAACAAATGGGCTCGCCTCCCTAATTAATTAACCACACCCCTCCTTTCAAACGGCAGATGGCAGGGTTACCGCCTGAAACCCCTCCATCTCCAACACCCTACCTCCCTTAAAATTGTGCTCCTGAAGGAACACAACATCCACTCTAAATTTATTCAGAAAACATTCGACGCCATTCTCTCTTTACACTATTATACAAACCATTAAGTTTACTGTCATACACCAGAGGCCTATTAAAGTTTCCACCCCTGCCTCCTCTCTTCACTCTTCCGATGGGCACCAGAATGCGTGGGACCACTTGTCACCTGCACACTTCCCTCTCCCTCCCCCTTCTATCGGTGCCTCCTGTCATGGCCACCACTACCTTCACCATCTGCCCATATTTGCTTCCCAGTCCGCTGCGCTGGCGTTAGGACATCATCTGAATCTGATGCAGCGGCTCTCTTTCTTGTGACAGGCGCATTCTCCATGGCTTGGTCTGGGGATGCCTCACAATGTACCTCAACCTCCACTGTACACAGTGGTAATGATCTCGGTGACACCTCAGTCACGCTGTCACTCCCGTCGTCCGAATAGTTCTGTTGTTGATGCACCACAGCCTTCACCTCGTCTTTTACACCTTTCCAGGAGCAGCTACCTCCTCAGGCGGTTGACAAGGACTTCAGAACCTCGGCTAATTTCTCCTCAATTTCCAACACTTCCTCCTGTACTTTTTGCTCAACCCGATCCACTGGAAGTGTCTCTGGGCCAGGTAACTGGTCAAGACCCTCACCCTCTCCCCCAGCCTTATGCGTCTCATCCACTATCTCGCTCCATAGACGACCACGCCCTCCTTCACGTCGTTGATCATCACCTGCTTCCCCCGGTGTAGAAGCAGATGTCTCCGCCCCTGGGCCAGGAGCTCGTTGCCACTTCCCACACTCCGCCGCTATGTGATCATATTCCCCACATAGTCGGCATGTACGCCTTTGCCTCGTGTATGACACCATGACCTGTGTCCTGAATTCTTTTAGGTACACGTAAGACGGTATGGGGTGTCGCAATGTCATTTTTAGGTTAAAAGTGCCCTCTGGCATACCTGTGTAGGCACCCGTCACCCACTTACCATGCTGGGCCAAATGAACAGTTCCGTATTCCTCAGAAACTTTTCTGATATCTGTCTCATCAGCCTCAAACGGGACATTACGCAGTTTAATCCATGTATAATGTCTGGATACTCGATCATCCTCACACACACAGCTGGTGTTGCATCAAGACTTACGTCCTGAAAACGGTTGACCAACGACTCATAAACCGTTGCTGAGAGCAGTTTCACAAAAAATCTATGTGCTCCGTTCAATGCTACTCCATACAACTCTCCATCCTGAATGCCATACATGTCTCTGATGATTTTAGGTAGTAATACCTGGGCTGAAGCTGGCGTTATTGCCCCACTGAGAAGTTCAACGCCGACAGTGTTAATCCTGCTTCTATAACTGAACGCCATGTTGACTAATGGTAGTTCTCCTGGGCTGACGACAGAGGCGTGACAAGCACCACCTCACACTACTGCAGTCAGGGAACTGAAGTGCGTTTGCGCAGGAGGTCTACACGACCTAGAGCGATGCAGACAATGGTTATATCTCATTTAAGTTATTTCATGGTGTCTGTCAGCCCTGTGACCTCACCAAATTTTAGCACAAGAGGACACAGTTAGTCTGGAAAGAGATGATTATCTTAAATCTACCTTGGGTGTGAACACTATTTCATGGCGTCGCTGGAGGGGATTGTAAAAAAAATCATGATGCAATACTTTGAGGTAAGCCATATAAGCTCAAGGAGTCTCTCAGAGTGAGGATTGTGTTTCTATCCAGAAATCGAGTGAATATTTCTACCATTGAGTGTGTTTGCCAACAAGAAAAATAATGTTCGATTGTAAGATAAAGTCTCCAAAACTAAGTTGGAAATATCCAAAAATGGAGACGTTCAAAGTAATTCTGGAGTACTCTACTGTATTTTGGAAGTGTTCCATTATATTTTTGAATGTGCTCCAACGTAATTTGGAAATGTTCTAATGTTATCCCAATCATTTTGTTCATATTACCGAAATCGAGGGAATGTGACTGAAAATGTGATTTATATCATATCTTAGTTGGATGTGTTTGTGATATATTTATAAAAAAAAATGATGGGGGTGTTCGAATGATGTTTTTGGAGTATTCAAAGGTAATTGTTGGTGTTTTTGGTAGTGTTCAAAGTAAAGTGAGTTGTCTGTGTGTGTGTTAGGTGATCATAGAATTTTGTGAATATCTTGGTTACAGTGATTTAAGTGGATTTGAGATGGGTGATGAGATGCATTTGTGGATGTGAAATGTGATTTGTGTGTTTGTTCTGAAGAGGTGTGTAGGGAGATGGGTGAGTGGATGTGAAGAAATGTGGGTGAGATGGAGAGTGGTATGGGGAGGGTTGTATTAGAAATTTAATGAAATATTGGGCGATTTTACTGAAAATAAAGGTAATGTGTAAATATTTCAAAAAGAAATTATAGAAGTGAAAAGTTATGATGCATTGGAAAAGAATGGAGGGTGTAGAAACATGTCGCAGTAGTTGGGTAGTGAGATGATTAGTTGTTGTGAGTAAATTATCAATTTATGTGAATACAGGAATGGGTATGGAGAGGATTTTATTAGAATTTTAGTAATGTAGTGAGGAATGTGCATTACATTTTAAGATTCAGTAAAAAGAAGGGGAAAAATTTGTATCGAATAAATTGTGAATAAATTGGTAAGTGATGAGGGTTGTGGGTATTGTTGTCGAACTAGTGATGCCGAAAATGTGGTTATAAGTTGCGGGTTGTTGTTGTGACTTTTTCTGATGAAATTAGTTAAAACGAGAAAAAATTGTGGGTTGGGGGTGTTGTGGGATGTTGGTGTTGTGGGATGTGGTGTGTTTGGGTTGTGGGCATTGTTGTCGAACTAGAGATACCGAAAAAGAAGTGATTATGTTATAAGGGCTCGTGTGTGTTTGGATTGTGTTCATGTTTTTTTTTTTTGTATTCATGTTATATCTTAGTTGGAGGTGAGTGTACTCATGGGAAATTGGTAATCGTCTTGGTTATAGTGATTTTAAGGGGATTTGTGTGAAAATTGGTGTTAGTCTGTGATGTTGATCTTAGTTTATGGTGATTTTGGTGGTGTTTTTGACTGTATTCAGTGGTGTTTTAGTAGTATTCAGTGGTGTATTTGAGAGTACTCAAATGGTGTTTGAGACTATTCAAAGGTGTTTTTGAAGGTGTTCAAATGATGTGCAAGAGTATTTATGAAGGTGTTCTGGGAGTATTCATTGGTGATTTGGCTGTGTTCAAATGATGTTTTTGGAGTATTCAAAGGTAATTGATGGTGTTTTTGGTGTTGTTCAAAGTAAAGTGTTTGAGTTAGTTTTTTTTGATACTGTTGTAAAAATCTGGAGAATGAGGGAGGAGTTTGGGGGATGAGTTGTAATTTAATGAAATAATATAAGTGTAGATAAATCAGAGATGTCAAATCTTATTTGGGAGTATTCAAAATTATATTTTGGAAGTGTTTCAGTGTTGTTTGGAAAATGTTCAAAGGTATTTTTGTGAGTATTCAATGATTTATGAGAGTGCTTTGAAGGTGTTCAAAGTAAAGTGAGGTGTGTGTATGTGTGTATGTGTGTGTGTGCATATTAACTTCGTAATATGTAAAATTGTGTCTAGTGAATTTATCGAAAAGTGGTTATAAGTTGATGAAATAGTTAAAACTAGAAAAATTGTGGGTTATGATTAAAAATTGTGAGATGTTGGTGGGTAGTGTGAGGCTTTGGGAGGGCGGGGAGAAGGGGTAAGCAGAGAAAGTTACTTTGTGGGGGAGTAACCTGAGATGTTATCTGAGATCGATCAGTTAAGATTCGCCGGACTTTTTCTGATGAAATAGTTAAAACGAGAAAATTATCTAGACTTGAGGAGAGTGAATCTTTTGTAAAGAAATTGTGAATTGTTTGGGTGTTAACGAAAAAAATGTGGAATTATTTGGGTTATCCTGGGTTAAGAGTGGAAAAATGTGTAATGTTTTCCATATGCTGTACATGAAATCTGTAATGCTGAGATGGTGACGACGAAGAAGATCCAGAACAAAAATGCATAGAATTTCTTCAAGAGAAAAATATGTTGATTTTAGTCAATGAATTGTACCTTTTTTCAATGAATTTTTTGTGGATGTATATGAAATACATTGGTTGTATAATAAATAAATGAAAATATTGTGTATTAGTATTATCCTGCATTTTATTGTCTGCTCGACAAGATTCAGCCTGTGTGTGTGGTCATCACGTGATGTCACTGACATAGGAGGAAGTCGACAAGATTCAGCCTGTGTGTGTGAGGTCATCGCGTGACTTCATGACCGCCGACCGAGTAAACATCGGGTGTGGGTACTATCCATTGTTAGACTGAGTAGATAGAGAATACCATGCCCCATAGTGGTGTTCATTTGAAATGCTTACCTAGAGGAGGGAATCCAAAAAACTTGATCAGGAGATGGAGGAAATACTTGATCAAGTATGATGTTAGATTAGATTTTGCACCGAAGTGGTAGTCTTTATTGTTCACCCCATATCATCTGTGACGATAGCGCTCGTGAGCTGTGGAATCACAATAAGGCACTAGGAACTAGGGCCCCAAAGGTTTACAGGTATATATTGGATTTATATCTACGTACTTATAGTTACTTATCCTGTTACAAAGCAAAAATTTAGGAAATTTGCATTAGTATATTCTGGTATCTATATTTTCTTAATAAGATATCTTGACATGTCAATAGTTATTATACTGTCTGTCTCTGTATTTCTCATAAGTGGACATTAAGCAATATTAGTTCAAGAGATGACCATATGGCCTATCACATAATTTACATTTAGTTTGATATCAATGTGTGTGTTCCAACTGCCAAGTACTTGTAACCAGCCTAATGGCCACTACATACACAGTCAGGTCTGTTCACATTGCATGTTGCTCCATAAACATACTTATCAACCGTTCATGTTATCATAGTGGGTTATAGATCATACTCAGGCTTCTAATGCATTCTATAACAATCTCTTCATTATTTACTTCTCTCCTAATATTATTCCTAATGCTGACACAGTTATACCAAAGTTATATTTACGTTCTCCTTTGGAACTCTTTTTGGCTAACAATCAACTTTTTAGAAGGGTAATCCAATGTGTGATGGGTCCATAGCAAATTGTACATTAATTCCTTTGTCCCTAATTTTTGAGTATCTATACCTGGCTTCCAATGAGCATGTTGTTGGAGTCATATATGAGCCAAGAGCCTTCAATGATGACATAGAATCAGTAATGATGATAGAGCCCAAGCTCTTTGTCATAGGTTAGCTTTAGCGCCATTAGGTTTGCAAACAATTCAGTTTCAGTGTAGCGCCCAGTTGTTAATTTTCTTATGCCTAACTCAACAAATTTATTATCGTTTTAACTAGGGAGGTGGCAACAAGGCAGATGCAGCCCTGCCAGAAGACCCCTGTTTAGACCCATCAGTGTATATAACTTGTGAAAAACTTATTATTACCGCTAGGTGAAAAATTTCTTCTTGAGCAGTTGCTCTAACAAGAGATTTAAGGAAGGGATTACTAGCAATGAGCTTCTTGGGAGGGACTTGTAGGTATGTGATTTTAAAATGAACACATCTTCCATGGAGGGGTGAAAGCTCTTGTTGCCTACAGTGATAAGTTCATGCAGGTTATAAAACTTAATGCAATTGCACGTTTTCACAATCCATTTAGATCTGTGTGTTTTTCCCTCTAGACACTTGGTAAGATTCACTGTGACAGTGTCTGGTTCGTTTCTCAAACATTCTAATACCGAGTACAGTGTTAATTTCAACAATCCTATCACTGATACTAGAATACCAAGCTCCTTCCTCATGTTAAGAACTTTTGAAGATCGGGGGCAGCCAAGAATAATCCTGAGAGCTTCATTTTGCATTAACTCCAAGGGTCGGAGGAACTTTCTCTAGCTAATATCAACATGGGAGCAGCATAATCAATTAAGGGACCTAACATAGGCTATGTACATCATTCTCACGATTCTCACATTAGCACCATAGTTGGGATTGTAGCCAGCAACAGCTTTGAGAGCATTGAGCCTAGCTTTGCATTTCTTGTTTAGTTGTGGTATAGTGGATTTGTTAAAGGGTACATCTACACCAAGATATCTGTAAGTTTTTAACGTAGCTAATGATTTCACCCTGCAAATAGATGGGTGGGGGATGTCGTTTGCTTGGGTTAATATCTTTGTTTTAGAGGAAATTTATTATAAGGCCTAGTCGATTACAAATTGCTTGAACTTCATTAAGAATGGTATTCATCTTTTATGCCTGTTGTATGGATCATGATATCATCAGCATAGCTTATAGCTATATGTTTAGGTGAGGCAGGTAGAGCATTTAGGAGAGCATTTAATCAGAATATTAAATAGCATGGGACTAAGAACTCCTCCCTGCGGTTTTACCTAAAGACATTTCTTTAGAATCACTTCTGAAGCCTTGGTAAAGGACAGAGGATACTCTATTTGACAGGTATCCTATTATCCAGCAGATAAGCTACCACCAATATTCATTTTGGCTAATTCATGTAGTATAACTGTTCTGTTTGCAATATCAAATGCAGATTTTAGATCAAGAAAAGTGGTAAAACTAGTAGAAGTGTGTGCGTGGAAAGGTGGAAATACATTTCTGCACACTTTTACCTTTCATGAACCCTTAGAGGTAGGGGGAAGTTGATGTCTGATTCTGTAAGTACAATCTGTTAAGCATCATTCTTTCAAAAGTTTTGCAAAGACAACTAGTTAAGGAGATCGGCCAAAAATGTATCAGGCCTGTTGGGGCTTAGGGATAGGCACAATGAGACTATTGGTCCAGGAAGTAGGAAGAACGCCCTCAATGTAACTGAATTATACAGTGCCAAAAAAGGGGTTTAAATCAGGCACGTGCCTTAGAGTTCTGAGAATATCATAGGTTATACCATCCTCTCCAGGAGCAGTTGATCGACCTTTGGTTAATGCATTATTAATTCATTTCTCAGTAAAGAGGCAATCACTCTCATCAATATTTTGGCTCATAAAATTAATCAGTTTCAACATTTTCTTCAGAAGTACTCCTCTAAATTTTTTCTAATATGAGATGGAAGGCTTTCATGCCTGGATGTTTTGGACCAGTCATTTTTTGAGGTCATTTGCTTTTTCAAGAGGAAAGGGAAAGAGCAACATTGCCAGTCTTTTTCCTGGTTATTTTTTTTTATACCTTTCCAAGCCAAAAATCAAAGGGTGGACCTATTTAATCCACTAACAACTGTTCCCATTCCTGTTGCCTAAGTTCTCCTTTCTATTCCTTGCATTGTTAGTGCAGCTTGGAACGTTCTGAGCAGGTCTGGGGTTCTACATTCACGGTATGCTTTACCAATCCTCCTAGCTGCATGTGTTGATTGCGGGAGCTGTGGATCATTATAGTATTTACATTGGTTTTTATTGTTATTTATAGTGGAGGGTTTTTGTTTCCTATTTCCCGCCCACTTGATCTGTGAGAACACTCTCAATGTGGTAATTAAATCATCATTAAATTTTTGTGTGCCCGTGGGCTCGTAATTCTTATACCATTGATCCAAGTGGTTTTAAAAAAGTTGTCTCTGTGTTCTGGTTTGGGGAATGTTTACCTAGAGTTTACCTGGAGAGAGTTTTCCCGGGTCAACGCCCCGCGGCCCGGTCTGTGACCAGGCCTCCTGGTGGTCAGAGCCTGATCAACCAGGCTGTTGCTGCTGGCTGCACGCAAACCAACGTACGAGCCACAGCCCGGTGATCCGGAACTGACTTTGGTGCTTGTCCAGTGCCAGCTGAAGACTGCCAGGGGTCTGTTGGTAATCCCCTTTTGTATGCTGGGAGGCAGTTGAACAGTCTCGGGCCCCTGACACTTTTGTATGGTCTCTTAACGTGCTAGTGGACACCCCTGCTTTTATTGGGGGATGGTGCATCGTCTGCCAAGTCTTTTGTTTTCGTTAGAGGGGTGATTTTCGTGTGCAAGTTCGGTACTAGTCCCTCTAGGATTTTCCAGGTGTATATAATCTGTATCTCTCCCTCCTGCATTCCAGGGAATAAAGGTTAAGGAACCTCAAGCGCTCCCAATAATTGAGGTGTTTTATCTCCGTTATGCACGCCGTGAAAGTTCTCTGTACATTTTCTAGGTCTGCAATTTCTCCTGCTTTGAAAGGTGCTGTTAGTGTTTCAGCAATATTCCAGCCTAGATAGAACAAGTGACCTGAAGGTGTCATCATGGGGTTGGCCTCCCTAGTTTTGAAGGTTCTCATTATCCATCCTGTCATTTTTTCTTGCAGATGCGACTTTATTTCAATGTTATGGTCCTTGAAGGTGAGATCCTCCGACATGATCAACTCCCACGGGCTTTGACGTTGGTGTTTCGCTCTATTTTGTGGCCAGAATTTGTTTTGTACTCTGATGAAGATTTAATTTCCTCATGTTTACCATATCTGAGTAATTGAAATTTCTCATCGTTGAACTTCATATTGTTTTCTGCAGCCCACTGAAAGATTTGGTTGATGTCCGCCTGGAGCTTTGCAGTGTCTGCAATGGAAGACACTGTCATGCAGATTCGGGTGTCATCTGCAAAGGAGGACACGGTGCTGTGGCTATGTCGGATATGAGGATGAGGAACAAGATGGGAGCGAGTACTGTGCCTTGTGGAACAGAGCTTTTCACCGTAGCTGCCTCGGACTTTACTCTGTTGACGACTACTCTCTGTGTTCTGTTAGTGAGGAAATTATAGATCCATCGACCGACTTTTCCTGTTATTCCTTTACCACGCGTTTTGTGCGCTATTACGCCATGGTCACACTTGTCGAAGGCTTTTGCAAAGTCTGTATATATTACATCTGCATTCTTTTTGTCTTCTAGTGCATTTAGGACCTTGTCGTAGTGATCCAATAGTTGAGACAGACAGGAGCGACCTGTTCTAAACCCATGTTGCCCTGGGTTGTGTAATGATGGGTTTCTAGATGGGTGGTGATCTTATTTATTTATTTATTTATTTATTTATCTTATTTAAAAATTTGAGCACACATACAGAGGTACAAAAAAATACAGATAAGGCAGCATGCCAAGCCACTTATATGCATAGCATTACGGGCTGGCTTTAAATTAACTTAAGATTAACTAAGCAATTGACATCAGTGATAAAACTTAATGTAAACAGATTACTATACAGCACAAGTGAGTATTACAAAGACAGGTCATATGGTTTATGCATTTTTGTACATTCAGTAGAATGGTGATTTCTGTTGGTGTTGTATTTAAAAAAATAATAAGTTAGATTGGGTTTTAAGTTTTTCATTTATGTGATATAATTGTGGAAAATTTAAGTATACAATTTTAAGGTTCAGTTATTCAGTATTTATTTGGTTTTAGGGTGAGTAAGTGTCTTTGAGAAGAGACTTGAATTTATAAAGGTGTGTTTCTTTTATTTACAGGTAATGAGTTCCAGAATTTTAGGGCCTTTATGTGCATTGAGTTTTTGCATAGTGTGAGATGGACCAGAGGAAAATCAAAGTGATCTGTGCCTGTGTTAGGGGTCATGTGTTCTGTTGAGGTTGGCAAGGAGATTTTTGAAGGGGAGGTTTAAATATCAGAGTTATGTGTCTTGTAATGTAATAGGCGCAGTAATATAGTATGGTTGTTTTGTTATGGTGAGTAGGTTTAGTGTATTGGGAAATATTGGTGAAAGTGTGCTGCCTATAGTGAGAATTTGTTATCTTTTCTAACTGCAGCTTTTGTTGGGTATTTAGTGGTCTGAGATGGTTTACTTGTTGTTGAGCCCCATGCAAAAATTCCATTAGGTGAGATAGGGGAAAATTTAAGAAGAGGTGATATAGGGCCAGGAGGGCTGACTGTGGAGCATAGTACGTATCTCGATAGTATGCCTACAGTCTTGGAAATTTTCTTAGAAATTTGTTGTATATGTGTATGAAATTGAGTCTATTATCAAGGTGGATTTCCTAAGAATTTTCCCTCTGTTAGCTTTGTGATGGGTGATCCGTTTTTCATTATGTTTATGAGGGACATCTGTAGCTCTGTTACCAAACTGAATGAAGTAGGTTTTGTCAATGTTTAGTGTAAGTTTTTTTTAGTCCTATCCAGGTAGTATTTTCTGTAATTCGGTATTTCCCAGTATTGGCTAGCGTGGACTGGGCTCTGGGGTGGGAGAAGACGATGTAGTGTCTATCTGAAATAGTGTGGGTTTGAGTAATTTCGAAGCATTTTGGTAGGTCATTTATGTATTGGAGAAAGAGAAGGGCCAAGGACACTTCCCTGTGGGGGCACGAACTGTAATTGGTTGTGCAGAGAGTTTGCCCCATTTGCTACACATTTTGGGGCTTCTGTTGACTGAGGTATGACTTGAGGTAGTTGAGGGAGGCCCTCTTATACCATAGTGTGACAATTTTACGTGGAGCAAGTCATGGTTAACTGTATCAAAAGCTTTAGTAAGTCAATGAGATCCCAGTGGGACAAATTCTTTTTTCTTCCTATGCAGTGGTATATATGTTCTAGCTGTGTATAATAGCATCATTAGTATTTTTATTTGGCCTGAATCCAAATTGGCAGGGGTTGAGTTCGTTTTGGGAGATAAGGTGGGAGTATGATTCGTTTTATGAATTAATTTTTCGCAGATTTTTGAGAAGGGTTTGTAAGTTGGATTGGCCTTGTTTTTTACTCTGTTTGGTCTCCTCCTTTGTGGATTGGGGTGACCCTTGCTTTTTGAGTACTGTAGGGAAGGTGGAGGGATTAAATGGATTTGTTAAAGAGTTTTGCAATGTTGGTGATAGCACTTGTGACCCCTTTTTGTATAAAAAAGGGTGGGTAGGGTTTTATTTAAATCTCCTGCCTTGTTTTTTAGGTTGGGGTTATAATAAGGGAGACTTCGTATTGGTTAGTCGGAGCTGGAAATGTGTGCCCTGGGTAGTTGCGGTGAGGTATAGTCATTTGGTGGGGTATCTGAGCTTGGTTTTTTATTGGGCAAGGTTTTGTCTATAGTGGAGAAGAAGTCTTAGGTCTGTTTGCTGTTTCTGTTGGTGGGAGTTGGGGTTTTCATCTGATTTTGCTAATTTTATTTGCTATTTCTGTATAATTCTTTTTTGTTCCTAGAATTTCTGATAGGGTTTTTCCAGGTCTTTTTTATTCACCATCGTAAGTTGGATAATCTGTTCTCATAATACAATTTTTTTGCCTTTTATCAGGCTGGTTAGGATTGACGAGTAACGTTTTTGTTTGGTCTCTGGTTATGTGACCCATTCTGTACTGTTTTTTCATATTGGTGTTTTGTATTTATGGATTTGAGAATGCTGGGTGTTAACCAGGGACTGTTCAGTCTCTTAGCTGTCATCTGTTTAGTTTTTTTAGGGCAGTGCTTGTTATAGAGGTATTGGGTCTTTTTTAGAAAATTATTAATACATTCGTCAATATCTGTATAGATTCTAGCTCAGTGTGCCAGTCAATGTTTGCTACTGCTGTTGTGAAGTTATTAATGGCTGCCTCATTGTGAAGTCTGAAGGTGACTTTAGTAGTGTCTTGGGGTAATTTACCAAGAGTTGTTATGAGAAAAGTAGGGTAGTGGTCTGTGGTATTATCTGTAATTATGCCTGATTTTAAAGGGGATATGGTGTTGGTCCAGATGTGGTCAAGTAGGGAAACACTAGTCTCTGTAACTCTTGTAGGTTTTGTTACTGTTGGTAGCAACATACAGTTACTCATTGTGTTTGTGAATTCAGTAACGTGTGGGTCCTGGTCTTGAAAGGAGATTTATATTGAAGTCACCTGAGAGTAGTAAGTGATCTTTGTTCATGCGTGCATCAGTTATCATACTTCCTAGGTTTTGACTAAATTGGCTAATGTTTGACTGTGGAACTCTGTAAATGTTTATCAATGTGAGAGGTTTTTGTAGGTATTTGGATTTGAATTTGGCTATTATAAATTCCCCATGTTCATCCCTTGTGCAAGTATTAGTGATACATTCTAGTTGGTCTGAGTAGTATATGGCTGTGCCACCCCCTTGTTGGTCTGGCCTACAGTTGTGTATGGCTGTGTAACCAGGAATGGCATAGACATCTGTACTATCAGGCTTTAGCCAGGTTTCAGTTAGTGTAATGATGGACATATTGGCATGTAAGGAATTTAGTAATGCTTTGAGGTCATCGTAATGCTTGCTTAAAGATCTGATATTGTAGTTAAAGATAGTTATGTTGTTGTTGGCACTGAGAAGTGCCTTTGATTGTTCTGCAGTGTAGGGAATTTTCAGTAACTGTTTGATTCATTTAAGTCATTAAATAAGAGGTTGGTATCAGGATCAATGCTTGTAATCATAAGATTTGTAGTGAATCTATAGTTAGAATTAAGTATAAAACAAAGTAAATAGTCTTAAGCTAAAAATAGCACCTGAATTATTTAACAAATGTAAAATAATGAGCTAAGGTAGTTTTTTTTTTTTTTTAAGCTAAAATAAAGGAGACAATATAAAAGGGACTAATACAAATAAAGTGATAATCAAATAATGGAGCTTGGGAATATGATAGTAGGTAGTACTATAAAGGTAATTCTTTAAAGTTAGAATTATAGTATAAAATAATAATATAAAAGGGACTAATGTAAGTTGTGGTGAACAATAAAGTGGTAATCAAATAAATGAGCTTTGGAATATAATGGCAAAATTGTGAACTTATTCTACTTTAGCACCTGAGAATAGCACCTTGATTATTTTAACAATTGTGAATGTATAAAACTAGGGTAGTTATATAAAGCTAAAAATAAAGGGAAAATATATAAGGGACTAAAATTAAGTAATGGTAAACAAAGTTAAATGGACAGGTGGTCACTATGAAATAATATTGGTTTAGGAGTAAGATCTGATTTGTAATATTAAATAAATTGAGCAGTTTATTGCACAATAAAAGTAAAAAAAAAATGAGGTAGTTGGTACTAGCTAGCAAAAGATAGTTTTGGTACTTGCAAAAAGTAATTGGAATATACACTAATTGCATGCACAATGAAAAGTGACTAAAAAACAAGTAGTGATAATAACAAAATTAAATGGACAGGTAAGAATAATGAATATTATTAATTTGGAGTAAGATTTGACTTGTAATTTAAAATTATGAGCAATTAATAGCAGTAAGAAAGAAGTATAGAGTATTGGAGGTATTTTGCATTAGCTAGTGATGAAAAATAATAAAAATAATAATGTACAATATAATAGTAACGTACACTATATGCACCACACGTATGTATGTATTAAGGGCACTTATCTAATCTGTTACAGAAATGTCAGCTTTTCTAAGGAAGGTAGAGAAATCGTGTTCGTTTGAGATAGTATATTGTTGTCCTGTTGATGTTTTCCTTACTAGTATTTTCCCATCTCGCGTGAAACACTGATGTATTTTGTTTTCCTGTTTAAGTTTTCTCAGCCTGAACAGAAGGTTTTGACGTTTTTTTGTTAGACACTCATTTATGTACACTCCATTTTTCATTGTAATTGCTGATTTAATTAGGTCCTTTCTTTTATCGTATGAATGAAGTCGGATCTATTTACTGTGTTTACTTCCTGGTTTTCCTAGCAAACGTGTTTCTTTGATTTCATTGTTTTGCACAATGACTTGTACGTGGTTCTGTATTATCCTGATAGCAGTTTCTTTGCACTGTGCTTGTGTTATGTCACTAGGAATGTGTGGACTGTTTATTATTACTGCATCAGACAACTTATCTTGTTCAGTTTTGTCGTCTTGGAAATCAAGGTATTCATTTAGTCGAGTGTGCATGTTCTGATTCCAGTCCTTGATTGCTTCTTCAACCTTCATATTTATTGTTGTTATTTGCTCAGTGTGACTGGCTATAGCTGCTTTTAGAGTATTTTCTGTGTCAACACTTCCCGATGTAATCTTCTCTTCAAGGTTTTGGATCTTATTCTCGAGGTTGGTTATCTTGGATTCTCGTCGCTCGAGTGTTGCTTTGATATCTTTGATTTCATTTTCTAGAGCAACGATGTAGTCCTTGATATTGTCAGGAATAATCATACCTGAGTTATCATGGGTGAATCCTTTGAAGGGAGTGGAGTTGGAGGGGGAGTCAGCCATGTTTGTTGTTGTTGTTCCTTGGGTGGCGGCGGTGAGGGGGGTTGATGATACACTGGCGTCCTGCTGGGTAGACAAGTTGAGTTCTAGGGTCCTTGCTGTTATTCTTTTATTACTGGTGTTGTTTCTTCTGCGATATCCTTTCATAGTATCACTGAAGTAGATACTGTGTAGCAATGGAGGAGAAGGCTTATTTTCTCGGAGCTTGGGTTAAGTGATTGTCTGGCAGCGGAGGCAGTGTTTGGGTTAGCAGGGCTGTCTTCCTTAGATCTTCAATTTTGTCAAGATTTGGGTTACATTCTTAGTATTCTTGGGTCATGTTGTGGTCTACGTGGGTTCATGTAGTTGAACTTTCACTTAGGCCATCACAAGTTTTGTTGAGCGATGTTTTTTTGAGAAAGAAGAGCTGGTAGGATACCGTTGCTGCCGCTGCCGCTGCCACTAAATCTTGCTTCTTAGGACCCTTTCAAAGAATTTTATGATATGGGATGTTAGTGCTATTGGTCTGTAGTTCTTTGCTGTTGCTTTACTGCCCCTTTGTGGAGTGGGGCTATGTCTGTTGTTTTTAGTAACTGTGGTACGACCCCCGTGTCCATGCTCCCTCTCCATAGGATGGAAAATGCTCCTGATAGGGGCTTCTTGCAGTTCTTGATGAACACAGAGTTCCATTAGTCTGGCCCTGGGGCAAAGTGCATGGGCATGTCATTTATCGCCTGTTCGAAGTCATTTGGCGTCAGGATAACATCGGATAGGCTTGTGTTAATCAAATTTTGTGGCTCTCTCATAAAAAATTCATTTTGATCTTCGACTCTCAGTCTGGTTAGCGGCTTGCTAAAACTGAGTCATATTGGGACTTGAGTAGCTCACTCATTTCCTTGCTGTCATCTGTGTAGGACCCATCTTGTTTAAGTAGGGGCCCAATACTGGACGTTGTTCTCGATTTTGATTTAGCATAGGAGAAGAAAATACTTTGGGTTTCTTTCGATTTCATTTATGGCTTTTAGTTCTTCCCGCGATTCCTGACTCCTAAAGGATTCTTTTAGCTTAAGTTTCGATGCTTGCTATTTTCTCTGACCAGTGTCTCCCTACGCATTTCAGATATATTGACCTCTTTTAGCCACTCTGTTATTCTTTTCCGTCGCCTGTAAAGGGAGCGCCTGTCTCTTTCTGTTTTACATCTACTCCTCCTTTTTCTTAGAGGAATAAGCCTTGTGCATACATCGAGTGCCACCGAGTTAATCTGTTCTAGGCATAAGTTGGGGTCTGTATTGCTTAGTATATCTTCCCAGCTTATATCGGTTAGGACTTGGTTTACTTGGTCCCACTTTATGTTTTTGTTATTGAAGTTGAATTTGGTGAATGCTCTTTCGTGATTAATCTCATTATGTCGGTCTGGGGCTCCGCGCATACATGACTGAACTTCAATTATGTTGTGATCTGAGTATATTGTTTTTGTTATGGTGACATTTCTTATCAGATCATCATTGTTAGTGAAGATGAGGTCTAGTGTATTCTCCAGTCTAGTAGGCTCTATTATTTGCTGGTTTAAATTGAATTTTGTGCAGAGATTTAAAAGCTCGCGTGAGTGTGAGTTTTCATCAGAGCTGCCTCCTGGTGTTATTACTGCAACAATATTATTTGCAATATTCCTCCATTTTAGGTGCCTTAATTTGAAATCCCCCAGGAGCAAGATGTTGGGTGCAGGAGCTGGAAGGTTTTCCAGACAGTGGTCAATTTTTAACAGCTGTTCCTGGAATTGCTGGGATGTTGCATCCGGAGGCTTGTAGACTACCACAATGACTAGGTTTTGGTTCTCGCCCTTTTTACTGCTAAAACTTCCACTACATCATTTGAGGCATTTAGCATTCTGTGCAAACAAGTGACTCTGCAATGTACAGGCCAACCCCCCCCCTTTTGTCTTTTCCCACTCTGTCACATCTGTATAGTTTGTAACCTGGATCCATATTTCTTTTGTCCAAGTGATCCTTATGTGGGTCTCAGTGAAAGCCGCGAAATTGCCTTTGCCTCTGCAAGCAGTCCACGGAATGAAAGGTTTTTTGTTGTTTGGTTGCTGGCTTTAGACCCTGTATATTTGAAAAAGAAGAATGTTATCGGACTGGTGGTATTGTTGGTACTGGGGGGGGATTTTCTTTCCGGCTTTAAAGTATCTGTATCTGTTGGTTTGGAGTGGAGGCCATCGACTGTGGTTCCACTGCAGGAATGACGGGATTTGGTGTACGATTTCTGCCATTTCCTGCCAGTTTTTTTTCCTTCCTGGCACTAAAAAACCTCTCCCTCTTGAGTGGCCTGTGTGCTATCGGTCTGTAGTTTTTTTGCTGTTTGCTTTACTGCCCCCTTTGTGGAGTGGGGCTATGTTTGTTGTTTTTAGTAAATGTGGGACGACCCCCCGTGTCCATGCTCCCTCTCCATAGGATTGGTAAAGGCTCGTGATAGGGGCTTCTTGCAGTTCTTGATGAAAAACGGAGTTTCCATGAGTCTGGCCCTGGGGCAGAGTGCATGGCGATGCCAATTTATCGCCTTTTCGAAGTCATTTGGCTTTCAGGATAACATCAGATAGGCTTGTGTTAACCAAATTCTGTGGCTCTCTCAAATAAAAAATTCATTTCGTCATCGACTCTCAGTCTGGTTAGCGGCTTGCTAAAAACTGAGTCATATTGGGACTTGAGTAAGCTCACTCATTTCCTTGCTGTCATGTGTTAGGACCCATCTTGTTTAAGTAAGGGCCCAATACTGGATGTTGTTTTTCGACATTGATTTATCATAGGAGAAGAAATACTTTGGGTTTCTTCGATTTCATTTATGGCTTTTAGTTCTTCCCGTGATTCCTGATCGTATAAGATTCCTTAGCTTTAAATTCGATGTTTGCTATTTCTCTGACCAGTGTCTCCCTACACATTTCGATACATTGACCTCTTTTAAGGGCCACTCTGTTATTCTTTTCCGTCGCCTGTAAAGGGAGCGCCTGGGCTCTTTCTATTTTAATCTACTCTTCTTTTTTCTTAGAGGAATAAGCCTTGTGCATCTTCACTGGCCACCTGGCTTGGGAACTCCAACATTAGTATTTACATGATCACCCATTAATTCTTTCCACCTGTTAATCCTCAGGTAGGGCTCCATCCACAGCACACTCAAGTTCCATGCTTCTGGTATTAACAATTTCCCTCTTATTGAAAGGTGTAACACTTAGCCTATACTCTCTGGGTTAATTTTTTGGGGCATTACTGGAATTATTCAGACTTTAACAATGACAAGTATCTCTCAGTTTTCCAAGTCAGCCCCAGCACATTACTCCCATACAGGCACTTCAACTCCATGGCTATCCATATTTATTGATTCCTCAAAATGGACTAATTACTGTTCCTTTCCCCTCAGGGCATAACCTATGTTCTCTGGGTAATTTATTGGGCATCTGGAATTATCAGACTTTAATAATAACAAGTATCTCTCAGTGTCCCAAGTCAGCCCCAGCACTTACTGCATATAGGCACTTCAACTCCAGGGCTATCCATATTTTTTGATCCCTCAAAATGCACTAATTACTTTTTCCATTCACTCAGGGGCATCCTTGCACCTTGCATTATTTCTTTAAACCCCTTGACATACCCTCATTAGTTCCCTCTTCATTTGGGACGTCACCCCAGGAATTGTCCACATAAGATTATTTACCCAATTACTTCGCTCAGTGGACCACCTGTGCACTTTAAAGGGGTGCATTTATCGTCGCCTTTAAGTAAGAACAATTTATTATTTAACTGTTTATTAATTATTTCATTATAGCAGTCAACAATTTTGGTATCTTGCTCAGTTCGCAGAGTTGGGCCCATTAACTGTCCATACGTCATCCTATAATTAGTAGATAATTCTGGACGGTTTAGCTTTTCCACGGAAGTCGCACCCAGTAATGTCCAGAGTCAAATTTAACATCCTTCAGGTATTGTTCCTGAGTAAAGGAATGATCTGGACTTTCCTCATTTATATTAATCCTCATGCTTTCCAGCTCCCATAAATTAGACTGGTTCAACATCATCCTCGATAGAAGAATACTTGTACTGGGTTGACCTTTTTGAGGAAGACACCTTGACTGTATTTACTACTTCCTCAAGTCATTATTACTAGGCGGTAGTCTGCCATATATTACATGGCCCGTACCAGTGTTGAGGAGAGTGACGCCGCATAGTTTTGGATTTATGCCCTTTATCTGAATTATTACATCCAACACCGGCAAGGCTACCCCAGCTAGGCCATTATTATTGCCTTTAGCTTCAACCTTTACATCAGTCACTGTAGTGTCAGGGTTATTAACATTGCATTATTGTCACCATTATTATAAGAATTACATACAACCCTGCACATAACTGTATGGTGCTTTCCCTTGTTGCATTGATAGCAACTATTCAATTTGGTGTGACAATCCTTTACATTATGATTGTCTAGACATCTGATAAATCTGTCAAGTTCTTTCATTCTTTCTACTTTAATACCCCATGATTATAGGCATTACAATTTTTAGTGAAATGAGTACTCTTGAAGAAGAGACAGCTCTCTTTTCCTTGCCTGACCTCTTATTAACGGGGTTTTACTCTTACTGAGGTACTTATTCCTCTTACCTTGATGTGAGGAACCACTATTACTGATTCCTGTCTCTGATATGTGCCAATTTAACCTTAATTATGATTATTACCACTGATATTATTTTTCCTTTTTGAGACTTGACAGATACTTCAGAATCATTATGTGTTATATCCTTAGAACTGCTCGGCTGACTGGTCTGCAATTGAACAATTAATTCTTGCCGACCTAGTCTGATATCCTCCTGACCATGCTCTGAGGTTTTGGCAAAACACCCTTTGCATTAATAGGTTGATCAACTGCCTGGCTCACACATTTTAATTTATTCAAAGCCTTACTTTTACAAGACAGTTTTTCCTCAAATTCGTAGTGTTGATTAATTAAAACATTCACTTCAATTCCATCTGCACAATTCTCCAGCAGATCTCTTTCACAGTCTTTTAACCACAATTTGTATCACTCAAATCTACTCTCTAAAGCATCTAAATATAACTTTAATTCATTAGGGTTTCACGTTCTTTGATACATTAAATCCAAGCATTTGTATGTCTTCGTCACATGGCCTTTAATAGCTGTAATGATGCTTTCATTACTCTTAAAATCCACGGGACTTGTCAGCCACCTTAATCAATCAGATCAGTCATTTGGGTTTGAAAATTATTAATCACTGATTATACAACTTAAGTAGGCGCCTTATAAGAGTAATTCTTGCACTTTACTCTTTTATAAATCCTAGCCACACATGTGCTAGCCAATTTAATTGGCCTAATTTTTCATCCACCCACACGATCGATTAAATTTGTGTACTATATACCCACTTCCTTCAATCAGTCACTTAATTATTAAATAATTAATTTTAGATAATTTTTTTACTCATTGCATCCGGTTTAGGAAAGGACCAGCGGGCAGATATGGAAAATTTTTTTAGGGATGCTACCTGTATGTACCCCAACATTACATGCAAAAGGTGATTCATTGGGAGAAAAAAAACTATATTGTTTTTTGTAGTCACCCCGTGAAGAATGTGAGAAA
>NC_069457.1:34995919-35067005 GCF_026875155.1 Cherax quadricarinatus | reverse complement strand
AAATTATGTTAACCCCCTCCCCTCCATCAAGTCTCTCATCACACTCACACCAACAACATTATGTTAACCCCCCCTCCCCTCCCATCAAGTCTCTCATCACACTCACACCAACAACATTATGTTAACCCCCCCCCCCTCCATCAAGTCTCTCATCACACTCACACCACAACATTATGTTAACCCCCCTCCCCTCCCACAAGTCTCTCATCACACTCACACCAAGCAACATTATGTTAACCCCCCTCCTCTCCCATCAAGTCTCTCATCACACTCACACCAACAACATTATGTTAACCCCCCTCCTCTCCCATCAAGTCTCTCATCACACTCACACCAGCAACACCCTCCCATCAAGCCTCACATCACACTCATACCAACAACATTATGTTAACCCCCCTCCCTCCATCAGTCCTCATCACAGCTCCACGCAACACCTCCATCAAGCTCACATCAACATACCACAACTTATGTTAACCCCCCTCCTCTCCCATCAAGTCTCTCATCACACTCACACCAACAACACGACCATCACACTTGTAGTGATTCAACATTTCATCTATTATGGAATAATAAACTTCTTTCAATATCTTTCTCAATTCCTCCATGCTCTAACATTGTCTTGGATCTCTGTACACAATGTACGTTAGGATAAACTGTTATGAGTATTTTACCACTTTTCATGTCTGGGATGATGATATTATGTATACAGTTCATATATCTATTCTTGTAAGTATTTATTAGGTATATAATTTGATGGGGGTGTTAGTTGATGGAAAGGAGAGGGAAGCAGAGATTTCATGAATTGGGCAGGGAGGTATAAGATCTTTTAGGAGTGAGGCAGGGCCACATATTAGTTTTTGGAAATGCATGAGACTGAGTTAGAATGTAAGGGTGGTAAAGCAGAGAGCATAGATGGAATCAACACAAAAATGGTAAAATCAAAGAGTTAAATCATTTTTCGTGGTTTTGGTGCGTTTTTTTTTCAATAAATGGATAAAAAGAGAGAAGGTACCTAGGGACTGGCATAGATCAAGCATGCAATAGTTCCTTTATATAAATGGAAAATTGTTGTGAAATAGAATAATAATTGTAAGGAAATAAACCTATTAAATATACCAAGTAAAGTGTATAATAGAGTATTTATTGAAATAAATAAGGGTTAGACAGGGAGAGGTATTACAGATTAACAAAGTGGTTTAGGAAGGGCCCGGGATGTGAAGAAAAAGTATTTACAATAAAGAATATAAATTAACAGTACTTAGCTAGAGGTAAGTGAGGTTTTGTTACATTTAGGGATTTGGAAGAGGCATATGATAGGGTGCATAAGGAAGCAGTGTGGCAGATGTTGCTTGTGTGGAACAAGTGGTAGTTAAATACGCTAAGGTATATGGGAGCTGAGTTGTCAGCAAACAAGTCTAAGAAAAATGAAGTCAGGCATAGAACTGATGAAGAAAAAACGTGGGTGGTGCATATAGGTGTCTGCGGAGACTGAAAACCTTATCCATGTACACAAACTACAGTATGGGTGGGGACTGAACTCGCGACTGGTGAGTCGTAAAAATTTAGACCGGTGTGTTAGCCACTGGGCCAGCTGGCTACAATAAGATTCATCCAACTAAGTATATTTATACACCATAGGAAGGTTACCATTGACACCACTGTGACCACAAATGCACAAATGCTGGTGGGAAATTCATCTGTAAAAACTGCATTTGTGATCACAGTGTTGCCTTTCTAATCCTGTTTTTTATTCTCTCTTAAAATGAGCGAATGGATACACCTATAAATTTTTCTTTTCTCTTCCAGTGGTGCATATGGTAACCTTCCTATTGTGTATAAATATACCTAGTTGGATGAATTTTATTGTAGTCAGTGGCTAAAGCGTCGGTCTGAATTTTTACGACTCACTAGCCGTGAGTTCAGTACTCACCTGTACTGTGATTTGTTTGTAATCGTATCATTACGTTTTTGTGAGTTATCCATGTAGGCAAAAAGGGGAATATTCCAGAGTATATGAGTACCCGCATCCTTATATGGCTGTGGCTCGTACGTTTGTTTGCGTGCAGCCAGCAGTAACAGCCTGGTTGATCAGGCTCTGATCCACCAGGAGGCCTGGTCACAGACCGGGCCGCGGGGCGTTGACCCCCGGAACTCTTCTCCAGGTAAACTCCAGGTAAGGACAAGGCTGGAGGCAGTGATAATGTCGTGTCTGAAGCTATTGTGCTGTGTGAATATTATGCCGGAAATTAGCAGTTTGCAGATTAGGAAGTGTAGGGTTGCCATAAGTGTTACTCAAAAGATGGAGCAATGATTGTTGAGGGAGTTAAGAGAGGGGGAAGTGAAGCAGTACAGTAAGGTGGGAGTATAAATCTGAAGTTTAGGGAAGGAGGGATAAGTAAATGATAAATTTCGAAACCCAACTGGATTCTTCATCAGCAGAATGAACACTAAATGAAGGTAGGCACATGAAAACTTCCCACCTCTTTATCAGTTTTAGTGAATGTTATATCGCTCAAGTGTCTGCCAGCACAGGAGGAAAATAATTGAATCAGCATTAATTCGCACACACACACACACACACACACACACCACACACACACACACACACACACACACACACACACACACCACACACACACAACCACATCGACAGGAGTAACAGCATACTCAGTGTTCACGAGTTTTGAGCTCTTTCTAGCCTATCCAAGGATATTGAAGGAATCATCTAAAGTGTTAGAGCTCAGTGAACAAGTCGGGAAGTGAAATACAAGCTGCCTAAACCAGAAAAGGGAGGCGAGGGCTACAAATTACTTAAATAATTTTGAAAGTGAAATCAGTGCCAGAAGTGGGGAGAGAAGGCCTAGAGCCAGGCATAGACAGTGTTGCCACAAGCCAACACTACTATAAACTCAAAATAATAAGTGTGACCCCAGCCAGAGAGTTAAGTGCATGTTGATGTTTTTATCGAAGCATCAGTGTCCATAATAAAGAATGAAAGTATGGAAAATTAATATTACCTGGATGAATTGCATTAGATACATACCAGTAATTTAATAAAAGTAACAAAAATAATTATTCTTTATCAAGGTTACAGAGACATGTAGGAATTTTAGGACATCTTAGGTCACAAAAAATGTCCTCCTTCCATACCTACTCCACTCATATCTCCACAAGTCACTCTGGACCTATATTAATTTCAAATGAAATATACATCACCAGGAATTCTGGTAAATATTAATATAAATATGTGGACTGTATGTTAAATTTAATAAATGACTACATATACACTGAAGGAGAATTTATAATAATAACACTCACCAATTTGTTTGGAGATTACTTGGTGTGTCATACAAAAACCCCTGCCTAAAATATGAAGAAAATACTGGCCAGAATTTCAACATAAATAGACATCACTTGGGTTAATTTATCCTATTCCCATCTAATTACAGAATCCTGTCCAGTTGCCTAATTCTCACGTTCTGCAGGACTGCAAATCCAACAATTTCAGCTCCTATTTGAGAGGTTTTGAACACAATTTAACCTCAAGAGCGACGAAAATTCTTCTGATTTCCACTAACGTTATCTTGACCAGTTCAAAAACAATGGCGACCCTCCCATAATGATGCTCACCACTATATTTTTGGAAAATATAAAGTATTTTCCACACTGCAGCCGAGGGGTGATCGTTGCTAAATGACTCAAATTTTCTAGTAGGTCTTACTGCAATTTCATCTTTCTGCATCACTTGGTCAGCGTTATCTTCAATATCACTCGTGTCACTTTCCCTTAGATTTTCATTTACAATTGATTGAATACCATTTAATTCCAAGGGAATCAATTTATTAACCATGCGTAAGCTTTCCTGACTCCGACACAACACTTTGATATTCTGGACAACACCTTGTGCATCTGGGTACAATGTCAATACTTTGCCCAGAGGCCACAATGTTCGATGTGTTCAGTATCAATTAACACAATGTCACTTGGTTGAATGTTCTGTCGATTTACTGCCTCTGGCGCACCATAAAAGTGTTCACGTAGTGTAAGAAAATATTCCTTATACCAAAACATTAGACCTATAATCAATTACTTTATTTAACATTTTAAATTTAACACACAACACTGCCACATCATTGTAATCTTCATCACTTTCTTTCTATATACAGGGGCACCTTCCAATTTCCTTCCATATATTAGGTGAGAAAGTGTTAATACATCTGCATCTCATTTACGAGAGAGGCCAATTATTTATCCAATACTCCACCTCCACTAACACTGCATGGAATTCCTCCAAATTTAATTACTCTTCCTGTGTAGTACTTTACAGAGACACCTCTCCACTGTGCTTATCAGTCTTTCGTACAGCCCATCCCCTGCCAAGGGGCTCTAGGAGTAATAAATTTGCAGGTACACCCTCGTTGGGTTAACAGAGATTGAACATCGCTAATCTTATTTAATTCTATTAATTGCTGAGCACCCACTACAAAATTAGTGGCATTATCCGAAATCATTAATCTTGGATAGGATCTCCTAGCTGCAAATTTTCGAAACAGCTGTATAACCTGTTCTGCAGACAAGTCCCTAAATGAACTGCCCTGGTAGCAGTACAAGTGAACAAACACACATACACTTTCAGTGGAATACCATCTGAAGTACCTGTTAAAATGATTGGACCACTATAGTCTACACTAGTTACATCAAATGGTTTCACTAATTTTACACGCTCCTTTGGCAATGGTGGAGGACCTGGGTACATATAGGATCTGGCATCCACACGCGACATACTACACAAGATTTAATCACCCTTTTTACACTTTGCCGTCCTTGTGGAATCCAGAAAGTTTCCCTAATACAATTTAGGATATCTTGTACCCCACCATGCATTACATTTTTATGGGCATTTAAAACAATCAAATTTGTTAGATAATGAATTTGGAGCAATAAGATAGGGTGTTTAGCATAATCACCCAATTCAGCATTCTGTAACCTACCTCTGCACCTAAGTACATTATTCTCTAAATACAGCCCCAATTTCTCTATTATGGAACCTTTCACAATTTTTCTTTCCATCATCAATTTAATCTCATTTCCATAGACTTCTTCCTGTACCCTCTTTATCCAATATTCATGAGGATGTGAAAACTATATGAAATATTCATCTTGTTTAGAAATTTAAACACCAACTTAGTTACATTGATTAGTTTGGGTAAAGAAGAATACCTATTTATATCAATGGCTAAGGAGGACAAACTATTGGAGCGGTGGTCACAGTAATTTCAACAGGAGCAATATACGCCTTTTGAACAGGCCAATTAGCTTCATTTACCAACTAGCTCGGTCCTTTAAACCATGATACAGCATTTACAAATTTAGCATAAGATAAACCTCGAGACAAGAAATCAGCTGGATTTCCTCACCAGGTATATGATTAAATGTTAACATATGCTGACCCAAACTATTATACTTCTCTTGCATCTGATTAATTTCAGCGACTCTGTTTTGTACGTACACAATTTTACTGTTTCCATTACGAATCCATTGTAAGGATACTCATTATCAGACCAAATTACAGTGTCGCTAATATTTATCTCCTGCAACTTATTTCTTATATAATTAGCTAATTTGACACCTACATAAATGGCTGTTAATTCCAACTGAGGTAAGGTACGTGATTTAACTGGAGACACTTTAGCCTTAGACATAACAAGAGAAATAACACTATTACATTGAAGGTAAGCAACTGCTCCATATGCCAATTTTGAAGCATCACAAAAAATGTGGAGTACATTTTTTCCCATCTGGATTGACCACCTGGTGTGGGAACTCCAACATTGGAATTTTTTCATAATCACCAATTAATTCATCCCACCTGTTAATGAATTCCTCAGGTAGAGTTTCATCCCAAGCACATTTTAAGCTTCCATGCTTCTTGTATTAACAATTTCCCTCTTATAGTAAGGGGTGACACTAAGCCTAGTGGATCAAAACATTTGGAAACTTTAGCAAGCAAGACTCTATTAGATAATTTATTGGGCATACTGTAATTCTTAGTTTTTAACATTAACAAATCACTCTCAGTATCCCAAGTTAATCCCAATGCATTACTACATTTAGGTACTTCATCTCCAGGGTAATCTTTACTTATTTTGTCCTTTACTTTGGACGAATTACTATTTCATTCCCTCAGAGGTATATTTGCACTTTGCATTATTTTATTAGCCTCTCCATAAGTCATTAACAGTTCCTCTTCAGTTGACGTCACACCCAAGAAATTGTCCACATAAAATTGTTTGCTCAATACTTTACTCAATGGACTTCCCGTAAGTTTAAGGTGTGCATTTATCATCGCTTGAAGTAGGAACAGACTGGATGTAGCACCAAATAATACACTCCTAAAGAGAAAGACTTTCAGAGGGCTAAGTGGGTCACTAGGATTCTATTCTCAGGTCACAAGAAGCGGGTACAATCCCAGTCAGCCTCTTGTAAACCCACTCTTAAGAAAGCTTTACTTACGTCAGCCATAAGGCATAATTCTTCACCCTGAAAATTTAATAAGATATCTCCTAATTTTTCCATCAACGACGGACCTGCCATCAGTCATTTAAACTAGGTACATTTTTGTTACTCCTGGCACTACAATTAAACACAATTCTCAGCGGAGTGGTCTTAGAATCCTTCTTTACTCCGTGATGTGGCAAATAGTGACCATAAATTTTTGCTTGCTCAGGAGGTATCTCTTCTATAAATTTATTAATTAATTGTTCAGTAATTATATCATTATAGGTAGTTAACAATTCTGGTGTCTTTCTCAGTTCGAGGAGCTGAGCCTTTAATTGTCCATATGCCATTTTGTAATTAGTGGGCAATTCTGGATGGTTCAGTCTCCACGGAAGTCGTTCCCAGTATTGTCCAGATTCAAATTTTACATCTCTCAGGTATTGCTCCTGAGTGAAAGAATCGTCTGGACTTTCTTTATTTACATTTATTCCAATGCTGTTTAATTCCCACAATTTATGCACTGGCTCAACACCATCCTCTATGGAAGAATTATACTGGGGTACAACTTCATGAGTAAGACACACAGTTATGGTATTTGTAGTTTCCTCTAGTCATGAATTATTATTACGAGGAATTCTACCATACATTACATGGCATCCTGCAGTCTTCAAAAGGGTGACACCACATTTCTTTACCATACCCTTTACAAAGGAGGCATAATAGTCACTACCTATCAAAATATTTATTGGGCCTTCAGAATCATCATTTACACAAGAAGGTGTTAAATTTACATTATGTGAAAGTCTTTCTGTAGCCCTATTGTAGATATTTTATCTGGAAGCCTATCTATAATTACTGCATTAATATGTTTTTTCTCATTGCCCAAACTGACAGTTACATAAACAGTGTCATACAATTGAGACCTTTTATCCGAGAGAAAACCAGATAATTTTAGAGTTGTATGATCTCCCATTTATACCTTCATTCTATCAAGACATTTACGTTTAATGAAAGTACGCTGGGATCCCTGGTCCAATAATGCAGTTACATTTTTTGATTTATGCCTTTTATCATCAATTTTTACCTGTAACACAGGTAAGGCTACTTCAGCAAAACCATCATTATTAACATTAGCAGCAATTTTTACATTAGCCACTGTTGTGTCAGGATTGTCAACATTATCATTATTATCAACATTATCATATAGACCCTTACACATGACTATATGGTGTCTTCCTTTGTGACATTGGTAACAGTTGTTTAATTTGGCATGACAATCCTTTACATTTTGTTTACCTAGACATTTGATACATCTGTCAAGTTCTTCCAATCTTTCAACTTTATCATTCCATGAATTGTATGAATTGCAATTCTTAGAAAAATGAGTACCCTTGCAGAAGAGACAATCTCTCTTTTCTTTGACTGGTTTCTTATTAACTGGGCTACTCTTAGGAGGGTACTTATTCTTCTTACCTTGTGGAGAATCATTATTTCTGATTCCTGCTACTTGCTATGTACCAATGTAACTCTTTTTAGGAAATGAATTCTGATTATTAACATTGGGATAATTTTTCCCTTTGTGAAACTTGACAGATACCTCAGAGTTATTATGTGTTGCATCTTTAAAATGAAATGGTTGGTTGGTCTGCAACTGAACAATTAATCCTTGCAGACATAGTCTTATTTCCTCTAGACCAAAATAACATTTGTGATACTTGTTCGAGAGTCATTCAACTGTTTTACAGCTTAATTTATTCTGTACCATGGCACTCAAGAACCAGTCTGATTCCTTCAGATTATATTTATTACTTAAAGTTTTGAGAGTACTCTCCAGTTTAACTCTAAACTGCTCTAAACCTTTGTAAGTGTGATCTGGAGATTTTAAATTAACAATGATAGTTACTAGATCCAACCTTCTTTGTTCTATATTACGATAAATGACCTTCAACAAGTCAAATGCTTCCTTGTAAAAGTCATCTACATTGGGAAAGGCTTGTATGAGTATGTGAGTATCTCCTCTTACCTGTCCTTTGAGGTAAAATAATTTAGTAACACAGGCTAGGTCACTCCTATCATGCACAGCTGCTTTAAAAATTAACCAAAACTCCTCCCAATTTTCTCCAGGATTAAATACAGGCAAACATAATTCTGGGAGTTTTGGCAAAGACATCTTATTAATTGGAATAGATTGATTAACTGCCTGGTTTACACCTTTTAATTTATTCAAAGCCTGACTTTTACAAGAAAGAATTTTTTCTTCTAATTCATAATACTGGTTAATCATAAGATCCATTTCTGTCTCATCTGCACAATTTACTAACAAATCTCCTTCATATTTTTTATAATATAATTTGTATGAATCATATCTAGTCCCTAAAGCATCTAAATACAATTTTAAATCATCAGTATTCACAGTTTCCTGATTCATTAATTCCAAACATTTATTGTATGCCTTGGTTACTTGATCCTTTCTAGCCTGTAGTGATGTTTTCTTGGCTCTAAATTCCAAGGGCTTGTCCTCTACATTAATTTCCTCATATTCACCCATGGTGCAATGTATTAAATTCAACTCAATTAATAACACTGATTATGTATTTAATTATGTACTTTATAAAGGTAAACATTACAACTTACCTTTGAATAAACCCTAGCTACACTTGAGCTTAGCAATTACACATGTAAGGAAATTATAATAAAAATTTTAAATACACATTAATAAATCCTAGCTACAATTGAGCTTAGCAAAATTATTATTGTAGTAATTATAATCCACTACACATTAAGTAAATTTGTGGACTTAACATCCACCTCTTACTGACATTTCACATATAATTATTAAGTAATTAATTCACTAATTAATGACTTCACTAATTACATCCGGTTCGATCAAGGACCAAAGGGCAACTATATGGAAAATTAATATTACTTGGATGAATCGCATTAGATACATACCAGTAATTTAATAAAAGTAACAAAGATAATTATTCTTTATCAAGGTTACAGAGACATGTAGGAATTTTAGGACATCCTAGGTAGCAAAAAATGTCCTCCTTACATACCTACTCCACTCATATCTCCACAAGTCACTCTGGACCTATATTAATTTCAAATGAAATATACATCACCAGGAATTCTGGTACAACATTAATATAAATATGTGGACTGTATGTTAAATTTAATAAATGACTACATATACATTGAAGGAGAATTTATAATAATAACACTCACCAATTTGTTTGGAGATTACATGGTGTGTCATACAAAAACCCCTGGGTTAATTTAGCCTATTCCCATCTAATTACGGAGACTTGTCCAGTCGCCTAATTCTCACGTTCTGCAGGACTGCAAATCCAACAATTTTGGCTCCTATTTGAGAGGTTTTAAATACAATTTAACCTCTAGGGAAACGAAAATTCTTCCGATTTCTGCTATCATTATCTTGCCCAGTTCAAAAACAATGGCGACCCCCCTTCCCCAGGGAGGCTCACCACTCTCGTTGGTTCTTTATTTATTTACAATTTAATTTTTATTAACTACAATATAATCCATCAGTTTACATACAAAATGCACTGTATTCTCGGAAAATATACAGTATTTTCCAAAGAAAACATCCAACTAATCAGTACATTTCACATCTATCCCCTAACCATCTATCCCCCTCCCATTAACCATCTCTCCTCCTTCCCCTACCCATCTCTCCCCTTCCCCCTAACCATCTATCCCCCTCCTGCTAACCATCTCTCCCCCTCCCCCTAACCATCTCTCTCCTCCCCTAACCATCTCTCCCCCTCCCCCTAACCACCTCTCCCCCTCCCCCTAACCATCAATCCCCTAACCATCTATCCCCCTCCCCTAACCATCTCTTCCCCTCTGCTAACCATCTCTCCCCTCCCGGTAACCATCTCTCCCCTCCCCCTAACCATCTCTCCCCCTCCCCTAACCATCAATCCCCTAACCATCTATCCCCTCCCTAACCATCTATCCCCTCCCCTAACCATCTCTCCCCTCCCCCTAACCATCAATCCCCTAACCATCTATCCCCTTCCCCTATCATCTATCCCCCTACCCCTAACCATCTACCCCCTCCCCCTAACCATCTATTTTCCCTCCCCCTAACCATCTCTCCCCCTCCCCCTAATCATCTACCTCATCACAACTCCCTTACCCCCAACACATGATACACAAACACACACACACATGCACACACACACCACACACACACACACACACGCACACACACACACACACATACACACGCACACATGCACACACACACACACACACACACACACACACACACACATACACACACACACATGGTGGGTGCAGACGTGGGTACACAAGGCTCCGAGAACCTTCGTGTTTTTGAGGCGTGCAATAACCCCTAGCAGTAATCAGTGGTAGTGACAAAGTCAGTGAACAAACCTACGAGTGATAACTATAGTTATTAGTTGAAAAAAATCGAGGGGAAACCTAAATTCAGTATTTTCTTTTAAAAGTGCCAAACCGTTGTGGATCTACTAGGCACTGTTGCCACACAGATACAAACATAAAAAGATCAAAGTGAGTGTGGAAATGGGTGATCAAGAATTACCAGCGTTTGGTTAACAAGTGAAATGTGGGGCACCGTAATGTGAGAGTGAAAAAGTTAATAAGCAAAAGGAGAAAGAAAAAATAAAATATACAATAAGGGAAGGTGGCAGTAGGCCTACTGAAGCAGTGACGTCACAACAGTTTGTATGCCATTATACATATAAAGTGTAACACCGAATGTGAAGTGTATTCTGTAATAAGTGAAAAGTGAAATCACTTGAGGAATGCGGGATGCATGAGCATATATGGTTATAAACATCACGGGTGAAGGAGTTACAAAATAGTGATAGAAGGCCTATGTACGACGATACGTCATCAGCTTCTGGCAACTTGTCATCACACCGCTGCCAGCGCAAGTATTTCACCTGTTGAGGTTGCATTTTGCAAGGTTGAGTCTGGTCCTGCATCACTGTTAGATACTGGCCACTCACTCCTGCAAGCCATTACCAGAATTAGAGTAGAAATAGCATAGAGGAGAGTGCAAGGAGTAAAGCGGTAGTGAGGGATAACGTCAGACACTTAAGCTGAGACAAGCTAAATTTTACAACATAGCTACTTTCTGAATTTTATAAGTAGAATCGATAAGTGTTACAAGTATTGGTAAGCTTAGAATTACTGGTATCTACCGATATTTATTAGTAGTATGAATACTTAGAAGTGGGGGCACACACACACACACACACACACACACACACACACACACACACACACACACACAAACACACACATACACACACATACACACACACATACACACACACATACACACACACACATACACACACACACATACACATACACACACATACACACACACACACACATACACACACACACATACACACACACACACACACACACACACCACACACCAACATACACACACACACACACACACACACACACACACACACACACACACACACAGGAACAAGCACTTGTAAGCTGTAGTACACATGCAAACACACACATACACAGGACTTCACACCATCCTGTGAACTGACCATCTGAACCTTGCTCCTCTCCCCCCCTCTTCCTATCCTAGGTAGAGACCTATCTCTACCTTTCTCACTCTTTACCTATATATCTCTCTCTACCTATCACTCTCTACCTATCTCTCTCTCTCTCTACCTCCTCTCCCATCTCTCCCCTCTAACATCTCTTACCTCTAACACCTTCCCCCCTCTAACATCTCCCCCCCTCTAACATCTCTCCCCTCCCATTATCTCTCCCCTCTCCCTTTCCCCATCTCTCTCCCTCCTCCCCTCCCTCTCCCCCTTAGCCTCTCTCCCCTCTCGCTCTTCCATCTCCCCCCTCTTTCCCCTTCTCCCCCTCTCTCCCCCTCTCTTGCCTTCTCTTTCTCTCTCTCCCTCTCTCTCTCTCTCTCTCTCTCTCTCTCTCTCTCTCTTCTCTCTCTCCTCTCTCTCTCTCTCTCTCTCTCTCTCTCTCTCTCTTGCTCTCTCTCTTCCCCATTTTTCCCTTCTAACTCTCCCCCCTCTCCTACCCTTCCCTTCACTCTCCCTCCCCCTCTCTCTCTCACTTTCCCTCCCTCTCTCCCTCTCTCTCCCTCTTCTCCCTCTCTCCCTCTCTCTCTCTTGCTCTCTCTCTTCCCTATTTTCCCTTCTAACTCTCCCCCTTCCTACCTTCCCCTCACTCTCTCTCCCCCTCTCTCTCTCACTCTCACTCTTCCCCTTTTTCCTTCTCACTATCCCCCTCTCTCTACCTTCCCTTGTCTCTCTCTCTCTCTCTCTCTCTCTCTCCCCCCCTTTCCCTTCTCACTCTTCCCCTCTCTCTATCCTTCTACCTTTCCCTTCTCTCTTCTCTCACAAAAAAAAAAAAAAAAAAAAAAATGGTGGGGACTTGCAGGAACCAAGGATCAGATGAGAATGGTTCTGGTAGGGAGGAGTGGATGGAGGAGCAGTGGAAAAGGATGGAACAAGAGTGGGAGAGAAAATTAGGAGAGCTTTCTGAAAAAATGGAGAAAGAGCTCTCTGTGAAATTCGAAAAGAGGTTGGAGAAGGAGACAAAGATTTGGGAGGCACAAGTCGAAACTGCAGTAGCCAAGATAAGGGTCCTAGAAGTTGAGATAAATAGGCTGAAGCGAGTTACAGGGGCAGTGACCAGAGAAGACACAGCATATGAAGCTGCGAGGCCGAACAGGAAGGAAGGAATTATGAATTATGCTAAGGTCATATCAGCCTGCCAAGGAGGACCAAGGAGTGAAGGGAAAGAACAGCTGGTTGCAGATGAAGAGGGTGATAGGTCGAATGCTGAGGCACAACCAGGCTATCAAGAGCCACTGGAAAAATCAAGGGAGAAACTGACCACATACAGGCAGGATCCAGAGTCACAGAGGGTGAGGCAATGGGAGGAAGAAAGGGCAAAATCAGTGTTTATCCATGGGCTTCAGGAGAGAGAGGAAAGGACACACACTGAAAGGCAGCAGGAAGAAAGAAAGGAGATTGAGAAAATTATCACGGAAATAGGTGAAGAGATGGACGAGATTGTAAATTTTCAGAGAATAGGGGGGTACTCGAAAGGGAGAAACCGACCAATCAAGCTGATTCTCAGGATGGAAACAGTGCGGAACAGGATCCTCAAAGAGAAACCACGATTGAAATACTCGGAAGAGTACAAGAGGGTGTTCCTAGACAGAGACAGAACAAAAATCAGAACGACAGCAGCTGAGGGAGAGGACAAAAAAGCGAAAGGAGCTAGAAAAGAGACAAGGATGGAACCAGCAGAGGTCAGTCAGAGCAGAACAGAACAGCAAGGGCAAGCACACACACAACTATTCTCAGAACCATACAACCTATCACACCATCCCAACACACACTACAATCCATACCCACAGCCTCCACCCAACACCGAGCTATAGAATCCCACAGTATGCCACCAGGTCTCCCACCCTCACAGGCCCCCCAAACCACAGTGTTGGAAAGGAAACTGAAGGTATGGTACACAAACGCTGATGGAATAACAATAAGTGGGAGGAGTGGCATGAAAGAGTCAAAGAAGCATCACCAGACATCATAGCTCTCACAGAACCAGCTTACAGGTATGATAACAGATGCCATCTTTCCAACGGGATACCAAATCCTGAGGAAAGACAGGGGGAACAGGGGGGGGTGGAGGGTGGCAATGCTGATCAAAATCGCTGGAATTTTGATGAGCATGGAGAGAGGAGACAGCGGAGAAGAAAGTGATTACATAGCGGGAACACTTCACTCTGGAGGTCCCAAGGTGGTAATAGCAGTGATGTATAACCCACCACAGAACAGCAGGAGGCCAAGGCAAGAGTATGACGAGAGCAATAGAGCGATGGTTGATACACTGGCTAGAGTGGCCAGAAGAGCTCATGCATGCAGGGCAAAGCTCCTGAAGGGGCCCTTTAACCCAAGGAGATCGTTGGGAAAAACTTGGACCCACATGGGGGGCCAAGAAATTACATGGAGGGCTAAGATGATGGAGGGGGGTACGGGAAAAAAATTTTCATGTCCCAACACTAGGGACACACAAGAGAGGAGGAGGGAGAACCAGCAAAGGGTGGACTTAGTATTCACCTTGAGTGTTTCAGATACGAGGAACATTTACCCTACGAAAAACCCCCTTGGGGCCCAGTGCCATGTGGTTTTAAGCTTCAAAAACAAAAGTAGAGCTACAAGTGGAAGGGGGAAGGGGAAAGGGCCCGGGCGAATGAAGCCAAAAATACCCAAGGGGAAAAGGGGGCTAACAGGGGAAAGAGGAACTACCCGAACGGGGTTCAGTGGGGCAGGAATGGAGGGGGGGGCCGTTAATGAGTGATGGAAAAATGTAGCAACAAAAGAAAGGGGGGCTGAGGAGAGGTTTGTTTCCCAAGGGTTTAAAAGGAATAATGAAAAAAGCCAAAGGTTTTAGCCCCCCTGGTTTACCCCCAAAAAATGCAGGGAGGGGAAAAAACCAAATGTGTGGGAATGGAAGAAATATAGAAAGGGAAAAGGGCCCAGGAGAAAAAGGGAAAAAGTCGTGAGCCAGAAACGGGAAAATGCAAAAGATAAAAAAGGGAGGCCCCAAAAAAATATGAAAATGACATAGGGAGCGGGGCCAAAACTGACCCAAAACTGTTGTTCAGCCAAAAACAGGAGGAAAAAAACAGTCAAGGACCGGTTAAAACAGGCTAAGGGGAAAGGGAAAGGGCAGAGGACAAAAAGGGAAAAGACCGTGAAGTATGTGAAGAATCAACAAGAGATTAAAGAAGTTTTTTCAAAGAGGAGACAGAAGGGGACTCCCCGAAAGAGGAGAGGTGGGGCACACCCCCAAGTGCTGGGGGCCCTTTCCCCAAACCCAGGAAGAAGTGAAAAGGCTTCTGAGTTTGGGTAGTTTCCTCAAAAGGGAATGGGGCCAGATAACAATTTTCCCCATGGGTATTGAGGAGGGAGCAGGGGGCTATGTGTACCCTAACAACAATATTCAAACATCTGTCGAAACAGGGAGATTGCCTGCGGCATGGAAAGACAGAAATGTAGTCCCAATTTTAAAAAAAAGGGACGACATGAAGACTAAAACAGACCAGTGTCACTATGTATATATGAAAAACAGGGGAAGATTATCGGAGAAGATGGTGGAACACCTAAAAAGGGAACGATCTATCAACAGCAGAAACATGGTTTCAGGGACGGGAAATCCTTGTCACAACCTACTGGAGTTCTATGACATGGTGACAGCAGTAAGACAAGAGAGAGAGGGGGTGGGGGGATTGCATTTTCTTGGACGGGTAAGAAGGCGTTTGACACAGTTCCACACAAGAGATTAGTGCAAAACTGGAGGACCAGCGGGAAAAACAGGGAAGGGCACTACAATGGATCAGGGAATACTTGTCGGGAAAAGACAGCAGCGAGTCATGGTACGTGGCGAGGTGTCAGAGGGGGGCACCTGTGACAGCGGGGTCCCGCAGGGGTCAGTCCTAGGACCAGTTGCTTTTTTCTGGTATTTTTTAAAACGACATGACGGAAGGAATAGACTCTGAGGTGTCCCTGTTTGCAGATGACGTGAAGTTGATGAGAAGAATTCACTCGATCGAAGCCCAGGCGAACTACAAAGGGATCTGGACAGGCTGCAGACCTGGTCCAGCAATTGGCTCCTGGAGTTCAATCCCACCAAGTGCAAAGTTCAAGAAGATTGGGGAAGGGCAAAGAAGACCGCAGACGGAGTACAGTCTAGGGGGCCAGAGACTACAAACCTCACTCAAGGAAAAAGATCTTGGGGTGAGTATAACACCAGGCACATCCCCTGAAGCCACATCAACCAAATAACTGCTGAAGCATATGGGCGCCTGGAAAACCTCAGAACAGCATTCCGACATCTTAAATAAGGAATCATTCAGGACCCTGTACCACCGTGTACTTAGGCCCATATTGGAGTATGCGGCACCAGTTTGGAACCCACACCTAGCCAAGCACGTGAAGAAACTAGAGAAAGTGCAAAAGGGTTTTCAACAAGACTAGTCCCCAGAGCTAAGAGGTATGTCCTACGAGGAGAGGTTAAGGGAAATCAACCTGACGACACTGGAGGACAGGAGAGATAGGGGGACATGATAACGACATACAAAATACTGAGAGGAATTGGGCAAGGTGGACAAAGACAGGGTGTTCCAGAGATTGGACACGTAACAAGGGGACACAGTTGGAAGCTGAAGACACAGATGAAAACACAGGATGTTAGGAAGTATTTCTTCAGCCACGAGTAGTCAGTAAGTGGGAAAAGTTTGGGAAGCGATGTAGTGGAGGCAGGATCCATACATAGCTTTAAGCAGAGGTATGATAAAGCTCACGGCACAGGGAGAGTGACCTAGTAGCGATCAGTGAAGAGGCGGGCCAGGGGCTCCCGGGCTCGACCCCCGCAACCTCAACTAGGTGAGTACAACTAGGTGAGTACAACACACACCACACACACAACACACACACACACATGCACACGCACACATGCACACATGCACACACACACCACACACACATGATAAGGACACATAAAATACTGCGCGGAATAGACGAGGTGGACAAAGACGGGATGTTCCAGAGATGGGACACAGACACAAGCGGTCACTATTGGAAGTTGAAGACTCAGATGAATCAAAGGGATGTTAGGAAGTATTTCTTCAGTCATAGAGTAGTCAAGCCGTGGAATAGCCTAGAAAGTGAAGTAGTGGAGGCGGGAACCATACATAGTTTTAAAGGGGAGGTGATAAAGCTCATGGAGCAGGGAGAGAGAGGACCTTTGTTTGCAATTTAGGGAAGAGGCGGGGCCAGGAACTATGAATCGACCCCTGTAACCACAAATAGGTGAGTACACACACACACACACACACACACACGCGCGCGCGCGCGCATATACTACAGGCCTAGTGTCTAATCGACATGTGCCTATGACAAAATGATAACTAACACACAACCCCACAACACACACACACACACACACACAACACAATACACATACACATACACACACACACACATTCCGACATCTTAATAAGGAATCATTCAGGACCCTGTACACCGTGTATGTTAGGCCCATATTGGAGTATGCGGCACCAGTTTGGAACCCCACCTAGCCAACCACGTGAAGAAACTAGAGAAAGTGCAAAGGTTTGCAACAAGACTAGTCCCAGAGCTAAGAGGTATGTCCTACGAGGAGAGGTTAAGGGAAATCAACCTGACGACACTGGAGGACAGGAGAGATAGGGGGGACATGATAACGACATACAAAATCTGAGAGAATTGACAAGGTGGACAAAGACAGGATGTTCCAGGGGTGGCACAGTAACAAGGGGACACAGTTGGAAGCTGAAGAACAGATGAATCACAGGGATGTTAGGAAGTATTTTTTCAGCCACAGAGTAGTTCAGTAAGTGAATAGTTTGGGAAGCGATGTAGTGAGGCAGGGATCCATACATAGCTATAAGCAGAGTTATGATAAAGCTCACGGCTCAGGAGAGTGACCTAGTAAGCGATCAGTGAAGAGGCGGGCCAGGAGCTCGGACTCGACCCACCGCAACCTCAACTGGTGAGTACAAACACACACACACACACACTACACACACACAACACACACACCCAACCACACACACCCAACACACACACACACACACACACACACACACAAACACACACAGCACATACACACATCACACCACACACTACACACACACCCACACACACACACACAGGAAGTAGAGTGGTGAACACCTAGAAAGAATGATCTCATCAACACACCAGCATGTTTCAGGACAGGAAATCCTGTGTCACAAACCAACTGGAGTTCTATGACATGGTGACAGCAGATAAGACAAGAGAGAGAGGGGTGGGTGGATTGCATTTTCTTGGCCTGCAAGAAAGGCGTTTGACGACGTTCCACACAAGATTGGTGCAAAAACTGGAGGACCCAAGCAGGGATAACAGGAAGGCACTACAATGGATCAGGAAAGACTTGTCAGGAGACAGCAGCGAGTCATGGTACGTGGCGAGGTGTCAGAGTGGCACCTTTGACCGCGGGGTCCCGCAGGGGCAGTCCTAGGACCATGCTGTTTTTCTTCTGGTATTTGTAAACGACATGACGGAAGGGAATAGACCTGAGGTGTTCCTGTTTCAGAATGACGTGAAGGTTGATGAGAAGAATACACTCGCGAAGACCAGGCAGAACTACAAAGGGATCGACAGGTGCCAGACCTGGGTCCCAGCAATGGCTCCTGGAGTTTCAATCCCACCAAGTGCAAAGTCATGAAGATTGGGGAAGGGCAAAGAAGGCCGCAGACGGAGTACAGTCTAGGGTCAGAGACTACAAACCTCACTCAAGTAAAAGATCTTGGGGTGATAAAACACCAGGCACATCTCCTGAAGCGCACATCACCCAAATAACTGCTGCAGCATATGGGGCCCTAGCAAACCACAGAACAGCATTCCGACATCTTAATAAGGAATCTCTGTTCAGGACCCTGTACAAACCGATTACTTAGGACCCATAAATGGAGTATATGCGGCACCAGTTTGGAACCCATACCTACCAAGCACAGTAAAGAAACTAGAGAAAGTGCAAAGGTTTGCAACCAGACTAGACCCAGAGCTAAGAGTATGACCTACGAGGAGTGGTTAAGGGAAATCAACTCCTGACGACACTGGAGGACAGAGAGATAGGGGGGCCATGATAACACATACAAAATACTGAGAGGAATTGACAAGGTGGACAAAGACAGGATGTTCCAAGAGATTGGACACAGTAACAAGGGACACAGTTGGAAGCTGAAGACACAGATAATCCAGGGATGTTAGGAAGTATTTCTTCAGCCACAGAGTAGTCAGTAAGTGGAATAGTTTGGGAAGCGATGTAGTGGAGGCAGGATCCATACATAGCTTTAAGCAGAGGTAGATAAAGCTCACGGCTCAGGGAGAGTGACCTAGTAGCGATCAGTGAAGAGGCGGGGCCAGGAGCTCGGACTCGACCCCCGCAACCTCAACTAGGTGAGTACACACAACACACACACACACACACACATATTGGGGTATGCGGCACCAGTTTGGAACCCACACCTACCCAAGCACATAAAGAAACTAGAGACAGTGCAAAGGTATGTCTTACGGGGAGAGGTTAAGGGAAATCAACCTGACGACACTGGAGGACAGGAGAAATAGGAGTCACATGATAATGACATACAAAATTCTGAGTGGACAAAGACAGGCTGTTCCAGAGATGGGACACAGCAACAAGGGGAAAGAGTTGGAAGTTAAAGACACAGATAAATCACAGGGATGTTTGGAAGTATTTCTTCAGCCACAGAGTAGTCAGGAAGTGGAATAGTTTGGGAAGTGATGTAGTGAAGGCAGAATCCATACATAGCTTTAAGCAGACGTATGATAAAGCTCACGGTTCATGGAGAGTGACCTAGTAGCGCCCAGTGAACAGGCGGGCCAGGCGAGCTTGGACTCTAACCCTGCCCTCAACTCGGTGAGTACACCACACAACACCATGCACATACACAACATACGCACACACACACACACACACACACACACACACACACACACACACACACATATACACACACACACATGTAGACAGCCTGTACTGTCAGGACATATGGCCTAGCCGTCTGCTCTGACAAGTATCATATTTCGCGGCATTTAGTGCTAGCCCTCTGTAGGCTCACTCCGGTCAGAGAGTGAGGCTGAGCCCAACCGCTCTCACTCCTAGGCTTACCGACTTGATAGACACAAGTGATCCCCTCCACGGACTGCTATGCGGTCACTCCCTCACACTGCCATTGTGACTCACTCCTATCCAATTAAAGCCAATCTAGTCCACGCCGGTATCATTGGCTACCTACGCTAACCTTCATCGCAGTGGTTTTTTTTTTTTAGTTCACGCTGTCAGCAGTAAGAACTGCAATAACAGTGGTGACATGGAGTCAACGGCATTGTTGAGCTCTCAGGTGGAGGGTCAACCGATCATCGGTCACGCCAGTCAACATCATCCTCGTCATCCAACGCAACTGCTGCCTAAAGAGTATCTCTACTCCGCAGCGTCCTTGACGGACCCTGGAGATAGATCGCTTCGTCCAGATTTTTTCCCACAAAATCTGGACATAGGCGTCACGCGGTCACTCCAGCCTTAAGCAGTCATGGTTCACCTCATCTCCCTCTCTACAGCCCTTCTACACTCTCCAGCAACCATTCTCCTGGCCTCCTACAGCGTCCCTACATCCCTTCTCAGCTACAAGAAGTAGAGGTGAGGTCGTTTTAGTTGTGTTGGCTTCGTGTGGGCTCCACCACGCGTGAACCACGAGCAGCTCTGGGTTGGGTTTATACCCTAATCCGCGTGTTAAACACACAGCCTCCTCTACAGCCTTCTCTGCTACGCAACGACCGTCCATCTCGTCGTCCATAGTTGTTTTGTGTTCTCCCAGTTTTCCTCCAAGAAGTTCTTAACCTGGCTTAACCACGGGGAACCCAGTTGGCTTTAGCCCCTAAGCCAGCTCCGTTCACCCCTCCCCCCCGCCATCTACAGCATCTCGTGACTCATCATTGTGTCTACCAACTACTCAACATCTACGTATCTCCCAGCCTTGCAGTTTTTTTTTTTTGTGTTGCCCATTAAAATTTATTATTTTTTTCTTCCCTTGCCTGTAAACATTCCCAGTCATCAACCAGTTCTGTCTTTCCCCAGTGATTTTTACAGTAAAACTTACTCGTCCCAGTTCATAGTTTCACTTAAGCTTGTTTTTAGCACGTTCCGAGTAGTGTCCAGTAAATGTTTTGTTCACTCCGTGTCAGAAGCCACAGTCTCAGTCATAAAAAAAGCCGCGCCAAACACGCTTGCCAGTGTAAACAAAACCAAGCACAGTTGTGACTCAACGCTGAGTTAGCCAGGTTCTTCTCATATCTTGTTACCTCCACAAGTAACCCGGTCTATTCTGTTCTTTCCAAGTCCATTCTGATAATTTTCCTACACACTGAGCCCCAAAGATGTATACAAATGCTACTAGCGTGTAGTGTTTACTACTAGAGCATCGTCTGAAAGTTTCAGGAGACCTGCAGCACCCTACCCTTCCGTCCTTCTCCTGCACTCAAAGGTTAAGTAAAAACAGTGACTTACCTAGCATTTCCTAATATTTTGTGACATATTTAACTGTCCTGCACCATACAGTTTTATAACAGTTACTGAAGCCATTACTTCAGTAAATTGTTCAGTTTTGTCATCAGTGCACATTTTGCCATCACTTACCTCAGCTTCTTAATTTTGTACATTTATTTTGCACTCCTACATTTTAAATTCCAGTATATTATTTCTGCAATCTTGCACCTCAGTTTATTGATTTAATTTGTTCAGTGTTAACCATTTTACAATTTACCACTCACATACAGTTTGCAAGTATTCCTGTGTACTGTTAATTTGTTAGGTTGACACTGCAAGTTAGCCACAGATTATTGACAACCTCTCATGTTTTGTTTGTTTAGTGTGTTTTTTTTTCTTTAATAAGTGTTAAATCTTCATACTTAAGTATTAGTGTATTCTAACCTGCAGTAATACAATTTGTGCCCCTAGCCATTACACTTTTTCCTGTCTCCCCATTTATTTGCTTTAACATATATTCTAAGTTTTATCCTGTGAATATTCACCAATGATGCATTGCATTTTGTATTTTGTCTACCCAAGTCATTGAGTGCATTTTTTGGAACCTCCTTATATACCATTAATTACCAAAATTACTTTGTGAAGTTCATTAATTTTGTTCTTGAGAAGTGTGAAATTTTTGTTTTTGCCAGTGTAACAACCCTGCCAAACACATGTAAACCCTGCTAACACCAGTGTACAACCCTGCTAACAAAACAACCAGTTAACCTATTGCCCTATCTTGAATTTAATAATTTGCATTTAATAATTTTATTTTGTGTGCAATATAGCATTTCTTGATACAGTGTTATTTTTTTTTTCTGTGATTTTTTGCAACTAACCCATACTCTGATTCTTTTGCTGTGCCAACTTCCTTTGTGCAAGTGAATTACCTTTTTTTTTGCATTCCATTTTGCAACTGCCAGCACCTGCAATATTTTTAACACTGTGGCTTGCCAGAACAGTTTAGTGTTGTGTAGTACCCTGATTTATTTTACATTTTGTGGCAATTTTTTGCTACCAAGTGTTTCACAGTTCAACTCTTTTTTTTTTTTTTTTCCCCCCATAAATTTTGTTGCCATTCTCCTGGTGAAATTATTGACCACCCTTACTTCATTTTGTGCACTTCCTGTAGTACTTGACTTGCATACATCTCTTATTTGTGTTTCAGAGGTGTACCACTCTTTTTTTTTGTTGTTGTTGTTGTTTTGCTCATATTAAATTTTCATCACTACTAAGCAGTTTACCCTAGTACCGTGGCGCTAGTGTTCTCCTCATGACTCTGGTGTTGAATTGTAGCAGTGCATACCATTTCTTGGCACTGACCTGTTTTACCCTCTCGTGACCTGCTTGCGTTTGACAATTGAACGTCATGAACTAAGACACGCAGTGGCCGTAACATTTAGTCCAGATTCCTGCTGATGCTAGCAATTTGCCTCAGCTAGGGAACTCGCGGCAGGACATCGAAGCCCCCGTGACATTTTGGTCAACTTGTGGCTCAAGTTCTCGACCACCAGTGGCCCGGCTACTCGTCCATACACGACCCATCTTTTTGACGGTCGTTCAAATAGTTAGAGCCATGGCTTGCAGTCAGTCGAGACGAGTTTTAAGGCTCTATTTGATAGTCCCACGGAGACACAGTACATTCGTGCTGCTGTTGCAGCAGTGGATCCACCAGGGGATGATATAGGTGCCTTTGTGCAGCTCAATCGCGTTTGTAAGATTCAGGTACTTAGGGACCAACTTAAGAGGAATTAGGCATAATTATGGCGTAGCGCCAACGCCATTACCTTGCCATTGTTAAACAGCATCTTGGCCGACTGTCAATACCGCACGAAAAACCCCCTGGCTTGCATTTGCTGGTTTGAGCAAGCGCCAAAGACTTTACTGATGCCACAGCTCCACTAAGTGGGGTGAATGGTGACAACTGTATTAAAGCTGAAGACATCATCCCAATGCTGGCTGAGGCATCATGCGGAGGGAAAGGTCCCCCCTAACCTCCAGGTTGCCATTGATGCCGTTAGGACCTCGGCCCCCCCTCCCCCCAACACGACGTCCTAGGTGCAAAGATGCCATTGACGCGATCAAGCCACTGCCCGAGCAAGGCAAGTTTGTCGCTTTGCGGATGATCCTATAACCCATCCTTCCGGCACCAGTCCCTGAGACCCGCGGTCGCAGCCGGAAGTCACTTTTGCACTGCTTGTCAACAGCCAGCCCACAAAGTTTCTATCTAACCCCAGTCCCACTACCACTCGCCCCAAGTAAAAATATTGACCCACAGTAACACCATCATCTCATACAAACAAGCAGTCATCGACCTCCTGGACCAAGGCAAACGTCACCAGCAAAACACCACCCTCCAACCTCACCTACTAAGTGCGTGTGACTTGTTTTCAACTGTGGGAAACGCGGGCACTACCAATCGGAGTGTTACAAACCTAAGTCCCCGCAAAGTAACCGTCACCGTCCCCATGCTCAGTCTCGCGAGGGAGTCTGAAGTACCACAATACTTCCAGTCATACCTCCCATGAGTGTCGCAAGGCGTGAAGTATGCTGTCATCTGAGTGGAGCAAGCAGTCGTCGCGCAATGCACGGCTCGTAAGAAGCCCTTCTGCTAGTTCGGGGAAGAGGCCGTGTCCCGCAAAACAGCGAAAGACATAGTACCCTTCGAGTCACTGGATTCCGTCCTGTCCCATGCATTCGCCGCCCTGGTCAGTGATACGCTTCCGACAGTGAGAAAACAGTGTCTTGATGTGTTGGCCAAGACTCGTACCACAAACTTCCAGGTCGAGCCTCGCAACAAAGCGTCGAGCCTCAAGCAGCTGTGACTCTGGGGATTTTGTCGGCCTGTCAGCCTTCATGTTCGGTAGACAACCCGTGTGGACCGCTCATCGATCCACTGTTCCACCATAAGCCTGTCCAGTTTTCCTAGATACAGGTTCGGGGTTTAACATTGTCCGCTCCACTTCTTTTCCCGAGACATTGGCCTTCACCGGACATGTTGACAGAGCCGCTGTCAATCATAACCTATAGGAGGAGTCCAGGTAATCTGCTGATGGTTCGTGGTTGTACAACATTAGAATTTGCGGTCCAGGGTCACAAGCTGTCCGCAAAAATTCTTGGTCGTAGATAGTATTGTTTTCCATGGTGACCTGCTCATAGGTTCAAAACCATGGCAGACCTAGGATCTGCTTAGATCCAGCTGAGTGGAAATCAGATTCATGGAGTGGGATGTGCCCTTCTGGGGCTGTGCTTAGATCCACTACGTGCTACTCTGTATTCGGAGTATGCACAGTGCCTTGAATCGTTGGAAACCGGTGGTTTCCATGCACATTCTCCCCGGGGGTCGGTCTCTTGTCATGATCGACCTCGTAGTAGACTCGTTGCCCGTCACCTCCTGGCCATCAGCGATTATCTACCAGTGAAAACCCACTGGGGACGCCCAGTCTAACCTTCACTCTAACTCTGACGCTGGTTGTAGAGAACAGGCATTGTCAATCCGCAGTATCCCTGTCGGCAGCGACTGTCTGACTCCGGTCAGGCATCAGCGAGCAGAGTTACTAACATGCTTGACAAAGTATGACGTCACTTGTCAGCTAACTCCTCACTCCTGTTACGGTGTACGTGAGCAGAGCTTTTTGAAGGAGAACCATGTGGCTGGTTGACAACGAGACACGTGCTGAGTCAAGGCCCTCCCATGAACCATCCTTGCCACACAGTGCAACGTGGTAAGTTGCAAGTCCTTGTTTGTCCCAACATGCAATAGTCGAGAAATTTCCCCTGCAGAAGAATACCTCCTTTGTCGACCTTGTCAGATTCCCTCTCCCGGTGAGAGTGGAGGGTGAAGCCCCAGCTGACTTCCTTTGAGTGCAGTTCTCCCAGTGAGTCCCTGCTGCTGAACAATCTTCCAACACTGCCAGTGCAGGAAGATGATCTAGCTTTTGACAGACTATCCTGAAGAGGTCCCAAACTTCACCAGGGTTCTAATCGTGCACGTTCTGCAGTCGCACTAGATGGTGAGTCAATGGGTTTTGACCCCCACAGATCTCTCACCGTAACCACTTGACAAAGGTAACTAGACCCAATTTCGTACTGCGTATCGCCTGCCACAAGTGTCAAAGACTCAACCTAAGAACTCAATTACACGGATCTCCGGGATGGATTTTATTGGAGGAGTCCACTTCCCCGTGGAATGCTCCCCTTATTCTGGTCCCCAAGAAGGACGGAACCTGGCGCTCTGTTAATCGATTACTGGAAACTGAAATGCATGTACCATCCCAGACCCACCTTTACGTTGCCAGTTTCTGAACGACCTGTTGCAGAACATCAGCGATAATAAGGTCTTTTTCACTCTTGATCTTCTTCAAAGGTTCTGGCAGACCCTCTCGATGATGGAGCAAAGAGGTTGACAGCTTTCTCTACTCCAACTGGTCATTACCAGTTCAGGAGGATGCCCTTCGCTTGTGCGGAACCCAATCACATTTAGTCGTTTGGATGACAAGTTTCCCGTTCCCTCCTAAGGTGGCATGCTCATGGTCTACCTGGATGATCTCATAGTCATGTTTGCAAGATGTCCCGTCACATCTTGAGAAACTTGACAGGGTAGTTGGCAAGGCTAGCTCAGGCAATCTTAAGTAAAGCTCTTCCAAATGTCATTTCCCTCCGGAAAGGAAATAAAATTTCTGGTCACGTAGTGACTCAGAATGGCATAAAGACAGACGAGTCTAAAATTTTTGGCCATGCAGAGAAATTCCCCAGACCCCTTGACGGCGGATGCAGTCCGGTCCTTCATAGGCCTGGCGGTTTCTACTGCAACCTTTATCGCAGGTTCTCCACCATTGCTGGCACCCTGACACCCTTACTCAAGAAGGATGCCCCTTTTGAGTGGACGTTGTGTCAGGAACGGCTTTTTTGTCACTCTAAGAACAAGTAAACATCAGCCCCAAACCCTAGATTCCTGATTTCACCAAGGCATTTACCTTGACGACTGATGCAAGCAAAAGTTGGCATTGGTGCAGTCTTTGTCACAGGAATCCTAATGGTATAGCAACAGCCTATTGCCTATGCTAGCCCGTGTCCTTACTAAAGTGGAAGTCATATTATTCAGTGACAGAGCTAGAAGCTTTTGGGCCATTGTATGGGCACTGATTATTTTCGGGATATCATCTATCATTTATCCAATCAATGATTTACACAGATCAATTTACTTTAACCCTTATTGGCCCTTTTTGCGAATAAGAACCTCTCGGGAAAGCATTGCTGTGGTCGCTCACTTTCAATGACACAACCCTGAAATTTGCTATGTCCCAGGCAAGCAAAATTTGTAGCGATGCCCTGTCAGGCATATAGCATTTCGTGAGTGTCGGCAACTCGTTCTCTGTTGAGGATCTCGAGAGAGCCCAACGACAGACCCTGTGTGGTCTCCAGTCCTTCGTTTCTTGACCAAGAGGACGTTTTGACTATTAACATGTCAAGACTCCCGTTCCACTGAAGGATTTAGTAAGACAACCAAGGAGTACTGTGCCGTGTTGCACATGCTGGGGACCCCGGAGAACCATAAACCAACTGGTGATACCAGAGTCCATGATACCAGCTTACCTAGGTTTGATCCACGAAGTTCCCAGGTGTAGCACGCACCCCGGAAGGAGACCGCAGTATCAAACAGGCACGATGAAATAATTTCTGGCCTAAAAGATGCAGCGGACATTGCCAAGCATGTACACCAGTGTGTTTTGTTTGCCTACAGCAACAAGGGTATACATTACAGGTCCTAACCCCAATTCTTAAGTATCCCATTACAAAGGAGCCCCCTGGAGAGAACTTCTTCGACCTGTTAACAAACTTCTCGACCATCGGAGAAGGGAAATAGCACCTCTTGTAATGGTTAGATAACTATGACGCGGTAGACGTGATTAGTACCCATTCCAATAAAACCGCCGAAACGGGTCGCTATGCTTTCCGTTGAGCCATGTTTGTCTTCGTCCATAACTTTTCCACGTGTCCTTCTGTCAGACATGAGTCTGAGTTTATAAATGCATAATGCAGGATCTTTGCTTCCAGATTCAACATTCACACAAGCCCAGTAGCTCCACGCCACCCTGTGAGTAATAGTCCTTGCTGAACCGTACAAATCGCAAAGTCCCTGGAGGTGCTCAGTGTAACCGTTAACCCAAAGTTGTACTACATGGGAAAGAGGCTACCCAGATGATTCAGTGTACATTAAATTCCTCCCTCAACAGCTCGATCGGTTGAGACAACCTCAATTTGCCTTTGTATGGCTATGACAAGCGCTTACCATATGAAATTCTGTTTTGCTCCCACCTAGACCTACTTACGCTACTGATAACCCCAGTGTAGTAAAGATGAGGACAACGCCAGCTTGTCTTCCAGCGGGTACGAGAAAAACCTTAAGAAAGCTACTGATAGGCTTACACATCTGAGCGCAATTCCCGCGCCAAGAAAGCAAAGTGGAACCAGGTTGCAAAGTTATGTTGCTCAACCCAGTGGCCGAACCCAAGGTATGCACAAAACTTGTCCCAAAATTTGTGGTCCATACCGTGTCCTACGGACAGCTCCGTGGCCAATAATATCGAGGTGAAGGGAGATTGCTACGGGAACTACAAGGAAGCCCCCCTTGATTCACTGAAGTATTGGAACCATGTGCAGCCGAAGTAGAGCCGGGTCGCGTGCGTTGCAACGCCACAAATCAGACTAATGCTAGGGACAAATCCCCGTCATCTCCTCTCCCATAAGGCTCCATACTTATGGCCTGCGACCCAGGACAACAGTACATTTCTGTGACATTGACGTACCTACTGACTTGTCTGACTCCTACGCTAGTTATGCTAATTGTTTGCTTGCAGAAATGGGTAATAAATGCACACACAGGGTGGAACAACATCATGTAATTAATGTAAATACTTTTAGAATGGTACCCAATGTAATGAATTCATGGATATGTATTATTGTAGGTAATGCACCCAGTGTTTTTATATAAAAAAAGGAGCTGTATTACGGTCAGGGCAGTGCTGCCCTCTAGTCACATGTCACACATAGGAAATGCTACTGTCAGTCATTGTTTGAAGATGTGAGGTGCAACATCGTTCATAACGAATAGTCAACTGATGTTCAGCCCAGCGGACAACCTGTATATAGAAGATTTTAGTTCCAGTGCCTGACGTCTCCGGACCTCCTCTCCTCATGAAACAGTGCGGGCAAACCAGTTTCTCTTCCCTGGATGGGAAAGTTTGTTTTTTGCCTTGTTAAATTTTTATGTCTCCATTTTTGATTTACCTAGTGAGCGAAGCCAGTTTCACCTCTCTGGGGTAGCTAGTGTAAGTAATTCCTTTATTACCTGCGGCACCACCCAGTATTGTCGCGTCGGGATGACGCGAGGTGCATGGCCGAGCAAATGTAGACAGCCTGTACGTCAAGACAGCCCTGTACTGTCAGAACACACAGCCTGCCGTCCTGCTCTGACCGGTAGTTCATATTCTCACGGCATTTAGGTGCTGCCCTCTGTAGGCTCACTCAGGTCAGAGGGAGGCTGAGCCCATCCGCTCTCACTCCTAGGCCGACCAACTTGATAGACACAAGTTCTCCCCCTCCACGGACTGGCTTGCGGTCACTCCCTCACACTGCCCGTTGTGTACTCATTCCTATACAATTAAAATGCCAAACTAGTCCACGGCCGTATCATTGCTACCTACGCTACCTTCATCGGCACTAAACTGCTGTTCAGCAGTAAGAACAGCAATAACACACACACACAGGGGAAAAGGCCTGTCAAAGTAATTTTCAAGGAAGAATCAGCTCGAACCAGGATCCTGCAAGAGAAAGCACGACTGAGGGACAAACTGGTGTACCAAAGAGTATACCTTGATCGTGACAGAATACAAGAAGAAAGGACTACACTGAAAGAGAGGGCATAGAGACACAAGGAGGAACGAGAGGCAATTATGAGCAGGACCCAGACACAGGAGGAAGGGCGAACACACCCCACAGAAACTCCCGCAGAAGGACTCCAACCACGACGATCCCAATGCAACTGAGCATTCTAAACCAGAACCCACACACTGTTCCCTCTGCCACCAACCCCCAAATCACAAACCCTAACCCAAGCTGCCCCCTATGGGGCATTCTGACCCCAACCCCCGTCATCACAAACCCACCCACACCACAACCCCCCATAGGCCCCCAGCAAGGCTCCTACTCCCCAAACCCCAATATTCTCCCAGGGCCACAGTGATAGAAAAGAAGCTGAAGGTTTGGTACACAAACGCGGATGGAATAGCGAATAAATATGAGGAGTGGCACGAAAGAATCAGCGAGAAATCCCCAGACATCATAGCAGTCACAGAAACGAAACTCGCTGAGATAATAATAGATGCAATCTTCCCACCGGGATATCAGATCCTGAGGAAAGATAGGAGTAGAGGGGGAGGAGGGGTTGCACTGCTCATAAAAAAACCGATGGGGATTTGAGGAAATGGAAGGCTTGGACATGATTGGAGAAAGGGACTATGTATTAGGTACAATTCAGTCTGGAGAACATAAAGTAGTCTTTGGAGTGATGTATAACCCAACAAAGAACTGCAGGAGGACAAGAGAGGAGTACAAAGACAACAACAGAGTGATGATTGATGCACTTGCTGAGGTGGCAAGAAGAGCTCACTCGAGCAGAGCAAAGTTACTGATAATGGGCTATTTCAACCACAGGGAGATTGACTGGGAAAACCTGGAGCCTCATGGGGGTCCCAAAACATGGAGAGCCAAGATGAAAACCTCATGCATCAACATGTCAGGGACACTACCAGAGAGAGAGGGGAGGATGAACGAGCAAAACTGGATCTTGTGTTTACCCTGAGCAGTTCAGACATTGAGGACATCACTTACGAGAGGCCCCTTGGAGCTAGCGATCACGTGGTTCTGAGTTCTGATTATATAGTAGAGTTGCAAGTGGAGAAGGTAACAGGAATATAATGAGAAAAGCCAAACTATGAAAGGGAGGACTACACAGGTATGAAGAACTTCCTGCAGGAGGTTCAATGGGACATAGAACTCGTAGGAAAATCACTAAAGAGATGATGGAAAATGTAACAACAAAGTGCAAGGAGCAGAGCAAAGGTTTGTTCTCAAAGGGAAATAGAAATAATAGGAAGACCAGAGCGAGTCCTTTGGTTTCCTCGAAGTGTAGGGAGGGGGCAAAAAATTAAGTGGCACCAGAGAATGAAAAGGTACAGGAGGCAAAGGACCCAGGAAAATAAGGAGATAATAGAAGAGCCAAAATGATATGCACAGATAATGAGGGGAGGCCCAGCGACAGTATGAAAACGACATAGCACGAAAGGTCCAAGTCTGACTCGAAACTGTTGTATAGCCACATTAGAGGAAGACAACAGTCAAAGATCAGGTTATAAGGCTGAGGAAAGAGTGGGGAACTACAAGAATGATCAAGAGGAATGTGCGGAGCTCAACATGAGATTTAAGGAGTATTTACAGTGGAGACAGGAAGGCCTCTGGGGGGACAGAACAGAGAGGACAACCAGCAAATAATATACCAACAATGTGTTGGATAGACATACATACAAATGAGGAGGAGATGAAAGAAAGCTGATAAGGGACATGGACACTTCAAAGGCAAGGGGAACCAGACAACATCTCCCCCATGGGTCCTTAGAGAGGAGCGAATATGCTGTGTGTGCCACTTACCACAACTTCAAACACATCCTTGGAAACTGGCCAACTACCTGAGGGCATGGAAGTTGGCAAAATGTAAGTTCCCACATTTTAAAAAAGGAGACAGAAAAGAGGCACTCAACTAAGACCTGTGTCACAGACGTAATAGCATGCAAAGTTGGAGACTATTATCCAGGAGGAGAGTGTGAGCACCCGGAACGGAACAAGAATATAATCCAACCAGCACAGATTCATGGAAGGCAAGTCCTGTGTCTAAACCTTCTGGAGTTTTATGATAAAGTAACAAGAAGAAAGACATAGGGAGAGGTGGGTTGGTTGCATCTTCATGGACTGCCAGAAGGCCTTTGACACAGTTTCTCACAAGAGATTAGTGCAGAAGCTAGAGGATCAGGCACATATAAGAGGAAGGCCTGCTATGGATCAGAGAGAATACCTGCAGGGAGGCAACAACGATTATGGTAACTGATGAGGTATCAGATTGAGCACCTGTGACAGCAGGGTCCCACATGTGTCGTCCTAAGGACCAGTTGCTAATTTGTATATGTGAATGACATGATGGAAGGGTTAGACAGATGATGTGAAATTAATGAGGAGAGTTAAATCAGATGAGGATCATGCAGGACTTCAAAGAGACCTGGACAGACTTGACACATGGTCCAGCAACTGGCTTCTCGAATTTAACCCCGCCAAATGCAAAGTAACGAAGATCGGGGAAGGGCACAGAAGACCGTAGATGGAGTATAGGCTAGATGGAGAAAGACTGCAAACCTCACTCAAGGAGAAAGATCTTGAGGTGAGTATAACACCGAGCACGTCTCCAGAAGCACACATCAACCAGATAACTGCTGCAGCATATGGATGCCTAAAACCTGAGAACAGCATTCCGATACCTTAGTAAGGAATCGTTCAAGACACTGTACACCGTGTACATGCAGCACCTATTTGGAACCCGCACTGCACTTGATTAAACACATCAAGAAATTGGAGAAAATGCAATAGGTTTGTGACAAGATTAGTTCCAGAGCTAAGGGGGAATTTCCTATGAAGAAAGGTTAAGGAAAATCGGCCTGACGACACTGGAGGACAGGAGGGTCAGTGAAGACATTATAAAGAATTATACAAAATACTGCGTAGGAATAGACAAGTTGACAAAGACAGGATGTTCCAGGGATGGGACACAGAAACAAGAGGTCACAATTGGAAGTTGAAGACTCAGATGAGACAAAGGGATGGTAGGAAGTATTTCTTCAGTCAGAGAGATGTCAGGAGGCAGTTGAATAGCCAAGAAATGATAGGAGTGGAGTGGAACTCATACATAGTATTTTAAGACGAGGTTTGATAAAGCTCATGAGCGGAGAGGTCCCAGTAGCCACCAGTGAAGAGGCAGGGCCAGGAGCTAAGACTCGACCCCCTGCAAAAACCACAAATAGATGAGTACCCCCTACAACCTTAGGCAGAGTCACTTACTTGCACAGATCTGCTAAAGCCTCAAATGATTGTAGTGGAAGTTTTAGCAGTAAAGGTCGAGTTACCAAAACCTAGTCATTGTGGTATCTAGCAGCCTCCGATGCAACATCCCAGCAATTCCTGGAACAGCTGTTAAAATTGACCACTGTCTGGAAAATCTCCAGCTCCGCACCCAACATCTTGCCCTGGGGATTTCAACTTAAGGCACCTAAAATGGAGGAATATAGCAAATAATATTGTTGCAGTAAACACCAGGAGGCAGCTTCTGAGAAAACTCACACTCACACGAGCTTTTTAAATCTCTGCACAAATTTCAATTTAAACCAGCAAATAATAGAGCCTACTAGACGGAGAATACACCAACCTCATCTTCACTAACAATGATGAATCTGACAAGAAATGTCACCATATCAAAAACATACATACTCAGATCACAACAAAATATAAGGTTCAGACATGTATGCCGGCGCCCCCAGACCGACATAATATACTATCACGAAGGAGCATTCACCAAATTCAACTTCAGTAACCATAAAACAAAAGTGGGACCAAGTAAAACCAAGTCCTAACCGATATAAGCTGGGAAGATATACTAAGCAACACAGACCCCAAACTATGCCTAGAACAGATTAACTTGGTGGCACTCCGATGTATGCACAAGGCTTATTCCTCCACCCCCCCCCCCCCCCCCCCCAAACCCTATTTTTATCAAAACACCCCACCCCACCCCCAACCCCCTGTGGAAAAAATTGAAAACACACAAGGGAAAAGGGGGGAGGGTAAAATAAAAAAAAAAAATGTTAAGTTTTTTTTTGTGTGTGGTTTTTGTTTTTAAAAGAAGGGTGTATAGTTTTTTGTTATATAAGTTTTTTATTTGTGTTAGTTTGAAGGTGTAATAGGATTGTTTTGATAATGAGTTATATTATTTAGTTAGTTTTGTTATACATGTGCCTAGACAAAATGATAACTAACACACACCACACAACACGACACACACACACACACACAACACATATACACAACACATACACACACACACACATTCCGACATCTTAATAAGGAAATCAATCAGAACCCAGTACAACCGTGTATGTAGCCCATATTGGAGTATGCGGCCCAGATTGGAACCCCACCTAGCACCACGTGAAGAAACTAGAGAAAGTGCAAAGGTTTGCACAAGACTAGTCCCAGAGCTAAGAGGTATTCCTACGAGAGAGGTTAAGGAAATCAACCTGACCGACACTGAGGACAGGAGAGATAGGGGGGACATGATAACGACCATACAAAATCTGAGAGAATTGACAAGGTGGACAAAGACAGGATGTTCCAGAGGAGGGGGGGGGGGGGGGCACCATAACAAGGGGACACAGTTGGAAGCTGAAGACAAACAGATAAATCACAGGGATGTTATAAAGTATTTCTTCAGCCACAGAGTAGTTCAGTAAGTGAATAGTTTGGGAAGCGATGTAGTGAGGCAGGGATCCATACATAGCTATAAGCAGAGTTATGATAAAGCTCACGGCTCAGGAGAGTGACCTAGTAAGCGATCAGTGAAGAGGCGGGCCAGGAGCTCGGACTCGACCCACCGCAACCTCAACTGGTGAGTACAAACACACACACACACACACTACACACACACAACACACACACCCAACCACACACACCCAACACACACACACACACACACACACACACACAAACACACACAGCACATACACACATCACACCACACACTACACACACACCCACACACACACACACAGGAAGTAGAGTGGTGAACACCTAGAAAGAATGATCTCATCAACACACCAGCATGTTTCAGGACAGGAAATCCTGTGTCACAAACCAACTGGAGTTCTATGACATGGTGACAGCAGATAAGACAAGAGAGAGAGGGGTGGGTGGATTGCATTTTCTTGGCCTGCAAGAAAGGCGTTTGACGACGTTCCACACAAGATTGGTGCAAAAACTGGAGGACCCAAGCAGGGATAACAGGAAGGCACTACAATGGATCAGGAAAGACTTGTCAGGAGACAGCAGCGAGTCATGGTACGTGGCGAGGTGTCAGAGTGGCACCTTTGACCGCGGGGTCCCGCAGGGGCAGTCCTAGGACCATGCTGTTTTTCTTCTGGTATTTGTAAACGACATGACGGAAGGGAATAGACCTGAGGTGTTCCTGTTTCAGAATGACGTGAAGGTTGATGAGAAGAATACACTCGCGAAGACCAGGCAGAACTACAAAGGGATCGACAGGTGCCAGACCTGGGTCCCAGCAATGGCTCCTGGAGTTTCAATCCCACCAAGTGCAAAGTCATGAAGATTGGGGAAGGGCAAAGAAGGCCGCAGACGGAGTACAGTCTAGGGTCAGAGACTACAAACCTCACTCAAGTAAAAGATCTTGGGGTGATAAAACACCAGGCACATCTCCTGAAGCGCACATCACCCAAATAACTGCTGCAGCATATGGGGCCCTAGCAAACCACAGAACAGCATTCCGACATCTTAATAAGGAATCTCTGTTCAGGACCCTGTACAAACCGATTACTTAGGACCCATAAATGGAGTATATGCGGCACCAGTTTGGAACCCATACCTACCAAGCACAGTAAAGAAACTAGAGAAAGTGCAAAGGTTTGCAACCAGACTAGACCCAGAGCTAAGAGTATGACCTACGAGGAGTGGTTAAGGGAAATCAACTCCTGACGACACTGGAGGACAGAGAGATAGGGGGGCCATGATAACACATACAAAATACTGAGAGGAATTGACAAGGTGGACAAAGACAGGATGTTCCAAGAGATTGGACACAGTAACAAGGGACACAGTTGGAAGCTGAAGACACAGATAATCCAGGGATGTTTAGGAATATTTCTTCAGCCACAGAGTAGTCAGTAAGTTGGCATAGTTTGGGAAGCGATGTAGTGGAGGCAGGATCCATACATAGCTTTAAGCAGAGGTAGATAAAGCTCACGGCTCCAGGGAAGTGACCTAGTAGCGAATCAGTGAAGAGGCGGGCCAGGAGCTCGGACTCGACCCCCAGCAAACCTCAACTAGGTGAGTACACTACAACACACACACACACACACACATAGTGGGTAATGCGGCACCAGTTTTTGGACTCCCACACCTACCCAAGCACATAAAGAAACTAGAGACAGTGCAAAGGTATGTCTTACGGGGAGAGGTTAAGGGAAATCAACCTGACGACACTGGAGGACAGGAGAAATAGGAGTCACATGATAATGACATACAAAATTCTGAGTGGACAAAGACAGGCTGTTCCAGAGATGGGACACAGCAACAAGGGAAAGAGTTGGAAGTTTTAAAGACACAGATAAATCACAGGGATGTTTGGAAGTATTTCTTCAGCCACAGAGTAGTCAGGAAGTGGAATAGTTTGGGAAGTGACGTAGTGAAGGCAGAATCCATACATAGCTTTAAGCAGACGTATGATAAAGCTCACGGTTCATGGAGAGTTGAAACCTAGTACGCCCAGTGAACAGGCGGGCCAGGCGAGCTTGGACTCTAACCCTGCCCTCAACTCGGTGAGTACACCACACAACACCATGCACATACACAACATACGCACACACACACACACACACACACACACACACACACACACACACACACATAAACACACACACACATGTAGACAGCCTGTACGTCAGACATATGGCCTAGCCGTCTGCTCTGACAAGTATCATATTTCGCGGCATTTAGTGCTAGCCCTCTGTAGGCTCACTCCGGTCAGAGAGTGAGGCTGAGCCCAACCGCTCTCACTCCTAGGCTTACCGACTTGATAGACACAAGTGATCCCCTCCACGGACTGCTATGCGGTCACTCCCTCACACTGCCATTGTGACTCACTCCTATCCAATTAAAGCCAATCTAGTCCACGCCGGTATCATTGGCTACCTACGCTAACCTTCATCGCAGTGGTTTTTTTTTTTTAGTTCACGCTGTCAGCAGTAAGAACTGCAATAACAGTGGTGACATGGAGTCAACGGCATTGTTGAGCTCTCAGGTGGAGGGTCAACCGATCATCGGTCACGCCAGTCAACATCATCCTCGTCATCCAACGCAACTGCTGCCTAAAGAGTATCTCTACTCCGCAGCGTCCTTGACGGACCCTGGAGATAGATCGCTTCGTCCAGATTTTTTCCCACAAAATCTGGACATAGGCGTCACGCGGTCACTCCAGCCTTAAGCAGTCATGGTTCACCTCATCTCCCTCTCTACAGCCCTTCTACACTCTCCAGCAACCATTCTCCTGGCCTCCTACAGCGTCCCTACATCCCTTCTCAGCTACAAGAAGTAGAGGTGAGGTCGTTTTAGTTGTGTTGGCTTCGTGTGGGCTCCACCACGCGTGAACCACGAGCAGCTCTGGGTTGGGTTTATACCCTAATCCGCGTGTTAAACACACAGCCTCCTCTACAGCCTTCTCTGCTACGCAACGACCGTCCATCTCGTCGTCCATAGTTGTTTTGTGTTCTCCCAGTTTTCCTCCAAGAAGTTCTTAACCTGGCTTAACCACGGGGAACCCAGTTGGCTTTAGCCCCTAAGCCAGCTCCGTTCACCCCTCCCCCCCGCCATCTACAGCATCTCGTGACTCATCATTGTGTCTACCAACTACTCAACATCTACGTATCTCCCAGCCTTGCAGTTTTTTTTTTTTGTGTTGCCCATTAAAATTTATTATTTTTTTCTTCCCTTGCCTGTAAACATTCCCAGTCATCAACCAGTTCTGTCTTTCCCCAGTGATTTTTACAGTAAAACTTACTCGTCCCAGTTCATAGTTTCACTTAAGCTTGTTTTTAGCACGTTCCGAGTAGTGTCCAGTAAATGTTTTGTTCACTCCGTGTCAGAAGCCACAGTCTCAGTCATAAAAAAAGCCGCGCCAAACACGCTTGCCAGTGTAAACAAAACCAAGCACAGTTGTGACTCAACGCTGAGTTAGCCAGGTTCTTCTCATATCTTGTTACCTCCACAAGTAACCCGGTCTATTCTGTTCTTTCCAAGTCCATTCTGATAATTTTCCTACACACTGAGCCCCAAAGATGTATACAAATGCTACTAGCGTGTAGTGTTTACTACTAGAGCATCGTCTGAAAGTTTCAGGAGACCTGCAGCACCCTACCCTTCCGTCCTTCTCCTGCACTCAAAGGTTAAGTAAAAACAGTGACTTACCTAGCATTTCCTAATATTTTGTGACATATTTAACTGTCCTGCACCATACAGTTTTATAACAGTTACTGAAGCCATTACTTCAGTAAATTGTTCAGTTTTGTCATCAGTGCACATTTTGCCATCACTTACCTCAGCTTCTTAATTTTGTACATTTATTTTGCACTCCTACATTTTAAATTCCAGTATATTATTTCTGCAATCTTGCACCTCAGTTTATTGATTTAATTTGTTCAGTGTTAACCATTTTACAATTTACCACTCACATACAGTTTGCAAGTATTCCTGTGTACTGTTAATTTGTTAGGTTGACACTGCAAGTTAGCCACAGATTATTGACAACCTCTCATGTTTTGTTTGTTTAGTGTGTTTTTTTTTCTTTAATAAGTGTTAAATCTTCATACTTAAGTATTAGTGTATTCTAACCTGCAGTAATACAATTTGTGCCCCTAGCCATTACACTTTTTCCTGTCTCCCCATTTATTTGCTTTAACATATATTCTAAGTTTTATCCTGTGAATATTCACCAATGATGCATTGCATTTTGTATTTTGTCTACCCAAGTCATTGAGTGCATTTTTTGGAACCTCCTTATATACCATTAATTACCAAAATTACTTTGTGAAGTTCATTAATTTTGTTCTTGAGAAGTGTGAAATTTTTGTTTTTGCCAGTGTAACAACCCTGCCAAACACATGTAAACCCTGCTAACACCAGTGTACAACCCTGCTAACAAAACAACCAGTTAACCTATTGCCCTATCTTGAATTTAATAATTTGCATTTAATAATTTTATTTTGTGTGCAATATAGCATTTCTTGATACAGTGTTATTTTTTTTTTCTGTGATTTTTTGCAACTAACCCATACTCTGATTCTTTTGCTGTGCCAACTTCCTTTGTGCAAGTGAATTACCTTTTTTTTTGCATTCCATTTTGCAACTGCCAGCACCTGCAATATTTTTAACACTGTGGCTTGCCAGAACAGTTTAGTGTTGTGTAGTACCCTGATTTATTTTACATTTTGTGGCAATTTTTTGCTACCAAGTGTTTCACAGTTCAACTCTTTTTTTTTTTTTTTTCCCCCCATAAATTTTGTTGCCATTCTCCTGGTGAAATTATTGACCACCCTTACTTCATTTTGTGCACTTCCTGTAGTACTTGACTTGCATACATCTCTTATTTGTGTTTCAGAGGTGTACCACTCTTTTTTTTTGTTGTTGTTGTTGTTTTGCTCATATTAAATTTTCATCACTACTAAGCAGTTTACCCTAGTACCGTGGCGCTAGTGTTCTCCTCATGACTCTGGTGTTGAATTGTAGCAGTGCATACCATTTCTTGGCACTGACCTGTTTTACCCTCTCGTGACCTGCTTGCGTTTGACAATTGAACGTCATGAACTAAGACACGCAGTGGCCGTAACATTTAGTCCAGATTCCTGCTGATGCTAGCAATTTGCCTCAGCTAGGGAACTCGCGGCAGGACATCGAAGCCCCCGTGACATTTTGGTCAACTTGTGGCTCAAGTTCTCGACCACCAGTGGCCCGGCTACTCGTCCATACACGACCCATCTTTTTGACGGTCGTTCAAATAGTTAGAGCCATGGCTTGCAGTCAGTCGAGACGAGTTTTAAGGCTCTATTTGATAGTCCCACGGAGACACAGTACATTCGTGCTGCTGTTGCAGCAGTGGATCCACCAGGGGATGATATAGGTGCCTTTGTGCAGCTCAATCGCGTTTGTAAGATTCAGGTACTTAGGGACCAACTTAAGAGGAATTAGGCATAATTATGGCGTAGCGCCAACGCCATTACCTTGCCATTGTTAAACAGCATCTTGGCCGACTGTCAATACCGCACGAAAAACCCCCTGGCTTGCATTTGCTGGTTTGAGCAAGCGCCAAAGACTTTACTGATGCCACAGCTCCACTAAGTGGGGTGAATGGTGACAACTGTATTAAAGCTGAAGACATCATCCCAATGCTGGCTGAGGCATCATGCGGAGGGAAAGGTCCCCCCTAACCTCCAGGTTGCCATTGATGCCGTTAGGACCTCGGCCCCCCCTCCCCCCAACACGACGTCCTAGGTGCAAAGATGCCATTGACGCGATCAAGCCACTGCCCGAGCAAGGCAAGTTTGTCGCTTTGCGGATGATCCTATAACCCATCCTTCCGGCACCAGTCCCTGAGACCCGCGGTCGCAGCCGGAAGTCACTTTTGCACTGCTTGTCAACAGCCAGCCCACAAAGTTTCTATCTAACCCCAGTCCCACTACCACTCGCCCCAAGTAAAAATATTGACCCACAGTAACACCATCATCTCATACAAACAAGCAGTCATCGACCTCCTGGACCAAGGCAAACGTCACCAGCAAAACACCACCCTCCAACCTCACCTACTAAGTGCGTGTGACTTGTTTTCAACTGTGGGAAACGCGGGCACTACCAATCGGAGTGTTACAAACCTAAGTCACCGCAAAGTAACCGTCACCGTCCCCCATGCTCAGTCCTCGCGAGGGAGTCTGAAGTACCACAATACTTCCAGTCATACCTCCCATGAGTGTCGCAAGGCGTGAAGTATGCTGTCATCTGAGTGGAGCAAGCAGTCGTCGCGCAATGCACGGCTCGTAAGAAGCCCTTCTGCTAGTTCGGGGAAGAGGCCGTGTCCACTACCCTCTCACTTATCAGAGCCCGACGGCGGCATTAAACATCTTCAACACACCCAGAGAAGACACTGCCGAGAAGAGATACATAGACCTTCCCACCAACTCCATTGCCAAACATGTTTCCAACATCTTTGCCAAAACATCATTCCAAGTATCTACCTCCACAACCACGACCATCAAGGACATCACCAGAAAGTAGACAGGACAAGCCTCCATCCTCTGCAGGGGTATACATAATCCCTTGTAATGACTGCAACAAATTATATGTGGGCGAAACATCAAGAGACCTCCAAACACGTATTTCAGAACACCAATATGCAAGCAGGACTGACGATACAAGGAATGCCTGTGTACAACATCGCAATTCACACAACCATTTAATTAACTACAGAAACTCAAGACTTATAGCCACAGAAGACAAACACTCAATACAGAAGAATCCTGGAATCATCGCTTATCTCTATAACCAACAATTTCAACCAGAACAATGGCTTCTATAACAATAGCTGAACCACTCGCCAAGAAACTTCTTCATCGCTATCCCACATAAGAACATAGAACATGCAGAAGGTCTACTCACAACTTGTCCAATACCCCTGCCTAGCTACCCAAGACTCTATAACCCCACCCGGTAGATCATCAGATGCAGCATTCTCCACCTGACCTCAACATTCTGAACATGACTATAAATACTCCCGTACCTTCCAACCCCAGGTAGATCCGTGAGTGACTTGAAAAAGCCCACTGTGTGGGTGAAACGTTGTCAATAAAGGATCACATTATACTGCATTTGTGTTTATATTTCCATTGTGTCGGTATTTTATACCATTTATTTCCATTAACTCCCATACCCAATGACACCAATCAAACCCAGCCCCTCCCATTCATATATTTGTCGAGGCTCTTCTTAAAGCTACCCAAGGTCCTAGCTTCTATCATCCTACTGAGAAGATTGTTTCACGCATCCACAACTCTGTTAGAAAACCAGTACTCACCTATGTCCTTTCTAAATCTAAATTCGTTCAATATAAATCCATTATTTCTGGTTCTTACCTGGTTTGACACCCTCAGTACTTTATTAATATCTCCTTTGTTTATGCCCATCATCCACTTATTCACTTCAATGATATCTCCCCCTCATTCCACGTCTCTCCAGAGAATGAAGATTTAAGGCTTTAAGTCTTTCTTCATACAGGAGATTCCTTACAGAGTAAATCATTTTAGTCATTCTTCTCTGTATGTTCTCTAATGAGTTTATATCCATCCTGTAGTAAGGAGACCAAAACTGAGCAGCATAATTTAAATGAGGCCTCACTAGTGATGTATAGAGCTAGTGATGTATAGAATCCATTCTTGTCTAAACGAGAGGCCGTTCTTGTCTAATTTATTAACTTTCCTCAATAAAGCTTTTCAGGCTGTTCATCATAATAAAGAATTTGATATTATTTACTTAGATTTTAGTAAGGTTTTTTTTGTAGATGAATGGTTCAGAGAACCGACATGCTGATAAATTAGACACATGTGCAACTCTTGGGTATCTTTATTGAGGAAACGTTTCGCCACACAGTGGCTTCATCAGTCCATACGTAGGAGAAACTTGAAGAACAGGAGGAGAATGAGGTAATCAAGGTTGAGGGACTGATTACCTCATTCTCCTCCTGTTCTTCAAGATTCTCCTTTGTATGGACTGATGAAGCCACTGTGTGGCGAAACGTTTCCTCAATAAAGATACCCAAGAGTTGCACATGTGTCTAATTTATCAGTAAGGTTTTTGATAGAATTCCGCACCAAAGACTGTTAAAGAAAGTAGCAGCTCATGGCATTGGGGGAAAAGTGCTCTCGTGGGTCGAGTCATGGCTCACTGACATGAAGCAGAGAGTGTCCATAAATGGGATTAAATCCGAGTGGGGATCAGTAACAAGTGGCGTTCCACAGGGATCAGTCTTGAGCCCGTTGTTGTTTATAATATATATCAATGATCTTGATGAGGGAATTACTAGTGATATGAGGAAATTCGCCGATGACACAAAGATAGGTAGGATAATTGATTCAAACGTAGATATCAGGGAACTTCAGGAGGATTTAGACAAACTCAGTAACTGGTCAGAAAAGTGGCAGATGCAGTTCAATGTAGATAAATGCAAGGTTCTGAAGCTCGGGAGTGTCCATAACTCTAGCACTTATAAGTTAAATAATGTAGAACTTAGCCATACAGATTGCGAAGAGGACTTGGGAGTTATGATAAGCAATAACCTTAAACCAAGACAGCAGTGCCTAAGCATACATAATAAGGCAAACAGATTACTGGGATTTATATCAAGAAGTGTAAGTGTAAGTTCAGAGGTGACGTGTACTAAGCTCAGTGGTGACGTGTACTTAGCTCAGTGGTGACGTGTACTTAACTCAGTGGTGACGTGACTTAGCTCAGTGGTGACGTGTACTTAGCTCTGTGAAGAATTGCTCGTGTGTCTCTGTGAATCCGAACCAGGATGCTCTCTCTTGAGCAACTCTACCAGCAGCTGAAAGAGGAACTTAGGGTTGCTAAGCTGGAGATACGTTGATTAACAGAGGAGATGAAGAGGATTCGTAGTAATCCTGTTGTGAGTCCTCAGGTTAAGAGAGGGACCTGGACAGTGGCTGCACAACATGGAACCAAGCTGAGGATCAAGAAGACTGTTGGAGAGGCAGAAACAATGAAAAACGAGAAGAGTACTGTGGAAACTTCCAACCCATTTTTGGTGCTACCTGACGAATGTGGGTTATCTACTGGGAATGTCACAATGAGCACCAAGGAAGCATTGGCAGACGTGAGTGAAACATCCCCAGAAACCATAATGAAGACCATCGAGAACGTCACGATGAATTCCACAAGTGAAAGTAAGAACATTGTTTTAGTTGGAGACAGGTTAAGAACGTCACGATGAATTCTACAAGTGAAAGTAAGAACATTGTTTTAGTTGGAGACAGGTTAAGAACGTCACGATGAATTCTACAAGTGAAAGTAAGAACATTGTTTTAGTTGGAGACAGGTTAAGAACGTCACGATGAATTCTACAAGTGAAAGTAAGAACATTGTTTTAGTTGGAGACAGGTTAAGAACGTCATGATGAATTCTACAAGTGAAAGTAAGAACATTGTTTTAGTTGGAGACAGTCAGGTTAAGTTTAAGGTTAGGGCATTTTGTCTTAGGGACAGGAAGAGGAGGCAGAGGGTACATTTTCCTGGGGCTGGGATGGGAGATATTGTTAGTCATCTGGACAACATCATGAAAGGTAATGGGAGCAATCCTATTATCTGCCTCAGTGTGGAAGGCAACGATGTTGGCAGACTTAGGAGTGAGGACCTGATTAGCAGGTATAGGTCAGCAATAGAAATAATTAGGAAGAAGGGTGGGAAACCTGTCATATGTGGCATTTTGCCAAGGAGAGGAGTTGGAAATGAATAGTTGTCCAGGACAATTGGTGTCAATTGCTGGCTGGACAAATACTGTAAGGAAAATGCAGTAACATTCATTGACAACTGGGACCTCTTCTTTGGCAGAAATGACATGTATGACAGGGATGGGGTACACTTATCTAGGTCTGGGGTGGGGGCACTGGCAACTACAGTGGAGGGAGCTATTAAGACTTTAAACTAAGAATCGTTAGTGGCATAGGTTATGGCGGGAAAACAGTGAAGTCCCAGTGTAGTAATATTATGAGTTCTAGGGGAACTATTAATAAGCAGAACGAGGTAGATATTGGAAAGCCAGTGGCACTAGGTGACAAGGACAGTAATAGGTTTAGTAGAAAAACAGAAATGAGCAGGAAGGGTAAAGAGAAAGGAGGGTTTTTCGATGTATATTATGCTACTAGCTGTAGTGCTAGGAATAAGATGGACGAGTTGAAATTAGTTGCTAGTGAAGGTAACACTGATGTATTTACCATAACTGAGACGTGGTTTAATTAAAAAAATCGGGACATGCCTGCAGAATGTCACATTCAGTGTTTTAAATTGTTCCAAGTAGACAGAAGTATCGGGAAGTGGTGTGGGGAGCCACTGTATGTCCGAGATCACTTGAACTATTGCATAAAAATGGGTATTAAGACTGGAGTAACACATACAGAGTCTATTCGGATAGAATTTTCATAGGGGCATAAAAAATTGATCTTAGGTGTGATATACCGTCCCCCAAACTTAGATAGGGACCAAGGGAGACTACTAACGCCATCACTTTAACCAATATTACCATCATTACTAGCATTATTACTAGCACCATCACTAGCACTATCACTAGCATCATCACTAGTACCATCACTAGCACCATCACTAACACCAACACTAGCCCCATCACAAGCACCATCACTAGCACCAACACTTGCACCATCACTAGAATCATCATCAGCAGCATCACTAGCACCATCACTAACAGCATCAATAGCACCATCACTAGCATTATTACTAGCACCATCACTAGCACCATCACTAGCACCATCACTAACACCAACACTAGCACCATCACTAGCATCATTACTAGCACCATCAATGGCACAATCACTAGCACCAACACTAGCACCATAACTAGCACCAACAATAGCACCATCACTAGCAGCATCACTATCAGCATCGCTAGCACCATCACTAGCAGCATCATTAGCACTACCACTAGCATTATTACTAGCACCAACAATGGCACCATCACTAGCGTATTACTATCACCATCAATAGCACCATCACTAGAACCAACACTAGAACAATCACTAGCATCATTACTAGCACCATCACTAGCACCGTCACTAGTACCATCACTAGCACCATCACTAGCATCATTACTAGTACCATCACTAGGAGCAGCACTAGCACCATCACTAGCAGCAGCACTAGCACCATCACTAACATCATCATTAGCACCATCACTAGCATCATTACTAGCAGCATCACTAGCACCATCACCAGCACCAACACTAGCACCATCACTAGCGCCAACAATAACACTAACACTAGCACCATCACTAGCATCATCACTAGCACCAATACTACCATCTTTACTGGCATCATTACTAGCACCATACCTAAAACCATCACTAGCATTATTACTAGCACCATCATTAGCACCATCACTGCCACCATCAACAGCACCATCACTAGCACCAACACTAAAAAAAATTACTAGCACTATCATTATCACCATCACTAGCTCCATCACTAGCACCAATACTAGCATCATTACTAGCATCATTTCTAGCACCATCACTAGCGCCATCACTAGCATCATAACTAGCACCATCACTAGCACCATCACTAACACAAGCACTAGCACCGTCACTAGCATCATTTCTAGCACCATCACTGGTGCAGTCACTGGCACCATCACTAGCACCAACACTAGCACCACCACTAGCTTCATTACTAGCACCATCACTAGTATCATTGCACCATCACTAGCATCATCACTAGCACCAATACTACCATCATTACTGGCATCATTACTACCACCATACCTAAAACCATCACAAGCATTATTACTAGCGCCATCATTGGTACCATCACTGCCGCCATCAATAGCACCATCACTAGCACCAACACTAATAAAATTACTAGCACTATCACTATCATTATCACTAGCTCCATCACTAGCACCAATGCTAGCATCATTACTAGCATCATTACTAGTACCATCACTAGCGACATCACTAGCATCATCACTAGCACCATCACTAGCACCATCACTAACACGAACACTAGCACCGTCACTAGCATCATTTCTAGCACCATCATTGGAGCAATCACTGGCACCATCACTAGCACCATCATTGGAGCAATCACTGGCACCATCACTAGCACCAACACTAGCACCAACACTAGCACCAACACTAGCACCAACACTAGCACCATCACTAGCATAATTACTAGCACCATTACTACCACCATTAGCATCATCACTAGTACCAATGCTAGCACCATCCATATCATTATTACTAGCCCCGTCTGTAACACCATCACTAGCATCATTACTAGCACAGTCTCTAGCACAATCACTAACACCATCACCAGCACCAACATTAGCACCATCTCTAGCATCATTACTAGCAATATCTGTAGCATCATTACTGCACCATCACTAGCACCATCACTAGCACCATCACTAGCATCATTATTAGCACCATCAATAGCATCATTACTAGCACCATTACTACCACTATCACTATCACCTTCACTAGTATCATTACTAGCAACGTCACTAACACCATCACTGTCATCTTCACTAGCATCATTACTAGCACCATCACTAGCATCATTACTAGCACCATCACTAGCATCATTACTATCAACATTACTACTATCACTATTACCATCACTAGCACCAACGCTAGCGCCATCACTAGCACTTACACTAGCACCATCACTAGCATTATTACTAACAAAACCACTAGTACCATCACTAGCACCACCACTATCACCATCAATAACGCCACCACTACCATTCATACTAGCACCATCACTAGTAACAACACTAGCACCATAACTCGCATCATTACTAGCAGCATTACTATCACTATCACCATCAGCAGCACCAAAACTAGCACCATCACTAGCATCATTACTAGCACCATCACTATTACTATTACTAGCACCATCAATAGCACCTTCGTAGTGATGGTGTTAGTGATGCTGAAAGTGATGCTGCTAGTAATGATGCTAGTGATGGTGCTAGTGTTGATACTAGTTATTATGCTAGTGATTGTGCTAGTGATGATTCTAGTGATGGTGCTAGTGGCGCTGCTAATAATGATGTTAATGGTGCTAGTGATTGTGCTATTGATGGTGCAAATGATGGTGCTAGCGATGGTGCTAGTAATGATGCTAGCACCATAGCACTATACGTATCTAACACCATAACGATCATCATTACTAGCACCATCACTAGAATCATTACTAGAAATGTCACTAGCAACAACACTAGCACCATCATTAGTACCATCAGTAGCACCAAAACTAGCATCATTACTAGCAGAATCACTAGCACCATCACTAGCAACATCATTAGCATCATTACTAGCACCAAGAATAATACTAACACTAGCACCATCACTAGCACTAATACTAGCATCATTAGTAGCATCATTACTAGCACCATACCTTGCACTATCACTAACAACATTACCAGCATCATCAGTAGCACCATCATTAGCATCGTTACTAGCACCATCACTAACATCATTACTAGCACCATAACTTCTATCACTGTCACCATCACCAACACCAAAACTACCACCATCATTAGCATCAATACTAGCACCATCACTATTACTATCACTAGCACCATCAATAGCACAATGATTAGCATCATTACTAGCACCATCACTAGCACCATCACTAGCACCAACACTAGCACCATCACTAGCATCACTCCTAGCACCATCACTAGCACCATCACTAGCACAAACACTAGCACCATCACTAGCATCATTACTAGCAGTATCACTAGCACAATCATTAGTACCGTCATTAGCATCATTACTAGTACCATCACTAGAATCATTACTTGCACCATTACTACAATCAATACCACCATCACCAGCCCAAACACTAGCACCATCACTAGCATCATTACTAACACCGTCATTAGCGCCATCAATAGCACCATCACTAGCATCGTTACTAGCATTATCACTAGCAACAACACTAGCACCATTACTATTATCATTACTAGCAACATCACTAGCATCATTACGAGAAACGTCATTAGCACCAACATTAGCACCATCATAAGCAACATCACTAGCACCAATACTAGCATCATTTTTAGCACCATTACTACCTCCATCACTAGCACCGTCGCAAACACCATCACTAGCACATTCACTATCATCATTTCTAGCAACATCACTAGCATCATTACTTACACCATCACTAACACCGTCACTAGCACCATCACTAGCACCATGGTTAGCACCATTACTAGCACCATCGCCAACATAATTACTAGCACCATCACTAACATCATTACTAGTACCATCACTAGCACCATCACCAGCATCATTACTAGCACTGTCACTAGCACCATCACTATAATAATTACTAGCACCATCACTAGCATCATTATTAGTGCCATTAGTACCATCATCACTAGCACCAACAATAGCACCATCACCAGCTTCATTACTAGCACCATCAGTAGCATCATTACTAGCGCCATCACTAGCATCATTACTTGCACCATCACTAACACCGTCACTAGCACCATCACTAGCACCATGGCTAGCATCATTACTAGCACAAACAATAGCACCATCTCCAGCATCATTACTAACACCATCACTAGCATCATTACTAGCACCATCACTATCACCATCACCAGCATCATTGGTAGCACTAACACTAGCACAATCATTAGCACCATCACTAGCATGATTTCCAGCACAATCACTAGCATCATTACTAGCACCATTACTAGCACCGTCACTAGCACCATCTCGAGCACCAACATTAGCACCAACACCATCATCATTACTTGTACCGTCAATAGCATCATTACTAGCACCATCATTAGCACCATCAGTAGCACCATCACTAGTACCATTAATAGCACCATCACTAGTATTATTTTTTAGCACCATTACTACCTCCATCACTAGAACCATCACTAGCATAACACTAGAACCATCACTAGCATAACACTAGCACCATCACAATCATCATTACTAGCACGCTCACTAGCCTCATCACTAGCCCCATCACTAGCACGATCACTATCGTCATTCATACCATCACTAGCATCATTACTTGTACCATCACTAGCACCATCACTAGCACCATCGCTAGCACCATTATTAGCACCATCAGTAGCACCATCAATAGCATCACTACTAGCACCATCACATCATTCCTTGCACCATAACTAGCATCATTACTAGCACCATCACTAGCACCATCACTAGCATCATTACTAACACAATCAATAGCACCATCACCAGCATCATTACTAGCACAATCACTAGCACCATCACTAGTATCGTTACTAACACTAACAATAGCACCGTCACTAGTATCATAACTAGCAAGATCAGCAGCACTATCACTAGCACAATCACTAGCACCATCACCAGCATCATTACTAGCACCATCACTAGCACCATCACTAGCACCATCAATAGTACCATTAATAGCACCATCACTAGCATCGTTTCTAGCACCATTACTACCTCAGTCACTAGTACCACCACTAGCACAACACTAGCACCATCTGAAGCATCATTACTAGTATGCTCACTAGCCCCATCACTAGCACCATTACTATCATCATTCCTAGCACCATCACTAGCATCATTACTTGTACCATCACTAGCACCATCACTAGCACCATCGCTAGCATCATTATTATCTCCATCAGTAGCACCATCAATAGCATCATTCCTAGCACCATAACTAGCATCATTCTAGCACCATCACTAGCACCATCACTAGCATCATTACTAGCACCATCACTAGCATCATTACTAGCACCATCACTAGCATCATCACTAACACCAACAATAGCATAGTCACTAGCATCATTACTAGCAAGATCAGTAGCACCATCACTAACACCATCACTAGCATCATCACTAGCATCATTACTAGCATCAGCACTAGCGCTATCATTAGCATCATCCCTAGCACCATCACTAGAATCGTTACTAGCACCATTACTACCATAACTATTACCATCTCCAGCACCATCACTAGCACCATCACTATCATCATTACTAGCACTATCACTAGCACCGTCAATAGCACTATCACTAGCACCATCACTAGCATCATTACTAGCACCATCACTAGCACCATCACTAGCATCATTACTAGCACCATCACTAGCATCATTACTAGCACCAATACTTCAACCATCATTAGCATCATCACTAACACCAACAATATCACCGTCACTAGCATCATTACTAGCAAGATCAGTAGCACCATCACTAGCACCATCAGTACCAACATCACCAGCATCTTTACTAGCACCATCACTAGCATCATTACTACGATCATCACTAACACCATCACTAGCACCATCACTAGCATCATTACTAGCATCAACATTAGCACTATCATTAGCACCATCCCTAGCATCATCCCTAGCACCATCACTAGAATCGTTACTAGCACCATTACTACCATAACTATTACCAGCTCCAGAACCATCACTAGCACCATCACTCTCATCATTACTAGCACCATCACTAGCATCGTCAATAGCACTATCACTAGCACCATCACTAGCACCATCACTAGGACTATCACTAGCATCATTACTAGCACCATCACTAGCATCATTTCTAGCACCATTACTAGCACCATCACTAGCACCATCATTAGCACCCCACTAGCATTATTACTAGCACCATTACTACCATCACTAGCACCATCACTAGCACATCAACACCTCCGTCATTAGCGTCATTACTAGCAGCATCACTAGCACCATCACTAGCACCATCACTAGCACCAACACTAGCACCATCTCTATCATCGTTACTAGCACCATAACTAGCAACATCACTAGAGCCAACTCTTACGCAATCACTAGCATCATTACAAGCAGAATCACTAGCACCATCATTAGCACAATCACTAGGATCATTCCTAGGACCATCACTAGCATCATTACTAGCACCATTACTACCAACACTAAGATTATCACTAGCACCGAAACTAGCACCATCACAAGCATCATTACTACTATCGACACTAGCTCCATCACTAGCACGAACAATAACATCAATATTACCACCACCACTAGCATCGTTACTAGCTCCATCACTAGCAACAACACTAGCAACATCTCTATCATCATTATTTGCACCATCAATAGTATCATTACTATCACCGTCACTAGCATCATTACGTGCAGCATCACTAGTACTTTCTCTAGCATCATCACTGGCAGCACCACTAGCACCAACACTAGTATCATCAGTAGCACCATCACGAGCACCATCACTACCACCAATACTAGCATCAATTCTAGCATCATTACTAGCACCATCAATAGCATCATCACAACACCATTACTAGCACAATCACTAACACCAACACTAGCACAATCATTAGCATCATTACAAGCACCATCACTAGCACAGTCACTAGCACCATCACTAGCACCAACACTAGCATCATCACTAGCATCATTGCAACACCATCACTAGCACCATCACTAGCATCATTACTAGCCCCATCACTAGCACCATCACTGCCAATATCACTAGCTCCAACACTAGCACCATCACTAGCATCATTGCTAGCACCACTAGCTCCATCACTAGCACCATTACTAGCAACATTAATAGCACCATCAATACCACCATCACAAGCATCATTTTTACCACCACTACTAGCACCATCACTAGCATCGCAACTAGCACCTTCACTCGCACCATCACTATCACCATGACTAGTATCAACACTAGTACCATCACTATCATCACTAGTGTCATCATCAGTCTCGGCTGAGTGGTCGTGGGGAGTAGACGTGTGCTGGGGGGGATCTGGACCTACTAATTTGCAGGCCTACCCAATTCTCTCGACTGATAAGTCATCATTAAAACTCATACTGTTGGAAGACAACTTCAGTGTTGTTAGAACTCTTATGTGCGAGTTGTGACTGGGGATATACCTAGTGAAACACTGGAAATAGTTTTCCGTTTTGAAAAGGCCCTCACAGGCCTCTGCTTCCCCTCTGCCTTTCATTTTACCTCAGCCTTTCGCCTCTATCAACATACAGTGTAGAGGTGAATTTTGGTAGTCCACTGCTACTCGTGCCTCTGAAAATGTGCACAACTCATCCCTTTACCAACCTGAGGAATAACGACGAGTATGTAGTCCTACGTGAGTTGGTAACGCAGGTGTGCACACACTGAAAATTAATCTTTCATTCCAAGACACGTGTGCTAGAAGTTCTGCAAGTTTGGAGTGAATAACTATTTGTACGAGTATTGCAGTGTTTGGTAACTCTTGAGAAGTCTGCCTCAGTCAGTGACCTTGAGCGAGGCACTGCTTCACCTGCCTGAGACTTTCGCCCATATTGACTATGTGAAGAGAGGCAAATTTGCGTGCTCAGTTACCCCTGCTGTTCTCCTGTATCCCCCAACTCTCCGCCTTTAAACTCAGCCGTTTCCATCAACGTGCAGTGTAGAGGTGTATTTTGCTGCTCCACTGGTACTCAAATATCTGAGTTCCACACAGCTTGTGGAAATTATTTAATTTCCGAAGCTATGGTGCCTAATAAGTGTTTAATGTGTTGATTTGGGTCAAAATGTATTTGTATTTTGAATGGAACCAACTGGGTTCCCGCTGCACATGCGCAGATGTGCTGGGGGGATATAGGTCGAGTTGGGGCACGAGGGGCGGGAGTGTTTTGAATGGAGTGAGGAGGCTGTGGAAACCTGGGATCAGGAAATTGGCGTTCACAGCGGCCTAAGGATTAATATGGGCCTCACTTCATAATAGGAAGTGTCGTAATTGTTCCTGGTGAAGAGTGAGGGAACGTGATTTACGGGACCACCGTAAAATGGTGGTAAAATTAGTGAATAATGGTTCGAACGGGTGTGACTGGTGCGCGGCCATGGTGTGTGTCCAGGGGAAATACCCGTGAGTTAATCCTCACTCATCGGCCTCAGATCTTAATGGAGTGACCTCTAATGTGTATAATAACTATGAGACGTTAAATCGTCTTGTGAATGGTAATGTAATCAGTGATAATAACATTAAGTTAAGAGAATGCGGCATGTGAAATAAATCGCCCTGCTCCGAGTGCACGCGTGATTCTCGTACCGAGGATAGTGAAGTTTTATGGAATCACGACTTCTAAACCGGGACAAACCAACGGATACCTCGTCCTGCTGGAATAAGAACCGTGTCGGTGTAACAGGACATCGAAATGAGATGATGAATGGAGGAAATAAGGAGTATCAATCACCCACAGTTAAGTAACCCTTCTAGTTATAGCAGACTGATACTGGCCAATTAGGTATGTTGTAATTGGATAGGTTATGGGTGATCCAGCTACATCAAGTGACCACCAGAGAATATCTGGTAAGTGGTGAGATTATGTACAAGTGTTTTTCCTTGATGGATATATCCATGTGTAACCTACCCCACCCCCCCTTCATTCAGTTAAGCTAATATAATCTATACAGTCCACAATTAATTAGTAGCACCGTACTTGTGGGTGCTATCCAATCCATACTGGTCTCGGATAGATATGGATAAGATTGTGAGGTCGAAGGAACCACTTGCCGTGACCAGGGGTGGTTAAGTTTTCTCACATGTCTACACGGGGTGACTACGGTAAACAATATGGTCGTCTCCCAATGAGTTTACTTGTAAGCATGTAATGTTGAGGTACATAAAGGTATTCACCCTATAAAATTTTCCATATCTGCCCGCTGGTTCTTCCTGAACCGGATGCAATCAGTAAAAAATTAATTGAATTAATTACTTAATAATTAAGTGACTGATTGAAGGAAGTGGGTATAGGGTACACAAATTTAATCGGTCGTGTGGTGGATGATAATTAGCCCAATTAATTAATAGCACATGGGTGGCTAGGATTTATACAAGAGTAAAGTGCAAGAATTACTCTCACAAGGTGTCTACTTAAGTTGTATAATTGGTGATTATTAATTCCCTAACCTTGGCTGGGTCTGAGGAAGTTAGTGCGGCTGGCAAGTCCATGGATGCCAAAGCAAAGAAAGCGTCACTACAAGCTCGGAAGGGTCATGTTACTAAATCATACAACAAGTGTATGGAGTTAATGAGACAAGAAACGGTAAACCCTGATGAATTAAAGCTACACCTAGATGCCTTAGAAAATAGATATGAGTCATATAGATTGTGGTGTAAGGACTGTGAGAGCGATCTTCTGGTGAATTGTGCAGATGATGCTGAAAGGGAGCGGCTGCCGGATCAATATTATGAAGTGGAGGACAACATTGTGTCCTGCAAAACTAAGGCTTTGGAGAAGGTATAGGGTGTAAACAATGTTGTTGGTCAACCTAGTAAGGAAAATCAGAGGTGTCTACCAAAACTCCCAGAATTATGCATGCCTGTGTTTAATCCGGGAGAAAACTGGGAGGAGTTTTGGTCTATCTTTAAAGCAGTCGTACATGATAGGAGTGATCTTGTAAGTGTTACCAAATTATGCTATTTAAAGGGACAAGTAAGGGGAGATGCGCATGTTCTCATACAAGCATTCCCAAATGTAGATGGCTCCTATAGTGAGGCAGTTGACTTGTTGGAGGTCACTTACGGTAACTTGGAGCAAAGTAGGTTGGATCTAGTAGCTAATTTGGCTAGTTTGAAGACTCCAGATCACAACTGCAACAGCTTACAGCAATTTAGGATCAAACTAGAAAGCACTCTTAAAACCTTGAGTAATAAATATTATTTGGAGGGAGCAGAGTGGTTGTTGAGCGCCTTGATTCAGAATAAATTGAACCACAAGACAGTAGAGTGGCTATCTAACAGATATCACAAGGGTTACTTCGGGTTGGAAGAAATAAGAGTGGGCCTGCAGGAGCTAATTGTCCAACTGCAGACCAGCCAACCCATTACCTCTAGGAATACCATGTCTACAGACCCCAGTGCACCTGTCAAGTTCCACAAAGGGAAACTTTATCCTAATATCAATAATCATAAGTCACCTACTAAACGGGGTTACGTAGGCACATATCAAGTGACAGGGGCCAGTAATAGTGGTTCTCCACATCAAAGCAAGAGGAGGAAGTACCACAATAAGGGTAGCCCAGTTGATAAGAGGTCAGGCAAAGAAAGGAGAGATTGTATCTTCTGCAACGGTACTCATTTCTCTAAGAACTGTAATGCCTATAATTCATGGGATGTTAAAGTGGAAAGATTGGAAGAGCTTGCTAGATGTATCAGGTGTCTAGGAAATCATAATGTAAGGGATTGCCGTGCTAACTTGCACTATTGTTATCAGTGTAACAAGGGAAGACACCACATAGCTATGTGTAAGGGCGGATCTAATCGTAATGATGGTAACAATAGTACTGATAGTGATAATAACCCGGACACAGCAGTAGCCAACGTAAAGATTGCAGCTAATGTCGGTAATGATGGCCTAGCTGAGGTAGCTTTACCTGTGTTGGATGTTTTGATTAATGATAAACGGCGTAAATACAAAACTGTAACAGCATTACTGGATCAGGGATCACAACGTACCTTCATAAAACGTAATTGCCTTAATGGGATGAAGGTACAAATGGGAGATCCTGCTATACTCAAGCTATCTGGCTTTCTCTCGAATAAGAAGGCCCAGTCATACGACACTGTTTATGTAACTGTCAGGCTGGGCAATGAGAGAAAATGTATTAATGCCGTAATTGTGGATAGGCTCCCAGAGAAAATATCTACAATAGGGCTTGGTAACGCTACTGAAAGGCTTTCAAGTAAGGTAAATTTGGCACCTTCTGGTATAAATAATGATAATGTGGGGCCAATAGATATTTTGATAGGTAGTGACCATTATGCCACCTTTGTAAAGGGTATGACAAAGAAATGCGGAGTCACCCTTCTAAGGACCGCAGGAGGTCACGTGATGTATGGCAGGCTTCCTCGTACTGATAATGAATGACTGGAGGAAGCCATAAATACAGTTACGGTGTGTCTTACTCATGAAGTATCACCCCAGTATAAATATACTTCAATAGAGGATGAAGTTGAACCTGTGTATAAATTATGGGAATTGGACAGCATAGGGATCAATGTAAATGAAGAAAGTCCAGATGATTCCTTTACTCAAGAACAATACCAGAAGGATGTTAAATTTGAATCTGGACAATACTGGGTGAGACTTCCGTGGAAGCTGAACCATCCAGACCTACCCACTAATTACCGGATGGCGTATGGACAATTAAAGGCTCATCTCTACGAACTGAGCAAGACACCAGAACTGTTGACTGCTTACGATGATATAATTAATGAGCAGTTAAATAATAAATTCATAGAGGAGGTACCTCCCGAGCAAGCCCAGATTTATGGTCACTATTTGCCACACCACGGAGTGAAGAAGGATTCTAAGACCACTCCTCTGAGGATTGTGTTTAATTGTAGTGCCAGGAGTAACAAAAATGTGCCTAGTTTGAATGACTGTTTGATGACAGGTCCGTCGTTGACGGAAAAACTGGGAGACATATTATTAAACTTCAGGGTTAAGAATTATGCCTTTATGGCGGACATAAGTAAAGCTTTCCTGAGAGTGGGTCTGCAGGAGGCTGACCGGGATTGCACTAGGTTCTTATGGCCCGAGAATCCAAGTGACCCACTTAGTCCCCTGAACACTTTTCGCTTCAGGAGTGTATTGTTTGGTGCTACCTCCAGTCCGTTCCTACTCCAGGCAACGATAAATGCACACCTTAAGTGTACGGGTGGTCCACTGAGTGGAGTAATGGGTAAACAATTTTATGTGGACAATTTCCTGGGGGTGACGTCTACTGAAGAGGAACTAATGAGAATATATGAAGGAACTAATGAAATAATGCAAGGTACAAATATGCCCCTGAGGGAATGGAACAGTAATTCGTCCAGTTTAAGGGCTCAAGATCTGCTCTAGATCTGCGATTTCACCTGCTTTGAATGGAGATGTTAATGTACAGCATTATTCTAGCCTAGAGAGAACAAGTGATTTGAAAAGGATCATCATGGGCTTGGCATCTCTCGTTTTGAAAGTTCTCATTATCAATCCTATCATTTTCTTTGCACGTGCGATCGTGGCACTGTTGTGATCCTTGAAAGCGAGATCCTCAGACATTACTACTCCCAGGTCCCTTACATTATTTTTCCGCTCTATTGTATGGCCGGAGTCAGTAGTATACTCTGTTCTAGTTATTATCTCCTCCAGTTTTCCATAACGGAGTAGTTGGAATTTGTCCTCATTGAACATCATATTGTTTACCGTTGCCCACTGGAAAACTTTGTTTATATCTTCTTGGAGGTTAACCACGTCCTCAGCAGATGACAGCCTCATGCAGGTCCTAGTATCATCCGCAAAGGATTATACGGTGCTGTGGTGTATATCTCTGTTTATGTCTGATATGAGGATAAGGAATAAGATGGGGGCTATGTAACTGGGGAGCTCCCTCAATCTTGGACCAACAGCCTCATCATTCCAATTCCTAAGCCCAATCAACAAAATGAATTTCGCCCAATATCTCTTACTAGCTGCTTGTGTAAAACATTTGAGAAAATGATTCTTAATCGTCTCATGTACAGAATCAAACAATTTTTGTCTCCCCGGTTACATGGTTTCATGCATGGAAGGAGCGTGCAGCATTGCATAGCCACCTTTCTCACCCTGCACACTGACAGCTCATACACTACCTTCCTTGACCTTAAATCCGCTTTCGAGGTAGCCAACCGACATGTAATCATTAGTGAACTTGCCAGAATGGATGTTGGAGGATGGCTTTTTTCCCCTGGATTAAAGGCTACCTGTCCAACAGAAAATCGTCTGTGTTGTTCCAGGGACATAGAAGTGTAACTAAAGACTTTGAATTAGGAATCCCACAGGGAGGGTGCTCAGTCCCACACTGTTCAATATTTAATTAATGCATTACTTAATGCTATGCCTAGTCAGCCCCATCATTATGTGATTTTTTTTGCTGATGATAAAAATGATTCACACCACCGGATTCTCCAACACCCCAAAACATTCTGAAACATGTACTAGCCTCGTGTCAGGACCTGGGGTTGATAATCTCACTGATAAAAAAAAAGATACTCAATAGGCGTCCTCCTCGACAGAGAGGCACAGTTCGTCAGATCCAATTGCTGATGGGTCTCTTCTAGAATATGTAAGCAGATACAGGTATCTAGGCTTTTAGGTTCCACTACTTGGGACTGTTGTAACAAGACTTTGTCGCCAATACAAAGAAAGACTAAGAGCACTTAGAGTTGGGAGGGCTTCACCCCAGGTATGGTGCTAATGTTTTAAAATTGTGAAAAAAGATGTTCTTGCTTTTATTAGATCATTGGTTGATTATCTTGCGCCACTACTTGCTCTTGTGTCTGACTGAAAGGCTTGGAGGGCTGGGAAAAACTGCAGAACGAAGCAGTGAGGATCATTTTAGGATGCCCTCGTACTGCCAAAATTTTAAATATGCAAAAAGAACTTGATATTACAAGCATCAGAGATCTTTGTTACTGAAAGAAATATCCTAATTGGGGTTAATATGCTCAGCAAGCTCATTAAAAACCCCTGCACAGAAGCCCTCCAAAACTTTCCTCAGCACTGGTGAACACTCCTCCAGATGGATCGGGGAAAACGGGGAACCGACCTCCGCATGAATCAGATACATGATCTATGTCAAGTAAGGCAACAGCGGCACTTCTCCGCTCCATGGAATATTACCCAATTCCAAACTACCATTCCTCCATTTCCCCCCAAACTACTTCTTGAATCACAACCAAAACTTCGCCTTGAAGCCAAACATGAGGCCTTAAGCTGTATTGATAACTTAGTCACACAGCACACACTTCGCAAATTATTTACGCTGATGGTTCTCTTCACAATCCACTGGTGAGCTGGTAGTGCTGCTGTTGTCGTACAAAAGTGATGGCTCTCTTAAAAAAAATTGGAGCACGCATCAATTTAAATTTGGGGCCCCTACCCTTCAGACAGAACTGTTTGCCATACTCCTTGCACTCAAATGCATCTATGTGTCAAAGATTGACAGATTAATTGTAAAATGATTCTCTGTCATCCATAAATGCTCTCAACTCATTAAGCATAAATTGTGGCAATGCTTGTGTCAGAAGCCAGACACAGGTATGGTAGGATTGTGGACAGTGGAGTCAGAGTGCACATGCTGTGGATTCCATCTCACATTGGTCTTCAGATGCATGATATAAAATGATAAATTGGCTAAGCTGTATGCTTTCAAAAAACGGAGTAGATTACAATCTTGCTTGTCAGGTAGTAGTTTGGAACAATAATACGAAAAAGAACTTCAACTGAATTTTATGGACTTAAGGCTTGGGGAGATTGACACCATGAGTCCATCTATCATCATTCTATCATGCAGGGGGGCCACATGTCTATGGTGCATCCAACAAAATAACCCGACTCTTGGATGTGACTACCGCCCGGCTCCGGCTGGGTTACAAGTATCTTTGGCGGGTTTTAAATCAAAAACCACCAGATGTAGACCAAACGAAATGTAGACTTTGCCAGATGGACTATTGTCACACCCTGCGTCATTATGTACTGGAGTGCGTTTAAAATTAATGAATTTAGAAACAACCCCACTCAGAAGTGTTCAGAAGGGCCCTAAGTATTTTATCCACAGTGGATATTACAGACCATTCTGGAGAAAATACCCTGACTTTGCTAGCTGTAAATAATGAAATTACCACATGTGTGCATGTGTGTGTGTGTGGTGTGTGTGTGTGTGTGTGTTTTGTGTGTGTGCGTGTGTGTGTGTGTGTGTGTGTTTTGTGTGTGTGTGTTTGAATGTGTGTTTGTGTGTTGGTGTGTGTGTGTGTGTGTGTGTGTGTGTGTGTGTGTGTGTGTGTGTGTGGGGTATGTGTGTGCACTCACCTATTTGAGATTGCAGGAGTCGAGTCCAAGCTCCTGTGTGTGTGTGTGTGTGTGTGTGTGTGTGTGTGTGTGTGTGGTTTGTGTGTGTGTTTGTGTGTGTGTTTGTGTGTGCGTGTGAATGTGTATGTGTTGTGTGTGTGGGGTGTGTATGAGTGTGTGTGCGTGTGTGTGTATGAGTTTGTGTATTTTGTGTGTGGTTGTGTGTGTGTGTGTGTGTGTGTGTGTGTGTGTGTGTGTTTTGTGTGTGTTTTGTGTGTGTGTGTGTGTGGGGTGTGTGTGTGTTTATGTGTGTGTGTGTGTATGAATTTGTATATGTGTGTGTGTGTGTGTGTGTGTGTGTGTGTGTGTGTGTGACTCAACAATCAATATTTGCACCAATAACTCACTACAGTTGTGACCAGGTGTGGAATTTGTGAATTGCTCTTTACTCAAAAATTTTGTTCATGTATAAACGCAAGTAACCATTCTTACAGTATTCATTACCTTTGTAACTTGTGAGTTCATTACCTTGTACCTAGTTCAGCCATCAAACTTTGGAGCCCCGTCCCTGGACCCATTATGTACCCCTGTAATCTGTAAATACCTTTGTAACTTGTCATGATTGTGACTAGACCTACCTGGAGTTCATTACCTTTGTAAATTGTGAGTTCATTACCTTTGTAAATTGTGAATTCATTACCTCTGTAACTTGCTCGCTTATCAAACTTTGGGCCCAGCCCTGGACCCATTATTTTACCTCTGTAATCTTTGGGCTACCGGGCCCACAGGATGGGTATGGGGTTGTACAAGAATGATATACAATACCGACAAGTTGAAATTAAGGGCACATGTGCCCAAAATTCCCCCCCGGGATCTTTTTTTGTAGGGCGTTTTTTTTTTAATTACAAATTCCAGGGCATAACTTGAAGACAGGAAAAACTATTACCAAAAGTTCCCCCTGTCTTCAAGTTATGTCCCGGAATTTGTATTGATTTTAAAAACCCCGGGATGGCGAAACGTCTACAATAAAAATACCCAGATGTGCACATGTGTCTTAATTTCAACATGGGTATGGGGTGCATAATAAACTTTATTAAACTAAACTAACTAGTGTAAACCATCACTAGCACCATCATTAGCATCATTATTAGCAACGTCATTAGTATCATTACTGCACCATCACTAGCACCATCACTAGTATCATTATTAGCATCATCACTAGCACCATCACTAGCATCATCATTAGCATCATTACTAGCACCATCACCTGCATCATTACTAGCACCATCAGTAGCACCATCACTTAGCTCCATAACTAGCACCATAACTAAGCATCATTACTAGCACCATCACTAGCGACATCACTAGCATCATCACTAGCACCATCTCTAGCACCAACACCAGCACCAACACTAGCCCTTCACTAGCATCATTATTAGCACCATCACTAGCACCATCTCTAGCACCATCCCTAGCACCAACACTAGTGTTACGTTAGTATATCTTATTACTTTGATAGTAAGGTTCTCACTACATGTTCTAGTGTGGGGTAGCTTCTTACTTAATGGCCTTATCTGTCTAGGGTAATACTTACATCATGACTGATCATCCTTAGTGTCTCTGATATCCTTCCACCAACCCTCTTCACAGGTTATTTAAACTACTACTATAAAAATATAACTGTATTCTAAATAGATATGTACAGAATATATAATTACAGCACTCACATATTCAAAACATAAGTCTACACACTCCCTAGCTGTTCTCCCACATGGTGCACCTCAGCAACTTTGCCCTTCTCTCTTCATGACTAATCTCTGGGCTAACCAGTGTTTTGACACACTTTAGTCACCCTGGGTATGGTGGCCACAACTTAAGCTATAAAACTCACCCCTGGAGCACACATAATGCCCAAAAGAAATAGAAGAAGGACCAAGAGGTCCTGCCAGCTTGAAGTCCATCAACAGACGAGAGAGAGAGAGAGAGAAGAGAGAGAGAGAGAGAGAGAGAGAGAGAGAGAGAGAGAGAGAGAGAGAGAGAGAGAGAGAGAGAGAGAGGGAGGAGCCTAGCTAAGCTCCTCCCACACCTACCGAAAACAAAAGACTGTTGCCAAGCACAATTCCCTTAACACAATTCTACCACACCTTAATTTTACTTTCACAAAAAGAATTACAACTTTATAAACTACTTATTTAAAGTGTGTTGTCTGTGTGTCTATAGTATAACCTATTACATTGAGAAAAACGGGCTTGATTCAGCTGCCTCTCAGTCATAAGAGTGATCTGCCCTTCAGAGCTGAGTCCCCATCAGTTCAATATAATTAGGTATCCCAGAGTAACTTACAGATACATAAACACATGTTGGGTCCCATAGTCCCATAACAACTAGCACCATTCACTAACACCATCACTAGCATTATTACTAGCACCCATAACTAGCATCAACACTCAGCCACATCCACTAGCTACCATCATTGAGTATCATCACATAGCATGATACTAACACCATCAGCTAGCAATCATTTACTAGCCAACATAGCCAACCATCCTAGCATCATTACTTAGCACCTATCACTAGCACCAATTCATAACACAACACATAGCCACATATTCTAACACCAACACTAGCACATCACTAGCGACCTATTACTAGCACCCAATACTAGCATCAACACTAGCACCATTCACTAAGCCGCCATCACTAGCCACCAATACTAGCACCAACACTAGCGCACCGCTCACCCTAGCCACCATCACTAGCAACAACATTAGCACCATACACTACCATCATTCACTAGCACCAACATCTAGCCACCATCATAGCAGACCAATACTAACACAACACTATACTCCCATCACATAGCAACTAATCACTAGCATCAACACCCAAGCCCACCATCACTAGCCACCTATCACACGAGAATAATGAGACAAAAACACAGTCACGATCTTGCCACCTTCACACTAGTAACACAATTGAACCAACAGTTTTTTACCAATACTTCTAACGCAAATTAGCATAGCCCCAAAATTATACCCGCATTACAAAAAAGCCCAAGTCAGTTTACTCATACAATTCTACAAAATATATTTAAGAATAAAGCGTACCACTTGCCTTGCCTCTAGTAAACAGATCACATACAGTAACTATACAATACACATGTCCCCTCACATACCACTTCCATCACTCAACATTACACACACATACAAAAAAAAAAACATTTTATCTCTAGACCCACCATTTCGTGTCAGCACCATCCACAGTGGGCCATCAGACACTCAGTTCCTCCACGCGACATAACCATCACTAACACCACCACGTGCATCAGAAACTCAGTTTCACTCCACAACAACCATCACTAACACCACACAGTGGCCCATCAGAACTCAGTTTCTCCACAATTATTAACCCATTCATAAACACACCAGTGGCATAGACTCGGTTCTTCACCAATAACCTATATCATAACACACCACCGTAACAATATCTCAAATTAGTGAAACACTTACCTAGGTCATCAAGATACTTAGTTGTGTTACGATGAGATTGTGCAGCTGTTGGCAGGAGGGTGGCCAGGAGCGTGCCGTCATCACTCAACTCTTATAGCTAAGTAGAAGCATCACTACATGATGGAAGGCATAACAAGAGTCACATCACTCCGCTGTGACCCGAAATACCATCAAGGTAATTCCTGAATAGAATAAATCACTGCATTAGCTCCAAGCTTTGTGGCCAACCGCTAAGACTATATTATCATTTTATGTCGTACACCCATATAGCGCTGCCCCTCCCAGCTAGCTGAGTCAGCCGTGCTAACCAAAAAATTCACAAACCTATCCCCTACCTCAATACCATTAACCGGAATCTCCACACCATCTTCTTAATCTCATCCATTCCCTTCCCCAATACCAACCTTCCACAAATCCCTCAATCCAACCATCATTACTCCTCACAAATCCCACATAAAATAACAATCCCAACATAAACCCCCCCAACCCCCCCCCCCCCCCCCCCCCCCCCAACATCCACCACACTTACCCTACCCAATATTTCTACGCCATTCTGCTACATAATCGTAAATATTTGCCCACATAACCAATATATACTCTGCCCTATACACCAGGTTTATTTGGTGAAGGAATATAGACTTCACAATATTCTCTGCTGCCTTTCAGCTCATTCTATGTGGCGTTATAGCATTTCTTGCAAGGTGTGCCTGAGCCCATAATTACACCTGAGCGTGATGTAACATTGGAGCCTGGCTCTCAAAGAGTTTTGTCTCTGCCAATTGTTCTCTACAAGCTTGCCCTACTAGTCCTGCACATTAGTCTCTGCGAGCCTTGGCCTACAGTCTGCCCACATTAGTCTCTACGAGCCTTGCCATACAGTCAATGACCATATGTACTCTAAGAGCTTATGCCCCTACCGTTCTGTTTCTTTCGCCATAGTCATAGCCTACGCGCCTACCTGTTTTAGCCTTTCATCATTGCTCTCTGGTGAGCTCACCTTCACTATTGCGTTGACAACCCTGTGCTGTCCCCTCATGTTTGTGTGAGTGTACTGCAAACATTTTGTGATAGTGGATTTAGCCACTGATACAGGTTAGGCGATTGATGACTGAATATACCCCTGCATCATATACCTAGACAGTCTCTACAGCGTTGCTTGTAGTATCAACGAACAATTTACTGCTCACAGTTTGTGAAGTGTATACACAACAGAATTAAAAGTTGGACTAGGTAATTATGGTGTAAAACAAACGAGTTTTTCTGCTACTGGAGCTATTATTCACTCATCCTTATGGGAGGGCAAGCTCATTGAGTGACTGGTTCAACAGCCATTTGGGGAAATGGTGGTGAGTCGGAATTGTCTCGGCGGTAGTCATCTTCGTTAGCACTCGAGTTGGTTAAATTCAACCTCAGTTCAGAATGAGGAAGCAAAATCTCATCGTACTATGGCTTGACAATTTCACTGTTCAGATATCTGTGTTGTAGACCTCTGTTTTCTGGACTATGAGCTGACATTTTTTCTGAGAGTTTTGAAAATCAGGCTCGAGTGATGCGATGGCCATTCGAGCGTTGGGCAGCACTCAATCATACAGCATTATACGCAAAGCACAAGAGTTTGGGTGTGATGATGAATTGGTTAATTACGATTGCTGGTAAAAGCAAATAGGCATTCTCGTCAAATGCTTGGTGTGAAATTTAAAACGGAACAGGGCCATTGGTATCAGTCCTATGTGGACTTCGTTCATACGCAATCTAGAACATTCATTTAAGTGGTTCAAAAGCCCAATGTGTCACTGATTCTAGTGGATTAGTGCAAATGGTCTAACACACTACTTTAGGTCAACTGGACCAAAGGTTCGGGTTATCTTAGAGACCATCAGTGGCAAACTTCATTAGAGGCGGTAGGCTTGCTGACCATTTGAGGCCAATCTGCTCTCGTCCGAATGGTCCTGTAATCTTTAATCCTAGCAGCCTGATATGGACAGACATCATCAAGGATGAACTGTGACTGGATTACAAATAGAGTGGCTGGAACTGAAAACAACTACGTCTTCCTCAAAAGTCAGCATGGGAACAACGAAACTGCTCAAACCCGGTATGGTGAACAATGACATTTGCTCAATGGAGCAAGAGACAAGAAATCCCAAACCCATCACATGAATTCGCAGCCTGGTCACATAAAGGCCTACTTGTCCCAAGTTAGTAACCTAATGGCTTGTTGAATTGGCCACTACCATTAGGGAAAAAGTGTGATACTCACTGGAAACAAATCAGCAGGAAACAAATCTCTCTTAAGGGAGAATGAAAGTCTCATTGAGGTATCACTTTCAAGGATGCCGGGGCATATTGCTCCTTCTTATAGAAGGAGTATTTCCATTTTCTGAGGAGACTCAGGTGTGTTACTAATTTTGTATTCTGTCCACACTCTCTCACATCAGGCTTGAACTTTCTTGGTTTTGCCATTCCTTTGCCTCTTCACCTGCCTCTCCACGCTGGCACTCACCTAATTAGCTCTTTTGATTCCTTTCGTCAGCCCACTTCTCGTAAATATTCCTGACCTGTTCACTTTTCGTGGCGCTCTCTTTCCTGTTCTTGAGTGCTTGTTGTTAGAATTATCATCTTCCTCGCCTATATCAATGTGCCTTTCTTTCTCTTAAATCTAATACTAACCATTGTCATTCTCTTCTTCCGCAAAGGTAATTCGGTAGGTATCATTGCTCGCAAGGATTATCTCTGCAAAGCTGAATCTTTGTTACCTCACGTACCTACATTCCCTCGTGCTTCCAAACCCTCTTGATGCATCAAGAGGACCTTTCAGCAGGAAACTATTGTTCCCTCATCCCAACCTGTAAGATGTTGGGAGAGGGTGATGTACCTCTTGATGATATTCTAATTTTTTTCAGAGAGAAGGCCAATGAAGGATACTTCATCTCCTTATACCTGATGATGGCTTTCTTGATCTTATTTTGCCTTTGTGTGGACTCAAATTCTTTTTTTTTCCAAAGGCATTTTCCAAAACCTTCAGTGATCGCTTATGAGCTTCTCTTTATTCTTTCTGTTCTTGCTAACTTCATATGGAATACTTCGAAATACTATTCTAACTTCCTTACATTGAGTGTGCGCCCTTTCCTCTGGCTCCACTATATAGATGACATTTTTTGCTCTTTGGCCCATGACTCTGGTCTCTTCCAACACATTCCTCGATGCCCATAATAATTTTGCTCATTCCATTAAGTTAAAGCTGAATGGAGGAATCAAATTTCTTTGCTTCTTTTCATGATATTCATCATGCCATTTCTCAGTTAAGGTTTTGTGTTTTCTGGTGTAGACAGTCGAGAGACTATCTAGATGCGCGAGCAGTGGCATGCAACATTCACTGCTTTTCTTATCATTGTTTCTCTGTCAAGAAAAGTGTTCTTATTTTTCTCTTTTTCCGTTGCACTCCGGCATTGTTGATCTTCAGTTCCTTGAGTACGAGAAATTTCCACTCCTTGTAACTCTTCTCTCGTCTTGGCTACCCTTCCCATTTATAAACTCTGCCTTTTTAAGTGCTTTAAAAGGACTTTCTTCTCTCCCAAACTCTCTACTTACGCTCTGTTCTCTGACTTCCCTATATTTCCAGTCTTTCTAATTAACTCTACAGTTCCTTAGACCATCAAACTTTTCGCCAGACTAACATTCTTTGTATCAGTCTAGTTTATACCTCTCCTCCCACTATAGATGTTCACTCGCCGTGTCCTCCACTCTATTTATTGTTACTCTTGTCCTACTTAGTACTTTTGGTGAAACTGGCGTTCTCTTTTGTCAGACTCAAAGAAGTACAAAAATAGTGTTAGGCTTTCCGACACCACAATTTCTCATTTCTGTCACGTCAGAAGATCAACAGCCCATCCTATTGACGAGTGTCTTATTGCTAAAAATGTCTTCCTACTTCCAACTTCTTTCACACGTTTACCGTCTGGTTGATCCTCCCTTATACACAAACTTCCTTGATAAATCTTAGTCCAGGCTTTGTCTCTGTAGATGCCTTCCTTTCCCATTCAGTGGTCTAATGCTTCTAACTTCAGAAAGCCGTGACTTAAACTTGATTCTTTTTTCTCCTCCTACTCTTCTCCTTTTTCTTTTTTTCCTTTTTCAATCTATGGGTTTGTCTATTCTTCTACTTTGGGCGTTTGGTCCTTATATTCCTTCCCTCTTTGGCTAATCCGGAAGTTTGGGTGGTGGGAAATACTGTAATCTACTTTTCTTCATCCCCAAAAATATAGGTGGCAAGTCTTTGTTATTTAGCAAAAATATACGCCTGTTTTCTCACACAAATAAACTTATTTGGGATATTTCAAAAGTCTCATTGCCAGCTTGTTTAAAACATTTCATTGTTGTGCCTTCACTATGAAGTCCTTTCAGTCCATTTCAATATTAACAGTAATACGGTATGAAGTAATGTCAATAACTTGCTTCCACGATATTAGCGAAAAAGCACACCCCATGAGTTTTCTTTTTTTCAGTTTTTTTTGCTATACGATCCGAGTGATCTTGTATAGTTAGCCTTGCTTACAGTCCGTTTTCTCTAATGTTTACAGTCCCCAGTGGGACCAAAGGAGGTAAAAACTTCCCCTGCCCGACACTACCTTGTCGCCAATACAAAGAAAGCTGAGAACACCTTAGAGTTGTGGCAGGTTTTCATCCCAGGTGTGGAGCTAATGTTAAAATTGTGAAGATGTGTATCTTGCTCATATTAGTCATTGGGTGTATGCGGAGCCACTTCTTGCACTCGTGTCTGACTGGAAGCTTGGACGGATGGAAAAACTGCAAGAATTTTAAATATGCAGAAAGAACTTAAATATTCCAAGCTTTAGAGATCGTGTTACTGAAAGAAATATCATTTTTGGGTCAATATGCTTAGGTTAACCCATTCAAACCCCCTGCAAGAAGCCCTCCAAACTTTCCTCAGCACTGGTGACATCCTTCCAGATGGATCAAAAAAAACTGGACCCGTCCTCCGCATGAACCAGCTACAATGACTATGTCAAGTTAGACAACAGAGACATTTCCCTGTTTCATGGGATATTACCCCACTCCAAACTACCTTTCCCTTTCCATTTTCCTCCCAAAACTATTCTTAAATCACAACCAAAGCTTCGTCTTAAAAGCCAAACATGATGCCTTAAGCTGTATTGATAACTTAGTCACGCAGAACACTCTTTCACAAATTATTTACGTTGATGGTTCTGTTCACCAGTCCACTGGTGCAGCTGGTAGTGCTGCTGTTTTCACACAGAGTGATGCTCTCATAAAGAAATTGGGGCAACGCATCAATAACTGGGCCTCTACCCTTCAAACAGAACTTTTGCCATACTCCTTATACTCAAATGCGTCCATGTATCTAAGGTTGACACTTTAATTGTAACTGATTCCCTGTCATCCATAAATGCTCTCAACTCATTAAGTATAAATTGTGGCATGCTTGTGCAGAAGCCAGACACAGGTATGGTAAGAAATTTTGGACCCGGAGTCAGAGTGCACATGTTGTGGTTTCCATCTCACTTGGTCTTCAGATGCAATGATAGAACTGATAAATTGGCTAAGCTGTATGCTTTCAAAGAGAGAGTAGATTACAATTCTTGGGTTGTCAGTTAGCAGTTTGAGAACAATAATACGAAAAGAATTTTTAAATGAACTTTAATGACTTAAGACTTAGGGAGACTGACACAAGTCTGTCCATCTATCATCATTCATCATGCAAGGAGGAGCCACATGTCTATGGTGCATCCAACAAGATAAGCAGACTCTTGGATGTCACTACTGCCCGGCTCCGACTGGGTTACAAGTATCTTTGGCAGGTTAAATCACCACCACCAGATGTAGACCAAACGAAATGTAAACTTTGCCAGATGGACTATTGTCACACCCTGCGTCATTATGTACTGGAGTGTGATCAAATTAATGAATTTAGAAACAACTCACTCACAAATGTTCAAGATATGGCAAAGTATTTTACCTACATTGGTATATTACAGACCATTCTGGAGAAATACCCTACTTTGCTAGCTGTAAATAATGCATTACCGTGTGTGTGTGTGTGTACTCACCTATTTGTACTCACCTATTTGTGGTTGCAGGGGTCGAGTCTTAGCTCCTGGCCCCGCCTCTTCACCGGTTGCTACTGGGCCCTCTCTCTCCCCGCTCCATGAGCTTTATCAAACCTCGTCTTAAAACTGTGTATGGTTCCTGCCTCCACTACGTCATTTTCTAAGCTATTCCACTGCCTTACAACTCTATGACTGAAGAAATACTTCCTAATATCTCTCTGACTCATTTGTGTCTTCAACTTCCAATTGTGGCCTCTTGTTTCTGTGTCCCCTCCCTGGAACATCCTGTCTTTGTCCACCTTGTCTATTCCACGCAGTATTTCATATGTCGTTATCATGTCTCCCCTGACCCTCCTGTCTCCAGTGTCGTCAGGCCGATTTCCCTTAATCTTTCTTCATAGGACATTCCCCTTAGGTCTGGAACTAACCTTGTCGCAAACCTTTGTACTTTCTCTAGTTTCTTGACGTGCTTTATCAAGTGCGGGTTCCCAAACAGGTGCTGCATACTCCAGTATGGGCCTGACATACACGGTGTACAGTGTCTTGACGATTCCTTACTAAGGTATCGGAATGCTGTTCTCAGGTTTGCCAGGCGCCCATATGCTGCAGCAGTTATCTGGTTGATGTGTGCTTCGGAGACATGCTCGGTGTTATACTCACCCCAAGATCTTTCTCCTTGAGTGAGGTTTGCAGTCTTTGGCCACCTAGCCTTATACTCTGTCTGTGGTCTTCTGTGCCCTTCCCCTATCTTCATGACTTTGCATTTGGCAGGATTAAATTCGAGAAGCCATTTGCTGGACCAGGTGTCCAGTCTGTCCAGGTCTCTTTGAAGTCCTGCCTGGTCCTCATCAGATTTAATTCTCCTCATTAACTTCACATCATCTGCAAACAGGGACACTTCTGAGTCTAACCCTTCCATCATGTCGTTCACATATACCAAAATAGCATGGTCCTAGGACCGACCCCTGTGGGACCCCCGCTCGTCACAGGTGCCCACTGTGATACATCATTATGTACCATGACTCGTTGTTGTCTCCCTGTCAGGTATTCTCTGATCCATTGCAGTGCCCTTCCCGTTATATGCGCCTGATTCTCTAGCTTCTGCACTAATCTCTTGTGAGGAACTGTGTCAAAGGCCTTCTTGCAGTCCAAGAAGATGCAATCAACCCACCCCTCTCTCTCGTTGTC